>PVKZ01000348.1:0-391205 GCA_004027375.1 Macroglossus sobrinus
GAGAGAGAGAGAGAGAGAGAGAGATTGAGATTGGTATCTTGGATCTCTTCCTCTTCTTATAAGGACACTAATCCCATCTTGAGGGCTCCACCCTCATGACCTCATGTAACCCTCATTACCTGCCAACGGCTCCATCTCCAAATACTATCCCATTGGGTGTTAGGACTTCAACACTTGGATTTGTAGGGACACAGACATTCAGTCTATAGCAGAAGGGTTTTAGGTACAGTAGTGACGCGTTTAGGTCTGCATTCTGATACAGAACAACAGAAACCTAAAACCGCAAACAGAAAACCACTTTGAAGCGAAGCAAAAATACATCTGTAGAGTGCTTTTTCAAATTCAAAATACCTTTCTCTGCATTATCTGATTGGGTTTGTTCTTTGAGACCACCTGGTATGGATTATTAACTGCATTTTAAAGATAAAGAAACAGATGCAGAAGGTTACTGACTTGCCCAAGTTGGCTCAGCCAGCAGGGCGTGGAGTGGAAAGATAAACTTCAGAACCTGGAAGAATAATACAGCTGAGGCTTCTCCCCAGACTGGTTTCTATCTGCAGTGAGGCCTGTGGGGAAGTGTAGGAAGCTGCCAGGTTACTGGGAAAGTAGTAAGGGAGGAGCTGGCAGGTGTAAACTCCAGCCCAGTCTTTCTTCACCTACCAGGACAGCAAGTGCTACAGATTCATGTCTGATATGGGTGATGGGTTCTACAGGGGTGGGCTCCTTGTGGGATTGTATACAAACAAAATTAGCCTTGAAAATCCCTAAAGAAGATGCCATGTTGGAGACCTCAAACCTTTAAAAAATGTCCTCCAGTGTTTGAACAGAACAGTGTGGGCAAAGTATTTTGCTCACATGTGGGGGTCCGTTGGATGAAAATACTTGCTATTTCTTTCAAATGCCGGGGATCCCACCCAGTGTGGCGAGAGCCCATCACTCCCTCCTTCTAGGACATGTGCTCCCTGAGTGTAAAGATGGGTAGAGTCACTCACACTGTTTAAACTACTCTCTCTTTTCATTTGTATGACTGCATTTGAATAAATTAAACGTGCTTGTAATGTGGCTTTACTGTATGCATAGAAGATACTGTGCTCTAACCCCAGGATTCCTTCCCATTGAACCTGGACTTGACCTCAGAACCCATCTCAACTCAGAGTTCAACTCAGGCAGCTGTAACCAGTCGGTGGAATTGGCATCCTTTAACTATATTAATGTTACTTATTTTCAACAATATATTTTAAGTGTTTTGAAAAATATCAATTGCTAGGAATATGTAAATAAGAACTGCTTATTTATTATTCTAATTATAGGAGGCAAACTAACATAATCTCCAGACCCTTGGATTTGAACCCCTGTGCCTATATGAAGCCAGGTGAAGGGGGAGTATGTCTACAGAGAAGTACTGCAGATCTGAGGGGAATGAAAGATGGGTAAGTGTGGCCTTGGCTCAGACACCAGAGGGTGGACGCTTTGACTTCTCAAGAAGCAGGACACAAGGGAAGGGTCAGGCAGTGGGAGACGCACAGGCTTTCAGTTAAAATGCCAGCTGTTACTAGATGGCTACATAATATTCCTCATCTGTAAAGTGTGGATAAGTGTTCTGCTCTCCTCACGTAGTGGTGAAGATGAAATGAGTGGCAATGGCAGGGCACATAGAGTCACCATCCCAGATGGCCTTACGGGTCAGGGCCTTGCCCGATCCAAGGGCCTGGAGCTGGGTATGAGTCCCACCAGCGACCTCACCTTCCTTGCTCTCAACCCATGCCTCCTTGTGGGTCCTTCCCGCTCGATGCTTCTCCACACCAATCTGCCTCCAAATAAATCAATAAGTGGACAGATGAGCCAACTCGGGCATTAGAATATTTGCAAAGGGTGGCTCTCAAGACAATGGACACATGAAATAATCCGTTTCGGCACTGGGTGAATTTGTTCCAACCAAAGGGCCATCACCAGTGTCAAAGGCAGTTAGTGTCACACTGCTTCTGTATCTATTTCTTGTTAGCTTTCCAACACTAAACAGTAAACACATTTTACTGTTTTGCAAACCTCTCCTAAACAAATATTCTGACAATGACGTTAACCATTTTTCTCCCCTCCCACCGGCCCTGCCTGAAGCTTTTTCTTGCTCACTCTCTCTCCTTCCAAAACTTTTCAAGTTCGAGCCCTGGAAACCTGCTGAGTTCAAGGGCAAGAGATGAGAAAAGTTCCAACAGAAAATGTTCTCTCTTTATCTCCTTTCTTTTCGCCACAGCTAAAAAGACACTTTTCTCCACCCACCTTGTTAATTCCCCTGTAATTAGAAAGGCCGCCAGATTCTAACCTGACAAATGTCTGTCCTGGAGCAAAACGTAGAAAGCAGGTAGTGAAGGTGGGTGATGGGCAAGGGAGAGCTAGGACCTAGGTGAGCCCCGGGTTTTGAGCTAAAAGCTGATGGTCGACAAAGAGGAGAGGCTCATGCAGGAAGGAGGGTCCTGTTTCCAGAGGACATGACCCTATGGGAGCGCATTCTGTCCCCTCAGCACAAGCAGGCAATCTGGGCACGAGAATAAGCCAGGACTCTAGAGGGGCTCACCATTGTGTGCCAGAGACGGACATGGAACAACCACAGAGCGACGTGCACAGAGGGAAGTCTAAAATGACATGTACAGGTGCCATTGGTGATTTGTGAGTGGTGGTGGGAGTTTGCATGACTTGTTGCTTTCTTTATATTTTTTTGGTATTGCTTGCTTTTAAAGTAAAGAGTGTGTGTTCTTTACAAAAAGTGAGGACTTTATGATTTTAATCAAAGTAACAATACAACATAGTGAGTTTTCTAGAAGTCCATCATAATCGGGGGGCCCTGTAGTTTTAAAGTAAGAGGGGCTCTCTGACTGAAGACAATTTCTGAACCAGAGGACAATTAGATAAATTATTTCTGCCTGGATCCTATCCTGTACGTGAGGATATAGAGATGGTGTTGCTGAGACAGGATGTGAGGTGGGGAGAGGTGAGAGGTGGCCTTCACGCCAGGCATGGGCCAGACTGAGAGGGTCATGTGCCCGGCCAAGGGGTTGGCATTTCTGTTCCCCAGTCAGGGGAATGGATATTGATGGGAGCATGAGGCAGAATGTCAGGGAGATCGCAAAGACCTAAGAGATGTAAGTAAAGTACAGTCTTCCTAAGGCATTAGTTTTACTAGCCATCCTTGGGGAAGAAGCTGAGTGACTCGATAACGAGGTAAAGTATTATCATAGCATTGGAACTAGTCCTGGGGTTGGTTCCCACTGGCCCCCTAAGAGGAAGTATTTGTGCTGTACTCTGCTGTCAGGGTGATTCTCTTGGGAAGTTTCAGGAAGTGACAGAAAGTGAAGGAAAGAGTCACCATTTTATCTGTGTTTTAGAAGGTCATCTAGTGGCCAACATAAAGAGGGAGCGTGAGGTCTGAGGCAGTGAGGTTAGTTAAGAGGCCCTCATGATAGCTTACTTTAGAGAAGCTGGGAGCCTAGCCTTGGCAGTTGCAATTGGGTTGGATGGGGGAGGGGTGTGAGAGTGGAACTGATGGGACCTGGATATTACTTGGGGAAGGGGAAGGACAGATGGAAATCAAAATGACCTCCAGGCTTCCTTCTTTGGTCATTGAAGGATAAGGATGCCCTCAACCACAACAGAGATAGGGAAGGTTGAGGAGATTTTATTTTGTATTTCTGGATGGGGGTGAGTCTGAAACCATTTAGGGAGAGGCTTTCTAAAGGCAAAGACAAGAGAGACAAGGGAACAACCATGGTAACAATGACTTTGGGGAGCTGGTGGAGGAGGACCTTGTGATGGGCAGATACCTGCGCTTATCCTCCCCACACCACACAACTTACAGGGGACTGGGAGTTCCAGGCTACTACAGGCCTCCAGCCTCTGCTTCCTCATCTCTGCCAAGACTACACATCTCCCCTTGTCCTTTTCGCAAATGCTCTGTCATTTGTTAGCTCCCCTGTGAAACTTTGTCTTCTAAGTGTAAATGACATTGTCATCTTTTATGCCTCTTCTAACGATTAAACTTCTGGTACTGTAGCTATAGCACTTTACACAGTACTCTGGTCTTCACTACTGCCTTCCTCCAGCAGACCGTGAGCTCCAGTGCCCAGCCTTGCATGGAGTAAGTGCTCCAGAAATGTTTCCTGGGTGAGTGAATAGATTGTCAAAAAGGAAGGAGCAAGAGGCGGAGAAGGGCGTGGTCACAGAGAAAGAGAGAAGAAAGAATTTAGTTAAGAGTACTAAATGCATCAAAAAACAAAGCTGTTTAAGGGCTATGAAGCATCCATTGTACTTGGCAGTTGGGAGATATGGTTGGTAAGAATGACTTCCCTGGCATGATGGGAACAGAAACATATTACAGCATATTACATTAAAGAGTGAATAGGAGATAAAAGTGGAGACTCTGAGGTAGACTTTTCTTTTTTTTCTAAGAATCTCAGAATAGAAGAGAGAGAGAAAGGGAGAGATATGTTTACAAGTGACATATTTTTAAGACTTGAGAGGAAGTAGCAAGTGGAAGAGGGAAGCTGACAGTGTGAATGAATGTGTGCTATTGATCAAGATGGGAAGGAAGGAGACCAAGGGCAGAGAGGGAGGGTTGGCATTGAACCTGAAGACAAATACTTCTTCCACCAGGAAGTAGGAAGTGGATATAAGTTTTCTACTTTTTTGGGGTACATACAGAGATTGCGATTATTAGATTGCGTGGTAAGAGTACGTTTAGTTTTGTGAGAACCCCCAAAACTGTCTTCCAAAGTAGTTTTGCTATTAAGCATTCCTACGAACGAGCGAGAGTTTCTGTTTTTCCCCATCCTCGCCAGCCTTTGGTGCTGCCGGTGCTCAGGATTTGGGCCATCCTAATAGGTGTTCTTGCGTATATGTTGTGCAAAAAAAAAATCATACTATTTAATCCATTATGTGACCATCATTGCCTAGCTCAGTGAGCACTCCATGAAGACCTGTTGACTTAATTAGTGGTTTGACCTGAACGAACAGGTCTAGCATGTGGCTCTGTAGTCTGGCAGGTAGGGTAGGTGAGGCAGGTCAGTGAGCACTGCTCATCTACTAGCTCTTCCTTCTAGATCTTAGCTGATGAGTGGCTAGAACCTGTAGGTGGGCTTGCATCTTTTTCCCCAGTTTCTGACGTTTAGTGGGCCATTTCAGGCTACACAGAGAGACTTGTGGCTGGCAAATAGAGGGAAGGGTACTGTTCCTAAAATTCTCAGCCCACTGTTCTTGCTTTAGGGCCTAAAATTGCCAACTGCTTTGAATTATGTCATTGGTTGCATTCACCAGATCGGAGGTCGGGTGAGAAGAGCCCCCACACTATGGCCAGGACGAGGCATGGGGACTGGCCTCCCTACCCTCAGCTGCCAATGAACCAGTCAGGGTTAAGTATCCCCTTCTCTTGGGCTTCCACAGGGGCTCTGGGGGAAGCGCGGTCATGTGATGAAATGTGGGGCTGAGCTGCTAGCTCTATCCCTCTTGGTCGCTGTGGGGTGTCCTGCGGGGTGGGTGCCTTTGCTGTCTCTGTGCCAAAGTTGAGCACAGGGATCTTAGCTGAGGTCCTCAAGTCACTGATACCATGTCTGTGGGACACACTCGGGCTTCCATAAGAGCTCTGAGCATCCTAGGGAACTGCAGAGATTGGGGCTCAGGTCTTGCTGCTCCGAGACACCCATCCCGTCCATCCCCACGCATTACCCTTCTTCCCCTTTCTCGGTCTCCACTTGAACTAAATCTCAGTCTGAGTTTGTCACTCACACATGCTGAATCACCTTCTGTTATTTTGGCTCCGAAACATATTATGATGTTAACCCCATTGGGAGGGACTGGAGACCAGACTCAGAACACAGTTAGCCAACTCCTTGGTGGGGGACCGGGAAACACCCCAATCCCTTAGAGTGTCTTATAGCAATGACAATGAAAAGCACATTAACATCTCAGTACATTGTTTGGCTCCATCTGGCAGCTGGAAAACCTGGTTATATAACCTTGATTTTCCAACCTTATTTGCCCTTTGAACTCCTTTCCCCCATTAGCACCTGTATCAATTAGGGCCCAGAGGAAGGCGCTAGCATCCCCGAATGGGAATAATTTAAAGAGGGTCATAGAAAAAAATGAGGTACAAAGTGTGGGCAGCGGATAATGGACTGTGCATCAACCCAGGCCAGCAGCCATGGGGCTGTTACTACCTCATCCTGAAGGGCAAAGAAAATGCAGGGAAATCTGGCAGATTGGATGTGTTAGCTTTGCAGATATCTACTCAAAGTTCCCCATCTACAACTCAGTGCTCCTCCTCCACCTTACAGCCAAGGTCTGGTGGGGATGAGAACTAATTGGCTGGGACTCTGCAGCCCGACTCTCAGAGTCCGGGCTTGTTTCTCACTGTATCTTCTCCATGATACCTGTAGGAGATGGGGCATTTAGATGTTGCCATGGGGCCTTAAGTCCTCTCAGCATGTTTTTAATGGCAAATTTTACTTTCTGGGCACAGAAGAAAGAGGAGTAAGAGGGGTTTGATGTCCAGTGCCCCCCACCAGACAAGTAAGACCCCAGGACACAGGTTCAGTCTGAGGCACAGTGTCCAGAAGCCTGGCCAGGGATAGTGGGGTGGAGTCTAGAAGCTCTGCTGTCTTGATCTAAGAGTGATGCCTAGGAAGCAGCATGCTTATCAGCAGACAAGCTGTCAACCTGGAGGATGAGGCAGTGAGGGTGGCTCTGAGTGTAAGGCAGTGGGGCAGGACAAGGAAAGCCACCCCAGAAGTGGGCGGGAGAAGGTGGAGCGGGAGAAATTCCCTGAGTTGGAGATCTGGGGTGCAGTGGGTTTTGATGGGTTCTCTGACCAGCATGTGGAGGGGAGCCAGTCCGGCTGCTCAGATGGAGGGGTGCTGATGCTCATTTTCACAGGTTTTACTACTTTTTCTGCAAACATATTCCTTTCTCTCCCTCCCTCTTCTACCTTCCCTCCTTCTCTCTCCCGTACTTGTTTCTTTCTCCTTCCCTCTCTGCCCTTCCCTTTGCTATTCGTTCTCCTTTTTCCTGCCACTGCTCTGCTTACTTGCCCACCTCTGTGTCCTCCTGATCTTTAATCTCACTTTTCTTCTGTGTTTCAGTCTCTTCTCCCCTTTGTGATACAATTCTTATATTAGGCTGTGCTATCTATATATTTTAAATCCCAGAGGTGTATCTGCTAATTGTACTTTTAGGGAAATAATTATGCAAGTTAAGATGATTAGATAATGAAAGCATTCTCTGGGGCTGGCTTTCTTACAAAATGATGATGGGACAGTGATGGGCATGGAGATTGTTGCTACTTAAACTAGCACTGTGGTACAGATCTGTCCAGCTGGAATGTAATCAGATGCCTCTCCAGAGCTTGGCCAGAGGGCTAACTCTGGGACCTGCATCCTGGGAACAAGATTGGACATTCTGGGGCCTTCCAGGAAGGCAATGATCAGAGACCCCATGATATGACTTGGGGCTCAGGACCTCATGGAATTCCTAGATCTGTACAAAGATTCCAAAGACACTTGGAGTTTCTAAACAGGGGCACATTTGTGCATGCACACATGAATGTGCAGGGGAACACCATGGCTTTTCTCAGATAGAGGGTTTTGTAGATACTAAATCACTAAAATATATCAACTCAGGGATTGCTTCATTGCATGCTGATGGCAGCCATAAGCTTCCTGTTCACTCACTATTGTTATATAAAAAATGTTTATGAGACACATGCTTTCCTTCTCTGGGTTCTGCTCTTGATCTGGAATCAGCTGACTTGCAGGACCCTCCTGGCACTCCTGGGCCATCTCAGGTGCCTGCCACTCCTGCGCATTTAGCAACGTGCCAACCTCCCTATGCAGGAAGAGGTGGTGTGCTCTTAGTCTAAGGTGCTGGGCCCTGGTAGAGGTGGCGGTGAGGGAGTGGGGCTGAACTGGGAAGGGGCAGAGGAAAAAGGTTTAGATAGTATTGGGTGTGTGGGGGAAAGTGGGACCAGAAAAAAATGCTTCTGTTGTGATTGAGAATCCGGAAAGAATAACTATGGGAAGAATGAAAGGGGGAGGGAGACTAATTCTGAGAGCCTGCTCTTTGGCAAAGAGAGAATTTGGTGCCCATAGAGGTGAAATCACACGTCCAAGGCATATGGTCAGTTAACAGAGAGCAGGGATTCAGACCCAAGCCTCAAGGCCTTTGACCGTCCTCCCTGCTCAGGGACTAGAACTGCAGAGTTAAATCAATCCTCTCTGAGACCCCAAGAAAGAGGATACTTTAAAGACCCTTCGGGCAAGAAGTCCCCCCATGAAATATGTTCCAGGAGGAATTTAGGATCCATCCAGGCTTTAACCATAGAGAGGAAGGAACTTCCTCCCCAGAATAACCAGAAGTTCTCTCACTAAACCTTAGACCCTTGACATTATTCACCTCCATAACCCACGCCGGGCCTCAGTTGTCCCGCAGTCGACTCGACTGCACCTTCATCCCTCACAGACAGCATGGGAAGTGATTTCAATCATGGTGTGACAGGAAAGAAATGTTGCCCGAGGACACAGTAGAAGGAAGGAAGGCGACTCAGATAACAAATTCCACTCTTCTGACTTATTTTGCTCGTCTGACTTATTTTTAAATTATCAGGCACAAACGCAGAACAGCCCCAATCAGAACAGCTCCTGGCTTCAGGTTCTTCCCCTCTGCAGGCTCCAGTGAGGAAAACCACGGGGCTGCATTCTTTTGTGAGGTCCTGTCTTGGGTCCCAACCACTCACCTAATGTCCCAGAGCCCCTTGCCACAATCACTGCAGTCAGGATCTCTGGGGTTGGCAAATAAAAATACACGACTTTGTTAAATATGCATTTCAGATTAAAAAGTACATATTTAGTGTAAATGTATTCCATGCAATATTTAGGACACACACCATGAAAGCGTGGTTAGTCTGAAAAGATCTGAAAAAAATTTTATTTGGAAGATGTGCAGTTGGGGCTGCCATCAGCATGATTTCACTGGAGTGAGTCCAGTTAGTTCAGAGTTAGAGGATGTTGAGCACCCCCAGCCCCGGGATGGGTTTTGCCACACCACTCCATTTCCCTGGAGACCTGCCCAGTCTCCTGCACGCCCCCTGCAGTCTGGACTGAGGTGCCCAGACTGTCTGCAGTGTCACGTTCAAGGTGAAACGAATGCACAGATGACTTTCCGGAGCCGTCCGCAGACGCCTCTTTTCTCTCAACGTCAGTGAGTCTTCACTTTTTTGACTTGTAAGATAACACATGTTTATTGTTAAAAATTTAGAAATCATAGATCAATAAAAAAAAAAAAATATTCACTTTAATTGAGGCATGTGAACACTGGAGCCAGACTTCTTGAGTTTAAGTTCTAGCACTGGCACTGGGTTTTTTAGGCAATTTCCTTAGCCTCTCAGTGCCTCAGTTTTTTAGTCTGTAAAATGGTGATTAATACTGGCTTAAATGGGTTTTTGAAGGTTAAATGAGTTTCTATGCATTCAGGTGCTTCAGAAACACCTGGTATATAGTAAGCACTGTGTAAGCACTTGACAAAAAAAATTTAAATTTTTGTCACTCAGAAATAGGTACTACTGATTATTTTTCTATGCATTTCTATGCATTCTATCATACAGATTTACACAGATTTTCATACTGTGGTGGATTGCATTCTCCGAAGTCAGACATAACCATTCTCCGGCCCGACATGTTCTCCTGCAAAATCGTCTGGACACTTCTCCATCAAAAGGTGGAATGAATTCTTCTCCCCTTGTATCAGGGCTGTCCTTGGTTGTCTGGTCAAGAGAGTGTGATGGAAGTGGTGCCTGGGCCTCCCAAAGCCAGGTCAGAGTTGCTTTGTGGCCTCTGCTTCTCCTCTCTGGCACCCTCATCCTGGGACACTGCCTCCCGGATCCCACCCTGTGCCGGAGAGTCCCATGGCACACAGAGACCTGGTGTTGGCACTCTGCTGAAGGCTTTGGCTGAGTGGCCTGCTGGCGGCCAGATTGCCCTGCCAGCCCATGCAACGGGCCAGCCCCACTGAGTCTTCAGGGACTGCAGCTCCTGCTGCCATCTGTATTAGGGACTCTCAAGTAAGAACTATGGGACTGAGCTCAGTCAAACCACAGAGCTGTGAGGGATGATCATCAGTTATTGCTCAGAGCCACTAAGTTATGAGATGATTTGGTATGCAGTGATAGAGAACCAGAAACATATTTAAAGAAAATACTCAAGACCTTGAATTTTAAATATGGACCCAAGGGTCTTCTGTCTGCAGTTTCACCATTACTTTCAAAGACACAGACATTTTCAGATATGAGTGGTTCAAATTCAAGCAAATACATTTCTCTCTCTTTGGATAAATTAATGACTAGCTAGGCTTGAGCCCTAGGTCATTCAGGCTTGAAGGCAATTTAGAGATTATTTAGTAGGCATTTGTCTGCCTGTTGCTTTACATATGAAAATCAGAGAGGTGAAGTGACTTGCCCAAGGCCACACAGGTGCTAATTGGCAGCCTGGGCTGGATCCTGTGTCCTGACCCCTCGCTCAGTGCTCTGTTATTACATGGTGCTACTTGTTTATACTGATGGTTAAGGCAGCGCTGAATTGGGAGTTTCCAAAGGCCTGATGAGAATGATGAAAGGGGCTGGGCTCTACCTCTTCTGGACTCTTTCACAGCTATGTTCAGCCCCGAGTTTCTGGGGGAGAAAACAGCTTCTCTAAAAAGTGCAATTTCATGCTCTGCCTGGTGAGAAGACTGTGAATTGTGGTGCGTCAAGGCCAAGCCTGTGGAGAGAGGGCTTCTGTGGGGAAGCTGCTGTGCTCGAGGGTGAGGAGGGGTGGTTAGCCTCTGGACAGCCTGTTGTCCTGAAATCAACAGGCATGGGTTAGAGTGAGGCCTGTGGTTAGTATGCCCATGACTTGGGCTGTGGGAATCAGTGAGGGGACTGTCCTCAGGGCCTTCGGCCCACCACCATTCCAACCGAGAGGTTCAAATTCAAAGACTGGTGGTGCTGGCTGATGTGGGGGGCCGTTGTCCTCACCCTTAGGAGAGGGACACATCAAAGATGTTGAGATGCTTGAACTGTGTTTCCCACAGTTCATAGGCTGAAGTCCTAACTCTTAATGCCTCAGAATGCAACCTTTTTTGTAAATAAGTTTGTTGCGGACATGATTAGCTAAGATCAGGTGGTATTGGAACAGGGTGGGCCTCTAATCCAATATAAGTGGTATCCTTACGAAAAAGGGAAATTTGGACACTGACACACATGTAGGGGGAACGCCATGTGAAGATGAAGGCAGAGATCGGGGCAACGCTTCCACAGCTAAGGGACACCAAAGATTGCCAGCAAACCATCAGATGCTAGTGGGGAGGGATGCAACAGATTTTCTCTCACAGCCTTCAGAGGGAACCTGCTTTGCCCACACCTTGATCCCAGACTTCCAGGCTTCATTACTGTGACACAATAAAATTTTTATTATTTAAACGCCTCATTTGTGATACTTTGCAATGGCAGCCCTAGGAAACGAACACAATGTTATATAGGTCAGTGCATAGAGTCTTGAGGTTAAAAAAAAGATAAAGTGGCAAAAGAGTAATTGGTTGGTGCTTGGGGGTGACCTTGGCTTATGGCAAATTCCAAGAGGAAAATCACAATGTGGACACCTACAAATCTGGAACAAAGTCATGCCATCTGCAGTGGAGAATTATGCACCTTTTGAGAAATAGCTCTTGGCATGTTGCTGGATCCTAGTAGAGACAGAGCACTTGGCCATGAACATCAAGTGACAATGTATCTGAAACTGCTTATTATGAGCTGGATTCTGTTAGATCAGCCAAGTTATGGAGTCAGATATGTCCAGCAGGCATCCATTGTGGTAGGGATATGTTACACCTGGGGCTGAGCCCCAAGAGGACCAGAGATTATACCTTACCTGCAAGCATAGCGAGCCCAGAGTGCCTCGTCCCCCAGCACAGCTGGGCCAGTGCTCTCCTCTGACTTGTACCTATGGCCATTCTGGGGGATCTGATGTGACCAGCTGGAAGAGGAAGGAAACGCCTGAACTTTTACTGCAGGTGGGGGATGGGTTTGCCTTTCCTGCCCTTGAAACCTCAGCCAGAATTACTCTCCAGGGCTTATAATGTGCCTGATCTGTTGGCACGGAGTCCCGCACAATGCGACATCCACTGGAGGACCCACTTTACGCTGGAGGAAGTGTGAGAGTGGGATTATGAGGAGGGAACCCCTGGTTTTATGACACACTGTATCACTCCAAGGCAGTCATCCTCATGCAACACTGGAACAGCCTTCTATAGGCACAACGGAAAACTTACGTAGGGGGTTGGGATACCATCATTCAGAATGTAGTGCATTTTTGACATCAGTGACTCTTATATGGTGCTTTGTTGCCCATAAAATGATGTAAGGGTCCAGGAATCAGAGAGTGGAAGCAGGATTGACTCCATTTACCATCATGCTAATGACACATAGGGATGTAATATGATATGCCTGTTCCTACAACTATGGGGTCTGCGAGTTTTGAGGTTCTGAGAATCCAAGGGGTGCACACTTGCCAGGGGTCATAGTATATGTGCCATTGAACTAAGTTATAGCTGCTGTCAGAGCACTTTTGATTCATTGTGCCCAGAGGCAATGGGCAAGGAGAAGAGTTGTCATAGTTACAGGAGAAGAGTTGTCATAGTTACAGGAAGAAGTGACCTTGATCAGCAGATGCAGACATGCTTTTATATAATGGTGGCAGGAAAGAACACATGTGGAATCCATAAGTTACGAATTGAAGGTTCTGTGTTTCCCTCATTCCCAAATTCATATGTAGAGCTTCTAAAGAGATATTTAAGAATAAATAAGATCATAAGAATGGGGCCCTGATCCAGTAGGATTAGTGTCCTTAAAAGAAGAGACATCAAAGAGCTCTCTCCTTCTTCTTGTTTATGGACTGAGGAAAAACCATATGAACACAAAATGATGAAAAGGTGTCTGCCTATGCCCAAGGAGAGAGCTCTCATCAGACACCAGCCCTGATGGCCCCTTGATCTTGCACCTCCGATCTCCAGAGCTGTGAAAAAATACATTTTTGCTGTTTAAGCCTCCCAGTCTGTAATATTTTGTTACAGCACTTCAAGCAGACTAATACACCTGGTGATCAACTTGGGTCTCTTCTGATGCTCTATTGCCTCATCGTAACTATGAATGAGCGCATGCAGCCACCCTGACCTGAGATGAATGATTATGTGGGTTCATAACCATCAGGATTGATGGTTTGGGCACACAACCATGGACGTCACCAAGACCTGTCAAAATCTTGGTGAGTCATTGGTGAGGCTGAGAATAAAAGGTATAGCAGAGAAGGGAGAGGATCATATTAGCTGTGACCCTGTGGTCAATTGCAAAGATGGGGGCAATAGTTTAACACCTTAACCTTTCTCTTTTTTTCTCCCTCAGGAAGAAAGGCCCACCAGAACCATGGAAGAGCTGCTGCCCAAATCTGTGTGGAGAAGTAGACATGCTTGGTGCATGGGGTGGACTGAAGGAGCTATGAGAATGCCCCTTGTAGGCCTCCAGATACAGGGAGCTGTTGTGCTCTAAAATCCATCATCATAGTTTCACTGAGACCCCACTTCCGTAGGCTGCTTCCAGCCAATAAATGAGTGTGGCAGGTATCATAAGAAAGGTGCATTCCTGGGAGACATTGGGCCCTCTGATGACTGACAATGAGTCTGAGGACTCCCGACCTTTCCTTAGACTGTATCGTTTTTTACGATTCTTCCACCCAACCTTCCATTCCTCTGTCCTTCCTTCGGGGTCACACTTGAGTCATCAAACTTGTCTGACTGTTCTTCCAGCTTTACCTGGGCCCTTTCCCGTTTTCTCTCACAGCTATTTCCCTTAAAATACCCTTGTAAGTTTAATCTTGTCTCGGCGTCTTCTTCCTAGAAAACCCAGCATAACACAGTCCCTTTAACCCTTGCTCATACCTCTGTAAATAGGCCTTTTATAACACATCTCTTCAAAGATCCCAGCTAATTGTGACATCTGTTTCCTGCTGGGACCTTGACTTACATAGATTGCTACAGACTGTAAATGCTGTAGCATTTCAAAGAAGAAATAGCTATGTTGGATTGTGTGGTGAGAATATGGAGCAAGGAAGAAGTGGGTTCTGAAATATGTGGATGATCTGGGATTAGAGGTTGACATTTCAGAGGGGTGTGTGTGTGTGTGTGTGTGTGTGTGTGTGTGTGTGTGTGTCCACTGCACTGCATAAGCAAACACACTGGGGCAGAAACAAGCACTTATGGAAGGGTCTGTCCAAGAGTTCACACTTTTTTCCAAGAAGTTCCAACAGTCCTATGGGAGGAAAGCTCTCAGAATGCTCATTTCTCCACCTTCATTTCTTGGAATTTCTGAGGAAGCTTCCTCTTTCCCCCTATTCATCACCTCACTGCATGTATCTGTCTATGTGCTTCCAGGAGCCCTTGTTTGATAAGAGCTGAGGCAGCCAAGGCCAGAAGAACCCCATGGAAAGCACATAGAAATGGATAAAGGGAATACAGGGAAGAAAGAATGCCTTGACATTCTGAGGTCCTGGGCTTAGGATACTGAAGGCATTGGACCTGAATAGCCCCATTTCTTAGGATTCAAAGAGGCCAGAATTTAGAGATTGAGAGAAGGTTGGTTCAACCAGAAACATAGAAAGCAGAAATCTCAGAGAGCCAGGGAATATACAGATCTTCTGACAGAGGCTCCTATAGTAGTACTCAAAATTTCTAACTTAGCTGGGGAAACATGTATTCTGTTTATTCATTCATTCCACACATGTTTATAGAGTACATACCATGTACCAGGAACTGTTGTAGGCACTGGGGATGTGATATTCAACAAGTCCTCAGGGGTTACATCCCCACAGGGAGAGAGACAATAATTAAGTACACAAACCAGTAATTAATAATAAACAAATAGCATGTCAAAGGGTGGTAAGTGCTACAAAGCAAAGCAAATTGGGAAGAGATTATAGACTGTGGGGCGTCCAGCTGGGGAAGCCAGAAGACACCTGGAAGACCAGGCAACATGGGACGAAGCTTACAGGAGGGGAAGGAGCAAGCCCGTAGGCTCCTTGGAGGATGGTTCTTGCAGAGGAAAAAACATGTGCAAAGGCCTGGAAGGAAAGGTGTGCTTGGTGTTCTCACTATCATCTGTCTACTTACCATTTCCAAACTCAGACACTTGCACAAAGATAAGCTGTTATTTACAGTCTTAGAGTTCTAGTGGTTTCCATTGCTGGACTAGGTCAATGTTATCTATGTGTTATCTAAGAGGCAAAAAATCATTATTATGGTATCAGGCTTGAAGTCCATTATCTCATGATCTACATCATGTTCAGAGGCAGATAAGTTTCTTCAAGTGTAACTGTTCAGGTGTACTTTCTCTTAATCCAGAAACTCTGAACAACTAAAGACAAGTAGTACTCTGGCTTTTGGAATTAGAAATTTTGAGTTCTGCTTCACTTATAAACTTCATGGCCCCGAATAGTAACTTAACCTCTCTGAGTCTCTGTTTCTTTATCTATTGGTGGAGATAAAAGCAACATCTACCACACAAATCAGGAAGGAAATTGAGTAAGACCATGCCCTTTAAGGTGTTTATGAGTGGTTGACTGGCTTTTATATAGCACAAGTACACTAACTGGACCATTAGTATATTTCTTGATATTTTAGCTATTATTTACACATAACAAATCATGCCAACAATTATTGGCTTAAAACAACAATCATTTATTAGTTCATGGTTCTGAAGTTCTGGGATTAACTGGTTGATTCTTCTACTGGTTTTGCTGAGTGTCACTTTTGTGGTTGTAGTCATCCACAGCTCATTTGAGACTGGATAACTCAGGACATTCAGAAGTCACACAATGCCACTAAGTCATGTTTGATTGTCACTAAGACAGCTGAGATTTGAGGGGTGGATAAATAGGTTCCCCTTGTAATGTGGGAGGTGCGAAGTCACATTGCATAAAGGTGTGAAACGTGTATGAAAGAAACGGGCCGTCTTTAGAAATGATAATATCCACAGCCTATCCTCTGGCTATAGCAAATCACTTCCTGTCACTTGCAAAATACACTCATGTTTCCCAAGACTCCCAAAGGTTTTATCTCATTATAGCATCTGTTTTGAAGTCCATTATCTCATAACCTGCATCAGATTATTATATAGATAAAAACCTCTTGAGTTGGCTTATTGGGTGCAGCTTCTCTTGATACAGAGATTTTGAATTTAAAAGACAAGTATTAGTCCCCCACACCCTTAGGATTCCTCTACAACACAGTAGTGAGAAAGGCATTGAGTAGACTCTATAGATACAACTATTTAAAATGTAGAGGATAGAAACCATAAAACAGTCATTGGTCCATAGCAATTATGAAGTCCAGCTGGGGAGCTGACACATGTCAGCTTCCCTTTATATGGCTCAAAGAATGTTCCTTGATTAGGGCCTGATTTTGCTCCCTGAGAGGACTATCTAGTCAGTTTTTCTCTGTGGTGTTTAGCCCTTTCCTCTGGGCTCTTGGTTTCACCCTTTGACATGTTTTTTCTTTCCTATAGCAAATTCTCCATATCTGTAGCTAAGTAGGTTTCTCAGCCCAATTCTTGCTTATAAAAAGTAGAGGTCCAACAGTCTCTTTTCACTTTGAATCGTCTCTTTCACTTTTAGTCTAAACTTGTAGTACTTTCACTGGTAAAACTCTCTAAAAATTTTTGTGGGTTTCCTATGGATCTTATTGGGATGCACTGCATGCTCCCAAAACTTTATCCATAATTGTTTTTGAGACAGACCTTTCTTGTTGTGTGTAAGACAATGCCCCTAGGATTCTCAGAAGTCCTTTTGTCTATCTGAGAGGGTTTCCTAGGTTCTTACTTTCAAAAGTCTTACAGGCATACCATTGATCTGATCTTTATGATCAGGCTATTCTTATCTGAGAATCTTTAGCTGGCTAAAGGTACCAAGGCTGAAAAACAGTTTAATTATTTTTCTAAAACAGAATTTTCTGGGTCCTGTATATATCTTCTAAAATATGCTTGGATACTGAACAGTTTCTTCCTTAGCTCATCTCTCCCTGGCAGTATCTTATCATACACAACTGAAAGCATCCAATTGATGTTTTTAACATTGTGTCAGAAGTCTTCTTAGTTAAATCCATTAGTTTTTAAAGTATTTTATACCCTCTGAGTTACTGCAGGCAACACTTCTTTCTACATAATATAGATCGCTCTTTTTCCAGATTCCAGAAAAAATTTCCTCACTATCTTTCTATGACATACACTTAAAGATGGTTCACCATTTGCTAACAATTTATTCACAACTTTTTCAGTTCCTGTGTACTGTCTTGTCTAGAAGCCAACACTGCATGTGTTAGATTTTTGTTATGGCTGTACCCCTCTCGTAGATATGAATTGTTTTAGCAGTTCTCTGATGCTGTGCAACAAATTATTTCATATATTTGTGGTTTCAAACAAGAACCATTTATTTGCTCAGTCTTCTGTGGCTCAGAAATTTGGGCAGGCTTAGCTTGGATGCTTATCTCTGTTCCACATGGTGTTGGCTGCATTCAATTTTATGCTTACACTCAGTTGTCAGTTCATCTGGGTGCTGGCTGATGGAGATGGCCTCATACACATCTTCCAGTTGGCTGGGGCTATCATCTGAGGTGCCTCTGTTCTTTTCTGTGTGGCCTTTCCATCAGAAATCTTGGACTTTCTACATAGTAGTGGCAGTATTCCAGGAGAGCAAGCCTCAGTGTGCAAGGAGTTATAAATCTCTGGCTTGCATCACATTTGCCGATGTCCCATTGACCAAAGAAAATCACGTGGCCAAGCACAAAGTCAATGTGAGAGTGAAGTGAGCAAGGAATAGATTCTGGGAGGCATGATATATCGAGGGTCCATTAATGTAAGAGTGTACCACACTTGAAGCCCTCATTGATCTGTTATTATTGGCTTTGAGACTCAGTTTGTGGTGGAGAATTCTAATGCTTACCCATACCTTGATCCTGTACTCTTCTTCCAGGCACAGAGGAGGATTACAATTATTGCCCTGTCCCTCTTTGCAGTGAGGGAGCAGTAGGCCATGTGGATTGCGAGTGGAGAGCTTATGTTATTCCCAGGTAGAAAATGTAATTGTTAGTGTGAACAGCTCTAGACTCTCCATTTTTCCCACGTGGCCCAAACTCTGAAATTTCTGCTGAGAGTGTGGTAGTTGCTGATGGCCCAGGTAGGCAACTGAGTAACGACTATGTGAAACAGACCCCCCACCCTTATCTTCACACTTTATACCTGTATAAAGAGGTGGCAATTAATCTTTATTGCTTTAAGCCATTGAGATTTTAGGTTTTTTGTTTACCACAGCATAACCCAGACTATCTGAGTAGCTTCAGTTCCTCTGTGCTCTGTGGTCAGCTCTAGTTCCCCCCTTGAGATATTTCATTGTGATTTAAGCAGCAAGAAAAGGAGGATATAGATGACTGAGTGTCTGATGGAGAAGATGGAGGAAAAGGGGGAGGAAAAAAGCACTGAGCCAACGAGGACTCCACTGTGTTTTTACCAAGCATTTATGAAGCGCCTCCTGTGTGCTGGGTTCTGTGCACTGCCTGGGATGTGCAATGGAGTGAGACACACACCCTGCAGGAAGACACAGTTTACCAGAGGAGCCGACACATAAACAGTGAACCTCACTGAAGAGCCACCAGTGCCACTGAGTGCTGGGACTGTGTTCCTTTTCTTCTGTAATTGGCTAATTGTCCCTGCAGGCAATCTCCATAGAGAAATTCCAGGCATGGTGTCTGGGGTGGCAGCCTGGAAGTATGTGGCCAGCCTCCCAAGATGACATCTTTGGAGGCCAGCACTCATCTGGATTTATAAGGTCTGCAATTTGTTTAAAAGTCAGTCTCATTACTTTATAATCACATATCAAATTCAATCCTTACAGATGACAAATATGGGGACAAAACAAAGCTCTTCTGAGGGCTGTAGTTTGCAAATCTGAGGTAGGAACTGTGACTGAAATGGGATGGTACTTTTGAACATTCAGTGCCAGCTCAGAGCTGAGAGCCTCAGGAGGTTGCTTGGACAGCATTCACGACAAAGCTTTGAGATTCTGACATTGTAAAGTCACAGTGCAGTAAGGGATTAACCTATGAAATATTAACTTCTAACTAGTGTTGGTTCATGTATTTTAAAGGCAGATCTGCCTTAGACTGTCTGAGATCTGCCATACTGTTCAGGGCTACTAGGGAGGGTATTTCTGGAGCTCAGACTCATCAGGGGTGCTGCCACTGCAGTTCAGAGACTTAACCATAAAGAGGGAGGCAGGCATGGCTTGTAGATGGGGCAGAATTTAATTCTATTTAGTGGGTATGAATTTTACTCTACATTCACCATGAGATATAAAAATGTTTTTCTCCACCAACTGCAATTTAATTTATTCTGAGCCCACATCCTGCCAGGCCAATGGAAAATTCAATCTTAGTCACAACCAGGGCTCCTTCGTCAGGCTCTATGCCTTTCTTAAAAAGTGCAGAATATTTGCTGGGCACCCTTTGGTCTTTAGTTTACATAAACATATCCACTTTTTAAGCCCACACAGTCCCTTGAAACTTCACTGCCTCTGTGCAAGCGAGAACACAAGGCCTTTGCTAAGAACAGGAGCTTTGTATGGAGGTCTAATCTCCAAGACAGAACACAGAGGCATTCCCCTCTGAGGTCCCGGCGCTTCCCAGGGGCTTGTGGGGGAGTAGGAAATGGATCCTTGCTGCTCCGGAATCCACAGGTCTCTGTCCCCTCTTAGTCTTGCACATCTTCCCAATCCTCTCTAGGACCTGCCTGTGTCATCCTACTGTCCCTCTGTGGTGACATCCCAAGCCCCAAGACTTGTTCTCTTTTCAGACAATGCTCTTTTTTTGGTCTCCAAGATCACACACCTTTGTAAACAAAAAAACCAAAAGATTTTAACCTTGCCCTGTGGGCAAAAGAAGCGCAGTTTTGAGGAAGCAGATCCCTACTTATCCCTTGAGAGGACAACAAGGACATGGATAACATCTCTCATTCTTTCTGATTTTCTTTCATTTACCGAAAGCAGTAAGACTAAAATGTGAGATAAATATGTCACCCTCTCTCCAATCTCACATGGGCGTTGAGCCCAGAGTGGTGGGAGAGACGTCAGAGCACATGCAAGGGTTGCAGACGAGACATCAGGAGTTAAATGGGGTAGACAGTGGTAGAGAACTCCTTCAAGGACCACGGAGCCTCCAACAGGCCATGCCTGTGTGGATAGTGGACCATGGGAATGGATTCATGCAGAATGCCACTGGAACTGGGCCGGCAGAGTATCGGTCCAGGAGGAAACATCTCCTACTGACGAGATGCATAAGGCGGGCTATTCTAGTCATTGGCCATTGACAAACACTTCCCTAGGGCCTGCCATGTGCCAGCCAATGTGCAAGGCACACTGAGGGCTTAGAGAGAAAGCAGAAGAAACTTGCAATGTGGTGCATCTCAGAGGCAGGAGGACGCTAACATGTTGGTACTGTGCGATCACAACAGGCAGTGCTTGGAGCTCCTGTCTGTGCTGGTGACAGGGGACATACTAGGAGAGACCAAAGGCAGTCTCACCAAAGGAAGTCCTCTCGGGTCAGCTGCTCAGAATTCCTTCCAATGTGGTTCTTTAATGCCTCTTCAAACATGGTCATCGTTGTCTTAAGGAAAACTTTTCTGAATCATATATTTTTACCTTTTAATTGTTGTGATACAAAAAAATTGTTTTTTTTCTACTCAATAAAGGAAATTTCATTGGGGCTCTGAGGTCTGGGGCTCTTCATTTCTGCTCCTGCTGAAACTGGAGAGTGGAGAGCGAGGGGCCCTTGTTCCATCCCCGCCCTGGTCACCGCTTGACATCCGTGTCATATTCAGACTCAGATGAAAAGGGCAGAAGTGTGTGTGTGTGTGTGGGGGGGTCACCTGATGTCCACATCACAGGCTGTGGGAGGCCCCTTCTGCATAGTGGCTCTGCAGGTCCCCCGGTCACTGTAGCCCAGCCATTCCTGGCTCCTCATTTCTTGGATCCCAGCTTTTTAGGTATGGATATGAATTTGGTCTTTTTCACTAGGCTCTTGTCTTTTAGACTGGCTCTCACTGCATCTTCATTTTCCATTTGCTTTTGGAATGCCAGCCTCTTGACTATTTAACTAGGGTCCTGTCCTCCAGGAACAGACCTTCTTCCCTCCTCCTCACCCCCTTCTTCTTCTTTACGCATCTTCTTTTCTTCTTTCTTCTCCTGCTCCCCCATCCCTTCTCTTTATCTTCCTATTTCCAGGGTAGGTCTTAAGTTTTATAACCTTCCTGACCATGGAGGAACTCAAGTCCACAGACAGCCCAGAGTGGGGAAGTGAGGATTTATCTGTACTGTATATTGCTAGACAAGGCTACATTTAATCCCCCTTTGTGTTACTGTGATTAATTAACTGGTTTACATGATTTTCAAAAGGGCATAGAGGTACAGATCTCAACCCCTGATAATGCTGTGAAAATCAGAGCCAGGTTTTGTCAATATGACTCAGACTTTCAAGTTTGAGAACTGGTTCATGGTCACATTTGAATAAATTTCTGCTGGTTAATTTCTCTCAATGCCTAGCAACTCCAGTGCATTTGGGGAGTTGTTGAGCCAATCTCTATTTGTGAACCTGAAGATTTTGATCAGACTTTGGCATACAGAGAAGAGACTCACTACTTAGTTGCAGATTCAATAGCGATAGTGCCTCTTTCCAGAAGCTTGATGCATGTGGGGAGACCTACCCTATGACGGCAGTGGATTGGAGCCCCCTAATCAACATCCTCAGTGTCCTTATGATAAGGGCCATCCTTTGCAAAATTTTTAATCTTTTCAGTAAACCTAGTTAAGCCTTTTCTTTCCTCCTTTCTTTGGAGAAAGACCCTCTTCTAAAACTTAGATAATTACCTGGAAACTGGTAACTCAGGTCCTTTGGATATTGATAAAGATCATAGGAACTCAGCATTCTCCTTGGCCCTTCATAAGGCAGAAATGGCTTTTGGCCAAAACAAGGCCCTTGGAGTCCCAGAAGAAAAGAGACCTTTAACCCAGGTTTTTTTTTTTTTTTCTTTTACAAAATGTATTAATTAAGTCAGTTTTCTTTACTCACTTGATTGGTAAATCAATAATAGAAACACAACTAGATATGTGATTTAAGTAACAAGTTTGTATCTTTTTTCTTGTCTAGGGACCGAAGTGGCACTTCAGCAGGAAACCCAATACCCTGTCCTGACTAAGGAAGACAAGAAAAGAGCTCCATGAAACCCCTATAGGCAAGGACTTGACCCTCCTTAGCAGGAAGCAGATACAGAAGAGACCTCCCTCCACATCCACACTAATGAAAAGGAAGTTCATTGCTCTTAGATAAGGATTAGGCTGAAAAGTTAGTTAGGGGGTTTTGAGTCAGCATACAAAGATGCTGAGGTCATCTTATTCTAGAAAGGGTTTGCCCTAATCTGCCCACAATTAAGCAAGCCAGAAGGCATTTTTGGGCTAAAAGTAATTCATACAAGGAAACAAGTAAGTAGATAACTGGGTACTAGTTTCAGCCAGTCACTTGCACTTGCACAGTGAAGACCCCAGAGACCTTCAATTCACCTGAGCCTCATTACATCATCATTATAATATGATGCCTATGCCTGGAAGTTCCTTAATATCATTATAACAGACTGAATTCTGGGAACAAACATGCGCAGAAAGGAAATGATGAGTCACTGGGTCCTGTCCATCTTAATTATCAATCAAGGAAGCACACCCCTCTAAGAAAAGTCACCACCCACAGCAAATAGGGATAAAACCCCAAAGACTTTGTTACGATGTCCTTGAGCCCTTGAACCTTTCGAGCTGCTCTTCCCTTGCTTGGCCGCTTCCACGTCTGGAAGTGTCCTGTTGCTTTACTTTCCCTTCTAATAAAGCTATTCTTTTCTGCTGTGTTTCAGTGTCTTATTCTGATATTCAGATCTTTGTTTGAGACATCAGGAGCCTGGACAACACACTGGGAGAGGAACCCCATTCTCTGTTAACAAGAAGGGGACAAAACTTTTGGCTTTTTTTTTTTTTTTTGAAAAGAAGGGCCCAGGCTAGTTTCCAGGATAATTCACATCACTTCTCAGGTAGCCAAGGTGGAACCGACGCCACTGAGATCCAGATTCCAGGTACAGAGTTAGCACATACATCTTCCTTCTCTTCCCCAAAAGCTCCCTATTCTTATCTGACAGAAGTTTGCAAATGTTTGTGTTTTAGCCCTGTATTTACCTGCCACATTTAATGTTCTATTTATGCATTATTTTATTTTTCTGGTTAATTTATTTCAGAGAAATAAAACCCAGGCTTCTGCTAGTCTCAGAGCTAGCTGCCAATCATGTGAGTGGCCAGACTGAAGTAGGAAGGGACCTCGCTGGCCCTGACTCATACTGCAGAGACAGAAAGTGTTCAGAAAAACTCATGTTAGGGAAAATCTAAAATAAAGACAACGGGGGCTCTTTAGAAGCCTTGGAGCTTTCAGAGAGCAGACAGCAAGGAGTAGCTGAAAGGTGAGGCTCTCTTTGGGGTGCGGTGGGTCTGGGGATCCCTGGGGCTTTTTGCTTTTGTTACCGCTACATTCATAGCAGTGCCATGAAGTCAGAATTGGTTCAGATATGTCTTTGTCCAGCTCAGTATCATGTGCTGGAAATGGCTGGTCATGCTGGGAAGCTGTCACAGAGATGTGGGATTGCACCTAGTTCTGATGCTTTTGACCCAGGGCAGAGGCAGACACTCCTGGAGCTTCTCTGTCAGGGAAGGGAGCAGATGCATGATTTCAGGACTAGCGTGATTCGTGGCTTGTTGCGTATGTATCCATGGTATACACTGTATGAGCCTCTATTATTTTTCCTTGCTGGCTAATTTTGACACCTCTGTAAGCTCTGACACGTAAGGGTAGGGAGCGCATGTGGCCACTCTGCCACTCACAGTAGTCAATATATTTTATGACCTGTTACATAGTAGGTACCTAGTAAGTGTCTGAGATGCTGGGCTATAATTTCTAGAAGAAAGCAGCAAATTTCTTGCCCCCTTTGTCATTCTCACTGTCCTTGGGGACCTAGACTCACAAATCGAGATTAATCCCATAACTTCCCAGATAGAAAAAAATTTTTTTTTAAAATAAGTGTTTGATAAATGCTCTGGATTCCTGTCTCTTTTCAGATTACCTGAGAGAGGAGGAGGTCCCATCTCCACTCCAATGAGAGTGACATTGACCCAGAAAAAGAGTGAGCGATAACAGCAGGACCTGACCAGACTGACAACATTGACTTGAGAGTTTATTTCTGGTTAAAACTGCCTTGAAATTCTTTCTTGGTTCATTGCACCCTCTTCTTAAGTTACCTGTATTCCTTTGTTCTTCTGAATCTCCGTTTCGACGTCACGACCTCTCTCTCCAGCTCAAGCCTTGGGAGCTTGGCCTTTCAGGAAACTCGGCTCTCCCTGCAGGTAGCTCCAGCAGAAGCAGTGAAAGGAGTTGAATGAGCCTCTTGACTCAGAGATGGTGAGTAATTATGAATCTCATCCAACTGCTTTACCCCTGTCTCGCTGTCACCAATGATTAAGGGCTGACAAGACAGCTGTTTTTCATGAGAATTTTCACCTGGGAAATTCAAAGTTCTTTAGAAACATCATTTGAAGATCCATCTTAATACCCTTGTACCAAAGTGTGACAAATCCACTGGATTCTTGAATGCAAAACCACTTGAGAAAGTATTAGAAAGGAACAAATGTACTACAAGGGCTTAGAGGCAGAAGATGTCTAATTTTGAGTCCTTGTTCTCCCAAAATTAGTTGTACCTTGTTGAGCAAGTCATTTAAACTCTTGGATTCTTCATTTCCTTAGCTGTAAAATGAAGAAAATAAAATACCTAGTAGAATTTAGTGAGCACCTACTATTAATTCTTTGTAAACTGGAGAGAATTCATAGCTATTGCTTGCTGAACCTCTCCCCCCAGCTGTGATATGTTACATTTTGTCATCTGTATCTCACTTTAATCTACTAAAAGTTTGAGTGAAACCTCTATCTGAAACACACACACACACACACACACACACACACACACACACACACACACACACACAACAAGAAAATAACATAAATTGGTCTGAGTAAAAGTTGGAAAATAATAGGCAGAAATAAGACAGGTACCTGGATTACATTTGGAGGAATCAGTTGATCCGTGTCTTATCCCTGTGTCCCTCTGCCTCCTCCCTCCAGGTTGCCCCTATTCACCCTGTCCCCTCTGTCCAATCACCATCCTTATGAGCAGAAAGGCAGAACCTGTCAATGTTCATATCAGTTCTGGCATTGCAACACAGATCTTTGAAATATATAAATGATATCTTTGTTTGAGAGAAAAGGTTGCTTAGGATCAAAAGTTGAAGTCTTGAAGGGTACAGGGCACAGAGTTTCTGGAAAGAACAAATGAGGAATGTCATTGTCGCACCCTGTAGGACTCCTACAAGGTGGAGCTTTGTGGCCTCATGGGCAGAAACTGAAGTAGCTGTGGAGATTAGACACCATGAGCATATCAGGTGAGGCCACTGGTCAGAGCGGAAATGGAGGAGATGTGAGTGATGACGAGAAAGGAGCAGGAATTAAGGGTGCATCGGGGACACCAGGTGACCAGGCCAGCTGCAACTCTGACCCTTTCTGTCTCTTGTGGACTGAATGTCTGGGCCCCTTCTCTGTTCATATGTCGAAGCCCAAACCCCCAATGTGATGGTATTTGGAGGCAGAATCTTTGGGAGGTAATCAGGATTAGAAGAGGTCATAAAAGTGGAGCCCTATAATAGAATTAATGTCTTTATGAGAAGAGAAGAGACCAAAGCTGTCTCTTTCTGTGCTTGTACAATGAGGAGATCATGTGAGGACACAGCTGTCTGCAAGCCAGGAGGAGGGCCCTCACCAAGAACAGAATCAGAAGAACAGAATCTTGATCTTGGACTTCTCAGCCTTCAGAGCTATGAGAAGTAAACAAGTGTTATTTAAGCCACCTTCCTCAGCCCCAACCTTTGTCTATGATATTTTGTTATAGTAGCCCACTGCCCTCAGCACCCCAGAATGTAGGCAACGCCAGTGCCAAAACGTGGAGGAGGGAGAATACACCCAGTAGGCTGGAAAACTCTGAATTAGCCGAAGGACAATTTTCACAAGTAGGCAGAACAGAGTCTTGAGTTAAAAAGTGAGTTGAGTTATAGAAACTTAGGAAAGTTCCTATTTGCTTACCTGCTTTTGTGGCCGGAGAAAGTAACCTTTGCTCTTCATGAGATATTCTCACCTGGCTTTGGATATTGATCTGCACTGGGATTAGCTAAGGCACAACTTGTCAGAACACCATGTCTCCTTGGGTCTACTAGCCTTCATCAACTAAATTTGAGGGTGGAGAACAGGCAAGTTTGGGGACCATTCCCTATCACTCTGAACTGTAGGGAGCTCAGGGGACTGTGCCAGGCCCTCTCTGCTGTGGTGCTGCCTGGCTTTGGTGTGGGGTGTGGGAAGGAGACAGAGAGCAGGCTACAGGACTCTGAGTCCGGATACTGACCAGCTTGCTTCTTCCTGATCCTCACCACACCTTCCATCCTCCAGGCTGTGGACACATTGACAGGTCAGAACAAGGTAGGCTGGTCCTTTGTCAGTTACTTCTAAACGAATTATTTATAGCATAAACCATTCCATGATTCCTTTAGGGTTGTGACATTTGATACTGACATGCTAGGATTTTGAGACTTAAATATGTCCTCCCTCTGCCCTGAGTCTCAGTTGTCAATTCTGAAACTCGTAAGCTGAGTGTCAGCACTTCTTGTCTCTGTTTGTTTTTCCGCTGTAATATGCTTCCCAGAGGTAACAAAAGGACGCGTCTAGTATGGTTTGAGTGGCGAATAGCTAGAGTCATCCAAAATATTATTTGGCCACAGATGCCTATCATATGTTCTCCAAGATTTCTAGAAATAAGACACAAAGTTGAATTTATGCCTTGTCGTGGCCATGTTTCAGGATTAATAATGTTCAAAGAGGTTTTCAAAGTCACTTGGGAATAACTTGCCTTTTTTTGATGTAAGATCCATAAAAATTCTTTCAGAGGTCTCCATAGAAATGTACAATGATGAAGTTAACAATATTCAGGAGGCTTTGACAATGGGTACAGTACCAAATTTTGTAAAACCACTGATGGTGACATCTTCCCTGTGAGCCACTGACATAACCAAGTGCAAACCACCAAAATAATTAGATAATAAGTTAAGATAACATCACAACCAGAAACTTGAATCTGATGATGTTATTTGACTCAAGAGTAAATTTAAGGATACCTAGAGCACTTTTTCTCAAAATGCAGTCTGATTCATATCTGTGCCAGTACACTACGTGCTAAAAATGCAGATTTCTGAGTGTCACCTCTGACCAATTGGAGTCTCTGAGGGGAAGACTCGGGACTCTGTCTTTTCAACAAGTGTCTTAGCTGACCTTTATATATACTTGATGATCCAGGACAGAGGTTTTTCATCTCTTTTTGTGCCACAGAATTCTTGACAGTCAGGAGAATCCTATTAACCAGAATATTTTGTTTAAATGCAGAGGATCACATATACAAGATTACAATTAAAACTGATGAGATTGAAAAACAATGATCAAAATATTCAACAGGCATACATTTCTGGCAAATGAATGCCTGAGTTTTGAGGCTAATGTGTTAAATAACAAGGTCTAGTAGCAGGTCTAATAACCACAACGGTTTAGAAGAAATGATGAATATAAATGATATTTTGAGATAATTACAACTTCTCTAATGCCACATGATATGAAAGTCTATAATTTCTATTGGTGATAAAGTTAGAGGTACCTGTTATTCTTACATTTGCAATTTGTTGCCTACATTTGCAATTAAAGAAAGTTAGTGAAAAACTAAAAATACATATTTTCTCTTTACATTTCCGAAATCCTCTCCATCCGTAAACCAAAGGTTAAGGATGTCTGTTTAGTGGGATGGCTGGAGTGCATGAGCTTTGGGACGTCTTGCATAAACAAATGTGGGTGTGTGTATACACACACATACACACACGATATTTTTGCAACTAAGCTTGATGCAGATTGAACACAGACTATTTAAAGTTATAGTCTTGGTGAGAATGAGCATAGCTAGCCAGTGTTAGCATTTAAAGACAGAACCATATGCTTTGGCAGCCTACCAGACAGAGAATAGGGTCAGGGTTTGCTAATGAAAATAAAAGAGTCTGTTTAAAAAATGTGACTGGCTAAATGAACCCTGTGCTTTCACACTTCCTCAGTGAGAATATCTGATCTATTCCAGAACATGCCCACGTAGGTGAGAGAGGGCCAGTTTCCATAACGTGCAGCTTCACAGCCATCATTTTAGCCTGGAGAGATTTCAAAGTAGGTGCTATCATTTCACCCATGGAGACCATAAAAAAAAAAAAAAAAAAAGATAGTGTTTTCCAAAGTGTGTTTTGCTATACGTGTGCCTTGGAAAAGATGTTCAATAAAAAAAAAAAAAATTCTGTGGTCAAATAAGTTTAAAAAATTCTGCATATTAATATCTCCTCTTAGTGATTTACAGCTTATTAGCCATGCTGGGAAGTTTATAGGTAAGGAAATCTGTTTAATTTTTTTGTTCATTGTGTGTCAGAATCTCCCGGGAGCCTTAAAGAAATACTTTAAGAAATATCCCCCCCTCAAAGATGATGATTTAACTGGTCAGTGATATAATATATTTTTTAAAAAATTTATTTGAGTTGAGAGGCACTGGTGAGCCCATCATTTTTAAAAGCTTATGTCACCAGAGACCTTGTTTTAATTTCCTGTGGCAGCTACAGTCAAGTACCATAAACTGGGTGGCTTAAAACCACAGAACTTAAATTTCTCACAGTTCTGGAGACTTGAAGTTCAAGTCGTCAGCAGGGCTGTGCTCTCTCAAAGGCTCCTTTCTCCCAGGTTTCACTGGTAGCTGACAATCCTTGCTGCTCCTTGGCTTATACTGCATCACGCCGACCTCTGCCTCTGTCATCCGTGGTGTTCTCCCTGTGTCTCTCTCCTCTTCTTGTAAGGACACCGGTCATAGCAAATGAAGGGCCTACCTTACTCCTTCAGTATGACCTCTTCTTAACTTGGTTACATCTGTAAAGACCCTGTTTCTAAATAAAGTCACGATCACAGGTGCTGGGATCAGGCCTCCACATATCTTTTTGGGGGAACACAAGTCAACCCTCTCAGATCTCCTTTGGGAGAAATCCTTGGAACTCACTTTGAGAAATACTGCCCCCTATAATTTAAATTTTTGAGCAATGTAGCTTCCAGGCAAAACTGCCAAATTCACGATTTACAGATTCTGTTCCCTGGTAACTGAACAATTTGATCTGCAGTGTAGAATCGTTTGGGCAACAGAACGATTTCCTGTGAAGACGATTTTGGGTTTAGAGTGCTTAGCCTAAAGCCATTTTTTTCTGGCCCGAATCAGCTTGCCAGATAGTGTCTGCTGTGACCGTACCTCCTCTGGACAGTCACAGCTGCCATTGTCAGACAGAAGGGTACTTACCTATGTGTGCTCAACAAAGGCAGCCTGCTGCCATGTGTTCAGAGCGGTAACATGTCACTCAGGTGCACTTTTAAGGGAACAAGTCGCCCAAAAAAGCTTGGTCTTGGCCCTTCAAACTGTTACTTTGGCAAAGAGGAGCTGGGCACTTGCTTCTTATGGAAATATTTAAACAAAGGTTGTTGTTGTCTGAGAGGCAGAGTGGCCCAGCAGAAAGACAGAACTAGTGTGGACTCTCAGGCTCTGACCTAAGGCCTTGCTCTTTCATCATCCCACTGTAATTCTCTGAAGATGATAATGACACTTGCCTTACAGGATGGCTGTGAGGATCAGATGAGATGTGGGTGAAAATGCCTGTAAATTATACATTTGGAAAGAAGAGAATTATTCTGGAGGGTGGTAGAACCAGCCTAGATGTCGCTGTTATTATTAAAGAGCATGAGGCTGATAATCAGCTCTTTTGGGACAACATTATGATGTTACGTTCATGGCTGTCTACCTGCCTACTTCCTGTGTCTCTCCTGAAATCATACCTGCCCTTGCTAAATGCAGCGCTGTGGTTGACCTGCCAACGTCAGTTTGTGTGGTTCTGGCTGTAGCAAATGGAACTGCTGATTTTGACAGTCCTGGTTTAGGGTCAGTAGAAGCAAAAGGAAGCAACTCCTTTCTATAATCAGAAGGTAAAGTTGTTGGCAGGGACTTCGGGGAGAGGGAGGCACCTGCAGATGTCCTGCCTGCCCTTGGGGAGAGCCTTCCTATTTGCCCCACCCTGAGAATCCTTCTGGATTCTGGTAGGGAAGGTCTCAGGGGAGCAGGAGCCCAGGGGTGTGGTAGGAATTAAGAATGCTAGTGACGCCTTGTCTCGGGGGTGGGGAGGGCTGCATTTGGACTTCACAGTGGTCCATTGGTATCCAATGGACCGTGATGTAAAAAGGGAAGGAAAAATGTTATCACAAAAAACTTGCAAACATCCAAAAGGCAATCTGTGTCCCCAATGTCCTCTCAACTGGACTACTTCCACAGTCTGCATTTCTCTCCCTGGGAGTCATTTCTTTTGAGCTGAGACTTATTGATTGCAGGATTTTTCTGCCAAAATAAAAATATCCTTGGGGGGTGGGGTGGCTGGGTAGGTTGTCTTAACTCTCCCTCAGCTCCAATATTTGGGAAAGACTTATTTATTGGCTTGAGAGGTTTGGGAACCTTACAACTAAGTCATAAGTGCCACAAACCCTCACCTGGTGCAGTCCCTATAACAGAGCCTTCGTGAATGTTTGTGGGATTATGTTTGTATTAAAAGAGATAGAGACTCATAATACTTTGAGCGAAGAAAAGGGAGAGGCGGAATCAGTGTGTGCAGTGCTGCTCGGGGGTTTTATGATTTGGGGAAAAGAGAGATTCAGGAAGCTACAAAGAGAAAGCAGTGTGATATCAAGGCTTTGAAGAGAAAGATTTGAGTTTGTTCTCACTTACTATGGGTCATATGCATGTCGTGCTTACCTTTATGGCCTTGGTTTTGTCAACTGTAAAATGGAAGTACTGATACCCTACTACTTCACAGAACTACTGTGAGAATATGGAGCTATAATGGCAGTGCAGTTCCTTTATGAGTGGTGAAAAGATAGACACTCGTTACTATTATTATTATTATTATTATTATTGTTATTACCTAAGGCAGAACGTGCTCAGTGCTATTATAACTAACTACGCATTTGCCTTGAAGAGACACACAGTGTCTCTGACTAGTCTAGTGTCTGGGAAGGTGTGTGAATGTGTCACATGGGGAGTGTCAGTGCATTGCACAGCAGGGAATTCATCATGACTTGGAGTCCATGAGCTGAGTTCCTTGCAAACCACGTCCAACAGCCCTCACAACACTGGTCCTGAAGAAAAATACGACAGAGATCTATCGTTAGAGAGACAGAGAGCTAGCATCGGACAGCCATTCCCATCAGAGTAAGCAGACATTTGCAGAGGATGATGAGGAAAACCAACTTGGGGAGCTGGGGACTCAGAGGTTAAGACTCGGAGGTAAAGTCAGTGCTGTGGCTAAGAACTGGGGGTAAGTGACAACCTGGAAGTGTCACAACATTGAGGACCCCGAAGAAAGAGAGGTCCTGGCTCAGAGGGCAGCCTGGCATGGCAGAAAGGAACCTAAGTGTATATAAGTCAGGGTGCCCTCCAGCCCTCAGGGAGGAGGAACTGGGAGCCGATATTGGAACTGCCGTGTGGCCCGTGTGGCCCGACAGTCCCCTCTAGAAAGATCTGTGTTAAACACAATCACGGTTTCCCCTCAGAGTATGCATGGGTTCATTTTGACCAATCCATTTGTTATTTCCATAAATTCCTAAGTGAAAGAACTATATGTATCTGGGTGTTACTGACTCTCAGATTCAAGACATCGATATCCCCAAAGACAGCTTAACCAGGTTTGGAGCTTCCCTTTGAGAATGCCATCCTGGATTGACTTGTTTCTGCCTGGCAGAGCCACTGGTCACATGATAACGGGGGTGTGAAGGGTTAAAAAAAAAAACAAGAAGAAAAAATATTTGCTCCACCTGGGAAATTAAAAGAAGGCTTCATATCAGATGTGGCACTTAAGATGGGCCTTAAAAAGAGAGTGGGGTTTTAACACATGGGGGTGAGCTGAGGCGCAGAGAATGGAGGGGAGGTGAAGTGGGGTGGCAGAGAGGCAGAGACTCATGTGGTACATGGGGAGGAGTTGGGTGGTGACAAAAGAGTGGGATGAAGAAACAGCGGGGCTCCAAGAAGATTTTTCCCTCTAGAGGAAGAGCAGAGGTTGAGGTCTGCCTCAGAGAGTGACAGGACCCATTGTCACATTCAGAGGGGACTGTTGGAGACAGTTCTCCGAGGACAGGCATCCAGCGGCTTCCACTTCTGTCAGAGGACTTGCATGTGATCTGGACATGTCCCTTACCTTATACATATCCTCTGGGGCTCATCTTCATGATTTTCCTGCTCCGCTAGTAAAACAGGGTTTGCATTTTTCCTAGATTTGCCAGAGGGAGTTCCTTACACTTTGCAGATGCTGGGTGTTATTATTTCTGCTAAGCAGATGGAGGAGAACTTAGGACTCTTAAGCGGTACGTGAACAAGAGCTGTGTGCTGGAAGTTTCAGGAACCCAGAGTTCTCAGCCTTCATTCGCTGCTCACACCTGTGTGACTGTTTCCCCTCTCTGTGTCCTCGCCTGTCAGGAGAGAAGACTGGACAGGAGGGTTGATAAGAGGCCTTCCAGTTCTGGAAGTCTAAGTGTCTGTGTCTTGTCTCCTTGGTGGGGAGGACAAACTTGACTGCCCAGAAGCATGGCAAAGGCTGACTGCTTGCCCCGTGCATACTCAGACAGGGTATGCTTTTAGATCTAGGCTCATACAAATAAACAAAAAGTAGCTTGCTTGTAACCATCTAGATTGCTTGATTTCACTTGGCCCTGTCTCTGCAGTTTAAGTTTTAGGAAGAAACACCAAACCCAGGTAGGAGAAGGAACTATTATGAAGCTGGAAAAAGCTAAGTAGGAAGAAAAGGTCTTTGTTGATGCCTTTAGACTCTGAGAATTAGAGGTCATTCAGCCATGCCAGTCTAACCTCTGGATCCACATATTCTGGGGTGAGTTCAGTCTTAAAAGAGTAATGTGAGTCACCCTCTCTCCTTTGCATTTTCCCAATGAAAATTTCCCTCAGATAAATTCTAGTAGCGGAAATGATTGCTTAATTGCAACCCTGTCCTGTTGTTGCAATGTTTTCCAGCTGCTCTCACTATTTATTTCCCCTCAATACCTGTTTACGTTCCTGGAGGAAAAGGTGCTCAATAAAAATGTTGCTGAAGAAAGGTCACTTCCAGGGAGCAAAGACAATGCAATCTGCATTGAGCCTGTCCCTTGGATGTCCCCAGCTTCGCAGGAGTGACGGGCTGCCCAGTACCGGCTGGCCCAGGGCCCCGCGGAGGACGGAGTCACAGCCTGTGCTCCTCACCCTCTCCTTGCCCTTCCCCTGGAGACCAGGGCTGGTAACTGTTGATGGCCAAGCCGAATGTCCATGAAAAAAATACCGCTTCCTGGCAGTCCCCAGTGGCTGTGTGACAAGTCAAGGTTACCTTGAATGGAATGCAGAGGGGAAAATCTATCAAGATGTGAGTCACCAGTGTGATGTCATCTGAATATCAACCTGATTCTATTAATTTTGACTGTGTAAGCACATAAAATAACAGGAGAAAGTGACAAAGGCACACACACTCAGAGAGAGATCCACATAGTGACACATGTACACGCTGACACACAGACACACATGCGTTCACTGGTCTAATATGCCTGGGCAGAGGTAGAAGGTCCTATTTGTGAGACTGCTAGATGTGGATAAAAATGGCTTTTTTTGGCAGTGTTAATAAGGGTGACTTTTGGACTAGATATTCCTGCTGCACAGAATGGAAGTAAACTCGAGACCTCAGCACCCCTCCCTCTCAAAAGCATGGCAGGGCTTACACAATTAGGTGCAGTGATGCCCTGCTCGGCCTTCACTGTTTGTGTGCCACGTAGATGAAGTCTAGCTTTCTCCCCGATGCCTTCTACAGGCTCTTTGGCCCATTTCTGAACTCCACCAGCCGCCTGCTATGATTTTTGGAAGCCAGGCCTGGAGGTCACCATAATGGCCAAAGGTCTGCTTCCCTGGCATTATCTGGGTCCTCTTTGTTCCTAGAAAAGATGAGTGTTTGCCCACTGTCCCAGTGTGTCTTTGTGGGGCATCTTACTAACTATAAGGCCTCTGTGGACTGAGGCCACTGGGGAAGCTGGTGTTGTGGCCATGACAGTGTGTGCACATGAATCTCAGGGCCTCTCTTGACCTCAGTTTCTTATAAAAATGGGGATAAGAAAACCTACCCAGCCGATAGAGCTGCCACATATGGCAGCACAGGCTGGGCACGGCACAGCTCAGACTCCTGCTGCCCATGGAGCCCCTGGAGTTGTGCAGAGCAGGGGCTTGCCTGCCCGCTTCAGAGCTGACGTGGGGGTCACAGTGTGTAAATGATTATTGACCGACTCCTGTTACTGTCGCTGATTTTCCTAGAATATGACCTCGTTGCTGCCCGGCCAGAGTATAAACTCATCATCTCCCTCTCAGATGAATCCTCCATCTTGCCTCTGCTGGTCAATCTTGCCTTCCCGAGACCTGAGACCTGCAGTTTCCAAAAGGAAAAGCGAGGTGGAGACACCTCCATCGTCGGTGGCTTAGCTGGGGCTGACCTGGGAAATTTACTGCACCTTATAGAAGGTCTTGATGGAGGCAGCCCACTGAATGTGGGGATGAACTTGCTTCCAGGGCAGAAGGGGTCAAGCAGGCCATGGGGAAGACGAGCACTCACACACGCTGGCTCATTTGATCGGCCCACCACTGGCTTACATCCTGATGCACACGGTCTGTGGTTCACAGAGGCCTGTGACGTAGGGCACAAATGAACTCATTGTCACCATTGGTTTTCACCCCATCCCTCAATCACCCACGGTGCCTCTTCTTGTCCATGCTTTGGCAGCTATCCATGCAAGTACTGAACAGCTGGACCGGCACTGGCTTGTGTGCAGTGTCGTGCTCAGGCTGGGCAGGGTGAGGTGCGTGATCCTTCACCACACTGAGCCCCTAGGGGGGCTTGGGAGGTTTAGAGAGTGGAAACTGGAGTGTTGTGGGGGCAGAAGCAGATTCTGAGGACGTTCAGCCTCGGGGAAGGGTCTCCACGTAGAAGAGAAAGTGATGTTTCTTCACTGGACTGTGCAGCAGAAGCACCCTGGGCCTTTGGAAAATATCAATTTCAGAGCCCCATTTCCAGAAACTCTGATTTGACAAATCTGGAGTGAGACAACAAATCTGTATTTAAAAATAAATAAGTAAATATTTAATTGGGGATAATTTTAGATTTATAGAAAAGTTGCAAAAATATTTTTTGAATAATTTTTAATGGTGACATATAAAGCACACATAGATAAGTACCCCAAACAAAAATGATATCTTGATGACTTATTACCAGTGAACATCTTTGTCATCACTATGCAGCTAAGAAACAGGGGATGGCCTGTCTCCAGAGCTCCCCCTTGGGCCCTACCTTTTCCTTGTCACCCAAAGTTTTACTGCTTAAGCATGGACCCCTAAACACTGTGGTTTAATTTCTCATCCGTAAATGTTTAGCATCATTTTACCTTTACATTGTGTATTCTTTTGGGTCTGATTTCTTTTACGATATGAGATTCATCCATGTTATTGTGTGTAGTTAGAGTTTGTTCTTTTTCACTGTTCTACCAAATACAGGCTGTATTATAGTAGTCAGTAGGGGTATGTGGCTATTTGAATTGATTAAAATTAAAATTTAAAAATCTAGTTCCTTTTCTTGCACTAGTTGCATTTCAAATGCTCACTAGTCACAAATGACAAGCAGTTACTGTCTGAACAGTGCAAAATAGAAAATTTCCATCATCACAGAAAATGTTTTTTGGGCAGCTCTGTTCGAGAAGTTCAATTTTCTGACTGCATCAAAATTTATCCATTCTACTGGTGACTGGCATTTTGGTTGTTTGCAGTTTTTGGCTATTGAAAGTAATGGTGCTGAGAATGTTTTTGTACTGGTCTCTTGGTGCACATGTACAAATAGTTATGTTGGGTGTACACCCAAGGGTAGAATATAAGGCCAGAGATGTTTATATGTTCAGCTTTAGTGGAGAATGTTTTTTTAAGTGGTATATTAATTATACTTCCACCAGAATCTCTTTTCAAAAGCAACCCAGGTAAATCTGAAGATCAACCAGGTTTGGAGTCACTGCTCGATTTCACTAAGGGTATGAATAGTGTCTATGTACAAAAAAGGGTTTTCTAAAGACTCAGACTGTGTAGTAAGAGAATGGACTCTCAGGAGATATATTTCAGCAGATAGTGAGCAACCTGTCTTTAGAGGTAATCAAGTTGATGCTGCACAACTCTCAGATATAGCAGCTCTAAAAAAACCTTCTAGACTTAGTAGGAAGCCATCCTGATGTAGAAGGTCCTTCCTTTCCAACTTTAAGAGTCTCTGATTTCATGTTTTTTCGCGGCTGTATTGGGTTAGGTACATGCTGGATGGTGAAGTTCTTCATAGTTAGGCAATGGAATAGAGGAAGGACTGATGCCAGAGACCCAGATTAAGCACAAATTGGGTCATTAGCCCCAGAATAATTGAGTTAGTTGTCCTGATGATCGATGAAGCACCTTGTGCTCACTTAAACCCACTGTTCCTACCTAAGCTCTGGGAATAATGGGAGTAATGACAACCTCAATGTCACCCGCCGCGGACATTTATATCTCCTCCTTATTTCTAGTTTAATGGTTTTATTGGATGTGTGCCTATTATTGTAACTGTCTCAAATCATTTTTGGAAGCAGGTGTGGCATAATTCATAATACTGAAAAAATGCTCTTACTCCCACGGTTGCCCAGCAGTCTGCTTCATCTATTTTTGTGCTCTCTTTCTCTCTCCACCCATTCTTCCTGCTCCCTGCCCCGGAATCCCCTCCTACCCTTGAGAAATAAAGGTGTGGAAATAAAGGATTTATTCTAGGTCACAGAAGAATAATCCTCCTGCCTAGGCACTCGGGAGGCCATCTTTTGGGATGGAATGGATTCCTCGTAACTCACTTGAAGACTGATTGTTTCTTGCAAGAATGCTGTGAGGATTTGGGGAAAGGTCTTGCATCTCTCTGGGTATATGTGAGTGATGAGATTTCAAAGGGAGAATGAGAAGTGGGCAGATGTGACAGCCTGAGCCTGTGAGTAGCCACCATGTTCACTCTACTGAATAGATGTGAGCAACTTTCCACCCTGGATCACCACTCAGTTCTCCTTCTTCAAATTCCTGGTGAAGCTGCCCAGTTAGAATCCCTACAGACCTGCAGCTATAGCTACAGCTGAATTATTGTGGGTGAGACAGAGTCACGGAGCTGATGGGTGGTGGCAGCTACCTTTCTGCATTTGGATGGAAGAAACTGATTAGGTCACGAGAGAGAACCTGGAGAGCTAGCTTTGGAGCCTCTGAGAGGTTGGAGCTCCTTCTTACTTAGTGCCATTTGTTTGAAAAATAAAACCAGAAACAAAAAAACAAAACAAAACAAACAAACAAAAAAAAACTACCATAGAAGTCTTCAGAGAGAAGCTGTGAGAAAGGACTTGAGAAACTGGCAAGGTCAGACCTAGTGCTCAGGCTGATTTCTCTGTGGCTTTTAGCCTGGCCTGTCACCCCACTTTCTTGGCCCTGAGTTTCCCTGAAACTTCAGAAACAAAGACAATCAAAGGGGTATGTCTGAAGAACGCCCTCTGTCCCAGGAGACGTGCTAGGCTTAATTAGCTGGTACCCACAGGATGTTCTGAAAATGAGAAATGCCTACGATTATTATCTATCAAATGTCACATACAAATATGCTCATGTTCCTATTATGAATGTGTGTGTTTCAAACTTGCTCAACCGAGTGTGACCCGTTTGGTGGTTTTAATTACAAATATCAATAAAATTGGTTGATATTTATGGGCGCAGACCCTTCAGATCAGGGGGAAGGAAGCTAATTGTGTCAGACAGCACCATGATTGAACTCCAAGGGAGGCTCGGGCTCCTGCTAGCTGGGTGTGATGCTGACAGCGCCGGTCTCCCTGTGTTAATTAAATGTAAGGAAATGATATTAACTTATAAAAAAAGTTATAGGCATGAGCTAGTTTGCTTGGAGGGTGGTGCTGAGCCTGGGCCTGGAGTGTAGTGGATGGGCTTGAGGGCTCTCATCTTTGAGAAAAGAAATATCCGCACAGTGGTTCTCAGCCCTGGCTGCAAATAGAACCTGCCTGAGAGACTTCTAAAGCCTGCCAGGGCCTGGACTGCACTGCTAGAGGTTTGTGTGGGGTGGGGTCTCCTGTGTTATCCTAACAACCAGTGGGACTGAGGGCCACTGACGCAGTGGAAAAAGTTCATGCCGACAAAGAGACTTTGAACCAGCCATGTGTCCTTGAGTCTCTTTCTGAGCCTCAGGTTTTTTTTTTTTTTTCTGTAAAAATGAGATTAATGAAAGCTGCATTGTGCATCTGTGATGATAAAATGAGATCAAAGGAATGAAAGCACTCCATATCTAGTGAGGTTCAGAAACATTTCTATTGGTTAGGGACTATCGGGCTCTCTTCACTCCTGGAAATTAGTGTCTTTAAATCTAATCAGATAAGAGAACCAATCCCAGAAACCCCAGACCCAATACAGAAAACCTTTCCTAAAATTCTGTTTCTCTAGAACCACTCCCAGTACCAAAATCTGTATTAGGGTTCTCCAGAAAAACAGAGCCCATGGAATACATCTCTCCCGCTTGCTCACTTGCTCTCTCTCTCTCTCTCTCTCTCTCTCTCTCTCTCTCTCTCTCTCTCCATCTGTATCATCTATCTATGTATATGTATATATACACACACATGCATGCACATGAACACACAGATATGTGTATATAGATATGTATATATATAAAAATTTCTTTATATATAGCTATACATATATTTGTTTATTATAAAGCATTGGAGGCTGAGAAGTTCCATGGTCTGCTGTGTACAAACAGGAGACCCAGGAAGGCTTGTGGTGTAGTTCAAAGGCCTGACAGTCTGAGAACCAAGGGCAAGAGGAGATGAAGCTCCAGCTTAACAGTCAGGTGGTAAGAGCAGCAGGAATCTTTCTTCCTAAGCCTTTTTTGTCTGATTCAGACTCTGAATGGGTTAGATGATGCTCATCTACATTGGAGAAAGTAATCCCCTCTACTCAGTCTACAGACTCAAATGCTAATCTCCTCCGGATTGACAACCTCCCAGACACACCCAACTTGACATTTAACCAGATGCCCTGGCAACTCCTGATCCAGTTAGTTGACACATAAAATTGACGATCACACAGTCCTTTTCTAGGATTCAAGTGCGAGTAGGCCAGGGTGAATTCAGAAGACTGCAGGGGACCTCGTGGTTTAAACCCAAGTAAATTTTTCCCTAAGCCCTGACGGGGTCACCCATGGGAAGCAGTCACCTCTTCAAGGCCTCATTTTCCACAGGAACAAAAGGACACGTTGTCCAAGAATGTGAGAGGTGCAAGGCCGCAGACTCAGAGTGTGTGGCTGGGAGTGTCCAAACGAGGACCAGAACCCCTGTCTGCTGACTTCCAGCCCCCAGCTCCTTCTACTCCACCCAGAAAACTTGCCTTTTCTGTGACCTGTGAAGAGAGTTGTCATATTTGTTTGTTTATTAGGTCACTTGAGACATGGCCCCTTAGGAGAGTTAGTCTTGAGAAGCTAGGAAGATGGCGTGATATGCAGCTTCTAATTTGCTTTCTCACTTCTTCTCTTGGCAATCAAGTTTCTCCTGATGCCATTCAACCTTCTTATATGTCATATCTTCCCTTCTCGAGACTCACACAGTGCAGCCAAAGTGGGGTATTCCAAGCCCCCAACAGGCTCTATTCTCTCCTCTCACACCATTCTTTCACCTGGAATGTCTCTCTCAATGACATCTGTAACTCAGCATCTCTAAACATCTAGAAAAAAGTGCTCCATGACTCTTTTCTTGAAACGCCCTCCTTGGGAGAATCCTGTATGATACAGACCACACAGTCCTACTCTGCTATTTGTGAGCCTATCTTTCTCATTCTATTACAAGGCTGGAGGCCAACAAGGGCAGGCTGTGGGTGGGAAGGGCATGGACTTGGACATCAGGACATGTGGGTCTGAATTTCATCCCTGTCACTCTCAGCTTTGTGATCCCAGGGGAATCATTTAGATTCTCCAAGTCTCTGTGTACTCATTAATTAAAATGGGAAAAGAATTCCTACTTCTCAGGGCTGATGTGAAGATTAGTTTGATACATATTTATGAAAGATTTTGGCAAAAAAAGTTTTCATAGATGCCTGTAGAATGATGAAACACATTGATATAAACTCTCTAGTATGGAGGTTAAATAATCACTCTCACTCTAGAGTTAAAGATTGCATTTTGGGGCGGAGGTGGTGAGGAATACATGAATTCTTTGAGATGCTCACATCACAAGGTATGGGTTGAAGTAAAAGCAGGAAGTTAATTTGGAGGTTGCTACAATGAACCCAGACCCATCATTCAATCCTCAGTACAACCTCATGAAGTGGGGACTATTTTCTCAGAGAAATGGAGTTGTCATATTAGCTTTACCACTTACCATGGACCAGAGGCGATTGTCTGCCAGCTCCTGAACCGTATTTTTCTGATGTATAAAACGGGGCCGACTCCTCTCACACGTGACTCACATTCACATAATGGTGTCTGGCATGTGGTTGGCACTCTACAGAGGACACCTAGATGGCTGTTGTTATAATAATATTTGGATTAGAATTAGCACGTTAATGACCCATAGTCATATAGTGTCCCATAGCTAGCAAAGCAGTGTTGGCATTTGAGCCCTGATGTGCCTGTGCCAAGTCCAGCCCTCTTCCTGCTGGGTAACCGGGCCCTGGGCAGCCTATCTCAGCCATGGATCACAGCATCACTGAGCAGGACCCTGCCATGGACATGCACGTTGCATTCTTTCGGAAGTCATTGAATTTGCTACAGCTAAAGACCCATCCACACTTGCGTTTTCCACAGTTGGACCAGGCTCCTCTCTGCCAAATCCCCACCAGGTTCCATTTCCCTTATCAACCTGTAGATCACCTCTCATTTGTCATCTTTATTAGCTTTTAATCTCCCATCAGTTTAGTGCTAGGGTTTAAGAGTAGGATTAGTGAGGGGACTTTAATTGCATGATCCTCCATGGCCCCTTGAACATCAGATTCAATAAAAGTTTATGAAAAGATAAAATCTCAAAGGGTTTTATAGCCCTGGAAAGAGCAAGGGACTAGGGTGAGAACAAGGTAACTGTTTTTCAACTTCGTATAATCTGTGTTTGGACGTGATTAAATGAGGAAGTAAGTTTTCTGTCTCCCTCTCCTATCCTCTCTCTCTTTCCTTGGGTACCATTATTTTTTTCTGCCTAGTGTAAGCAAGAAGCCACTCTCTCCCATGCTCTCTCCCCGTCTTGCTTTGATTCCATCTGACAGAAAAACTAATGAAACCTGGGTGCTCTAGAAAATAACATTTATTTCACGCAGAAATATGCTGAACTACCACTGAAGGTGGCTGAGGTGATGCATTTGACAGCAAGGAAACCGGTCCTCGAAAGGGAACATGTGGTCCATGGAGGCGAGGGCCAGAAAGCCTTCCTTGGCCATGAACTCCTGCCTGCCTCAAACCCATCTTTCTCTAGCCTTCTTCCCTCATAAATCACGTGTCACATCTCAGGCAAGCAGAGAGTGAAGGTGGGGTGGACTGGAGAGTCATTTGTGAGCTTATTTATGTATTAATTCAGCAAACACTCAGTGCATACTATGAGGCCTTGCTAGGCATGAAGTTATAAAATAAGGGTCTGTTCTGCTCACAGGAGAGCATCTCTGGGGGAGATGAACAGTGTGTAGGAAAATTCTTTTCTTTTTTACAGCTACACCGGGAGTAGAAGGAAGGGATGGGCCCTGACAGGCTTTGTTGCATTAACACAGCAGAATTTGGCTGTCGGACTTAGGTGGTGAAGGGTTCAGCACAATGAGTAACATGGAGTTCCTAATGGGAACCCAAAGGGCATGAGGCTGTATAACAAATTGCCCCCAAATTTTATGTCTGTGAGTGGTCATGCTGATTTTGGGGGACTCGGCTGGTCTTGGCTGGGCTTGTTCATGTGTAGGTCGTCAGCTGGTGGGTCATCTTGGGGACGGCTGGTCTAGGATGGCTTTGGCTGGGATGACTCCACCTCCTCTATGTGTCTCAGAGCCTCCAGCAGCCTCTCATGGTGGTGCAGGATAGAAGGAGGGAGTGAAAACGTGCGAGCATTTTTTTTAGACCTCTACTTGCATCACATTTACTGTCCTTTTATTGACATGGCTAAGCCCGGAGTCAGTGTGTGAGGTACCACGGAAAGGCATGGCCACAGCATAGCACAGGAAGCCGGGGCTGTTAGTGCCATCCATCATTCCTGCCATGTTTTCCCAAGAACTATTGTCCTAAGCCAAAACTGTTCCCTCAGTAAGACGCATCCTGGTTCCAGCTGTTAAGACAATAATTTGTTTCACTTTGCTACATCTGCTTCCTGCTTTGCATCTTATTAAGCAACAAAACAGCCCAGGGTATGATATTTTATAGGAGCTTAAGCATTTCCACGTTAAAAGGAAATTTTTGTTAAGTCATTTATTTACTTTCCTAAATTTATTGGCAGATCTAACATTTATTTTCAGAGTCCTGCTTAGGTTCCAATAGAATGTTGAACAGAGGAAGGAGGTAAAGCTAAAGTTGCTTCACCAGCCCTTGGATCCCTTGGCCAAAATGAGAAACGGAGGCAATGAGGAAATGCTTGGACCCCAGATGCTCCACAAATTGGCACAAGGGCACACTGGACATCCATTATCAAGGCAAGGTCTTGGAAAAGTTCCCCTAGAAGGGCCTTTTTGAGGAGTTGGGGGATGAGAGTCAGGTTTCCTTTCTCACTCTCCTCATTTCAAGGGGAAGGTGTGAGACTAGGTGGAGTGATTCTTTTCAGCATCCCTCCCTTCACCACATCCTCCTTAATCAGGTGTGTGTGTGTGTGCATGTGTACATGTGCACATGTGTGTGCACGTGCATGTGTGTATGTGTGTGAGAGAGAGAGAGGAGATGGCGTGTGTATATTCAAATGTCTCTACACACATGTGTCAACATATCTAAGGCCTCCTGCCGAGGGAGGTGCAGCTTTGACACGTCCTTGCTCTGCTGTGTGTTAAGCCAGACAATAACGGAAATGATTAGGGGCTTTCAGAACAAGTCCCTGACAATAGGGGAGGTGAATGTGGGCTGATTGAAGCTCCATTTACTCTCTTCCTACCGAGCAGGGAAGGCAGGCCGGGGATGGGCCAGCACCTGCATTTTGCAGGACGAGTCCCAGGATGAAGTCTCCCCCCAACCCTCCTCCCCCCGACTCTGCTGGGGCCCTCAGGGTTGGTTAAATTTAGTGTTCTGGTGTATCCAAATCCATGCGATTTCTTCCAGGACTGTGACTCTAAATGTCACCCTCAGTGCACAATTACTAACACATCGCGCTGATGGGGGTTGTTCAAAAGCTATGTGGCTGTGAGAAAAAAAAAAAAGAGGATGCTAGTCTTGGGAAGGTGAAAGGAGAGAGAAAAAAAAAGGAGGTTCAGAGAGAGGATGAGTGGGCTTGCTCCGGAGCCCTATGGTGCACCAAACCTGCCTGAATGCAGTCAGCTAGGAAATGACCTCATGCTGAACTTGTCAAGCTGAAGTGCCTGTGCAGTAGTGTGTAGGGCATGGCAGTAGCCATGCATAGTTCACTCTCAGAAAATAAGCATTAATTTGGAGGAGGGGTGGTTGTTTGTTATAAACCCCATTCTTCCCAGCTCTAAGAATGCGCCTTCCACTTTCAGGTCAGTGGGGTTGTGGGTAGACTTGGTTTTCTCCCGAGGGGCACTCCCTTGGTTCAGTGGTGATAGAAGACAGTAGAAGGTAATCTAAACAGCCGTGAGGTGGAGTGACCTGAGCATTCACATGTCCTCAGCCAACTGTTAGATGGGTGACCAGGGACTAACCACTTAGTTTTTCTTATTTTGTTAAATGAGGGATAAGCATCACTGTTCTGCCCACCTTAGGGGATGCGTGAGGATTAAATGAGATGATACCCTTAAAAAGAACTCATCTGAGCCTTATCAGCAAAAAGATACATGCCACTTCCCAGATCGACCTTAGGGGACGTTTCAGAAGATAAGGGGGCAGGCAGAGCCTCCGCTCTGGGATAAGACGTCCAGGATGAAATCTGGCCCCATCCTTAACTAGCTAAGGAATCTCAGTCAAGTCCCCATAGCCTCAGTTTTGTACCCCGAAAACGTGAGAATAACATACCGACCTCACAGGGTCGTTGTGAGATTTAAATGAGTCAAAGTGTTTAAATGCTCAGACAGCACCTAGCAAAAACAAGCCCTCAGTCAGCACTGTCTGTTATTTTCTTCCCTGGTTTCTCGTGTGGGGATCCCAGAACGCTTTCTAGAAGGACTCGTATGTGATGACGCTGGGAACTCAAATGAGCACGGCCAGAGTCTCTAGCCCCACGCGGGCTAGATCTGTCTTCCTTCACATTCTGCCTCTCATTTTCCCGGGCTGTGGGCTTTCCATGCCATGGTGCCGGGAGAAAGACCCCGATGAGAAAACATGTCAGTGATCTGTTGTTACGACCCATTGCACTCGATCTCTAATTTCTAGGCCCTACTCAGACTTCTCCATGCTTTTTGGGCTGGATGAGAAAGAAAGCCCCTCAAGAATATAGGCCAGGCACCCTCCTCCATGGGCAGACCTCGAGAGAATCCACCCTGCTGGGCCTCAGTTTTCCCATCAGTTAAATGAGACCATCTCCAGGGACCCTTCTGACAAGTCACAACACCTTTGACTTCGCTATTCCCAGCAAACGGCAGGCCCTGACTTCTTTCCCTGACTGCATCACTGCCTATTTTATTTCTTTTCTCTTTGTTTCTCCCTCTTCAACACACCAAGTGTTTATGTCATCTCTGAGAATCCAATAAAGTGCATTATTGGGAGGAGACGGGGAGTAACACACACAGGCAGAAATCTGCCGTTTTCACATGAATGCTTTAGGCAGCCAGCCATGATGGGAAATGAAATGTGTGGAAAAGTACAGGGTAAATAAAGAGGGTGTTGGTGAAATGACGAGGCTTTTATTGCTTGTGCCTGCGCATGACGTGGGGTCGATCTGTCAGCCCGGCGGCTGCAGTGCTTCCCCAGAGTGGCTTCTCCACAGAGGTCTTACTTTCAATCCTCCACTGCTGATAGCATTTTTTGTGGAAGAACCATGGTTATTTGCCAAAAGATAGTAAGGAGCTGTCCCTGGTCCCACTAAGGATAAAGAGGGAAGAGGAGGGGAGGCTTGCAGCAGGAAGAATTCAGATCGGCCATCAGGAATGAGAAGATGCTGGAGATACTGGGCAGAATCTCCTCTGCTGGCTAATAGACAGAAAAGGGCCTGTAAAGCACAGGTGCCACGACCTCGGGTCTCTCTGTTTAGCGTCAGAGTAGTTTCGGTACAAATTCCAGGGTGTGAGAGTAAAGAACTGGGTTCGGATTATAGCTCAGAAGCCAGCCGGCTTGTGTGGTTCGACAGGATAGCAGGTTGAGTTGGCCCATCTTCTGCTCTCGAGTGTCACTAATTCAGGTACTAAAAGCTCGTGCATTTTACAAATAAGACCATGCCTATATGTTTTCACCATAGGGCTAGTTTTTTTTTTTTTTTTTTTTTTTTTTTAGTTAAAACGCTTTATTGTTTTAGAGAAATTTTAGGTATAAAGAAAAATTGAGCAGAAAGTGAATTTCTGCATATTCCCTCTCCCTCTTCAGTTTTGCCCTATCGACATCTTGTGTTACGGTGGTATGTTTGCTATAATCAAGAGCCAGTACTGATACTTTATTATTATTAACTAAAGTCCATAGTTTACAAGATATTGCTCTGGGTGTGTGTACATTCTGTCTGTAGGTTTGGACAAATGTATCTACCATTATAGTATCATACAGAATAATAGTTTCATTGCCCTAAAATTCCCCTGCGCTCCACCAATTTATATATTTTTCCTTCCTCCCAAACCCTTGCCATCAACCAGTCTTTTTATATCTCCATAGTTTTATGTTTTTCAGAATGTCATATAGTTGGGCTGCTCCAATCCAGTGTAAACATCATTGGCTGGACCACGAGCTCTGCCCGGGAGGAGAGCTCTCCAGCATCCTGAGCTCTGCACAGGAAGGGGTTGTGATTATGTTTTCTGAGCATCGTGTAGGTGCCAGGCACTATTCTAGGCACTGGGAATGCAGCAGGGAGCAGAGAGACTAAAGTCCCCACCCTCATGAGGCTTCCTCATATTGATATGCATAGATACTGCCCCTCTCAAAAAAAAAAAAAAAAAAGAAAAACTGAATTTGTGCCTTGCATATTCTGTTTCAGAAAGAAAGGAAGTGTCATCTTATTTAGAAAAATGTCCACTGTAACATTGAAAATAAAATGAACTTTGGGACTAAATAAAATGAACTTTGGGACTATCTGGGAGCACCACGTACTGTGAAGGTGCCCTCACAGAGGTCGCGAAGGCTATAACAGAATTTTCGGCCAGGAGCGGACGGGCCACACGGAGTCCAGGTTTCTTTTTGCGGGGCTGCAGCCCAGTGCATCCGGCCAGGTGCCCAGGAGCTTCTATAGAGCTAGGGCTGCAGGTGGGTGGGGAGCCCAGAGAGGACTTTCTCCTTCTCTAAACCCAATGTCCAGGAGCCGAGGCCCAGGTCCCTCTGTAGAGAGGTGTCCACAGCAAGTGAGCCTGGGGAAGCTGCGGGTTAGAGGGGCTGCCGTGAGCTCTAGCCCATTGCCTTATCTCCCACAATGTCCCAGGGAGATGATTAAATCCACTCGAAGGCTGAGTTGCTTTCCTAGATTAAGAGTTGTGTGTAAGGAGTGGAAAAGTCTGGGAGCGCGAGGAGATGCTTATCGGGGTTGTGTGCAGGTGAACTCTTCTTCGCGGAGTGGCTTCGTAATGGCTTTCTTCACGGTAGAATGAGACAATTTTCTTTTTCCTTTTTTTCATCCTGAAAACTTCCTGTGACTAGTGACCTCGGCCCCATCAGGAGAGGCAAGAGAACGGCTTCAGATAACAGACGGGCTGTCCTGCAAGTTCCGGGAGGTCCAGGCAGCTCACTAGTCACTGCAGTGTCTCTGGGCACTCATGTGGCTGTCCCCGAGGATGGGCGGAGAGGCGGGAAAAGGGTGAATGTCAGAGCTGCCATGGACCCAGTGCTCCAAGGACCACTTGGGGGCCTTGTGCAGAGCCCAATTTGGCAGGTCTGAGGGGAGCCTGGAGTTGTTCATTTCTAACTGGGAGTGCCCAGCTGGTGCAGCTGAGCCACTGACTACACTGGGGAGTATTATACAGAGGAGAAAATGTGGGGTGGTGTATCTTGACCAAAGTCACGCAGCTGAGGGGGAACTCAGGTTTCTAGAATCCCAGGCTTGTGTTTTCATCACACCTCATCTCTTCTTTGTTTTAACACACAACACCAGGAGGTGATGCCACCGATTCAGGCAGGCTCTGGGAAGCCTTAAAGACCACTTGGATTTCTTTCCTGGACAAGATACATTTACTTTTCCCCCTAACTTTATCATACAGATGATTATAAATATTTATATGACTAAATATACCCAGCATTATGAGGATTTATAGGAGTAAAAAGTAGTGCATGAGCTAAAAGGTGAGATGCAACTTTTATATGTTAAACAAATAGAGTAAAAGGAAAATAGTTGATTCTGAGCTGATGGCATGTCATTAGCTTTGCATTGTTCACCAGTCCAAACAAGAGAAAGAGATCCCTTTGGGTCCTGGTGGTCAAGGGGAGCTTCCTGGAGGAGGAGGCCAGCTAAAAAGATATATAACATTTGAAGAGAATAAGAAAAGGGGCAGGTGGGCCTGAAGGTGTTTCATCTGCCACTGAGGCCTCCCGCTTCACTGACGGCCCTTCACACCCAATGCTTTCTGTTTCTTCTCTCCATATCATCTTCCTCCTCTCCCTGGTCTTTTTAAGCCTCCTTTTCTTCTGTTGTGCTCTCTCCCTCTGTTCTCCTTTCCTCCTCACAATGGAACATAAGCAGAAAATAAGGGAGTTACGATCGAATGCCTTCCCTGACCCTTTTAGCTTAGCAAAAGGAAAGGCAGCACAGTATATTATGCCCATTTAACAGATAAAAAGAGTGAGGCTCAGATTAAGGAATGAGGGCTTTCTTGGAATGTGCAGCTTTTATTGTCAACACTGGGAAACTCTTGGGAGAATGGGGCGAGTTGGTCACCCTAGTTAAGCCCTTATTTGCCAGTACCTTGGTCTGGGCCTTTTTTGGGGGCCTACTGAACAGGTTGAATGAGTCATAGGGTGGGCTAGTCCAGTCCATTGCTTTTTCCTTCAGGATGGGAGTGGGGGCTGGCCACCTAGAATGGAGGATGGGAACAAAGGCATGTGACGTGACTCAGAGCCTATCTGCCAGCTCAAGCGCGGGCAGGGTGCTGTTGCACCCGGTCCCTGGCTCATCCCCGGGATGTTCTTTGTCCTGAATCTGAACAACTCAGCTCTCCCTCTCCCCCTTCCCCACACTGGAAAGACCCTCAACTTTCTTGGAAGGCTGAGGTTCCTCCTCTTTGCTGCCACTACTCAGGGGCTTCTTCTTCTAATGTTAACAGGACACCTCCAAGTATACGGTTTGTCCTTAAAATGACTCAAACTTGGGTATTGAAAATAACAGACAGTAGTCAGGGACCTTTGCAAGTGACTCTAATGGATGCATGGGATGGATGTAGAACTTCAAAATCTGTTTTTGGCAGGGCTCCCTGAGCTTATGAATTCACCCTCTTTCACTCAGAGCTTACTGGGTTTCACTCCCCTTGCCTTCTGTAGTCAGAGCTGCATGAGTCTTGATTGCAAACATGGATGTAAGTTTGAAGGCAATGAGAAGCACAATGTCCACGTCCTTTATCACATAGCCTGGAGGACAGCCCAGAGGAAGAACCGCTTGGGCTTGAAACTGAGAGCAAAGTTTGAATCCTAGCTATGCTGCTAAGTGCCCATTTGGACTTAGAGAAGTCACTTTCTCTTTCTGAAGCTCATATTCCTCATCTTAAAATACAGACTTGAACTCTATGCTTCCCTAAATTCAGTCCACCTCCAGGAGTGTCTGATGGTTCCTGTTCAACAAGTTAGGCACTGATTTCCCTAAGCGTGTGCGATAGACCAGAAGTGGTGGTGATGGGGGCGAGGAGTGCTGTGACAGCACTGGTTAGGGGTTGGAGACAGCCCATCTGGAAAGGCTAACAGCAATGGAAGAGGTGAAAGGAATTACAGCTCAGGACGATAGGGCAGGGCTGCTTAGTGTAGGGGCAGGTGGCTCTCTGGCCTTAGTCGTTATTTGCTAGGGCACCTCTGTGGCAGCACCCCACGCAGGCACAGCCCTATGGAGTTCCAAAGAACTGTCATAGACATCGCACCCTCTGTTCTCGACAACAACTGAAGGAGAGGGATGGACTCACCATGGTTTCATGGATGAGTGGTAAGGAACATGAATGTTAAGTGGCGGAGGGGACCCACCTACAAGCCTTTGGCTTTGGGTTCAGTGCCAATCCCACTATGCCAGAGCTGCTGTCAGTAACTGAGTTCATGGGAATGACGGAGTCCTTGTGTATAGAAAATGATGTTCACCCAAAATGGTCAAGCGAAATAAGTTTATGCTTAAAAGCATAAGCTTCAGTTATCTGGAAACTTTGCTCACCCAGAATCGTCCTTTGATTTTAGACAAAGAGGCATAAATGAGGCATTATTGTGGTTCAGTGTTTGCAATCAGTTCCTAGCTAAGTCATAAAGATAGGAGGCACAAAGCACACACCCAGCCATACCCCATAAATCATGCATTCAGTTACGCACAATGGGGGACAATTTAACAAGCAGTAAAGATGTATGCCTGCCCTCCCTAGCTTTACCTGGAAGAAGCATTTGCTCAGCCAGGGAGTGGGAGCTGCATGTTGCAACCAGGTGTGGGCCCATGTGGCCAGCACCACCTGCTCCTGAGAGGATGAGAATGATAAAGACAGTGGCAAACGGGAAGTGATTGCTTATTATGGGATAGGGACAGGCAGTCCTCTCCAAGCTTTATAACACCACAGGGAAAGTATGTTATTATCCTCATTATTCAAGATGAGGAAACTGAGGAACAGAGAGATAAGCTGGAAGGGTCTGATACTGTGCAGGTGGACATTTGTCCTGTGTCATGTAGAGAGATGAACTTCTACTTGGAGCTTGGCCAAAATTTGAGTCCTTGGGCCACTACTTCCCTCCCCATCCTCCCTCCCTTCCTTCCTTCCTTTCTCCCTTCCTTCCTTCCTTCCTTCCTTCCTTCCTTCCTTCCTTCCTTCCTTCCTTCCTTCCTTCCTTCCTCCTTCTTTCTTCCTTTCATATTTCTTAAGTGTCTACTATTCCTTGATTCTAGGGATTTACAAATGAAAGGAACAGTGACTCTGACCTTTAAGGAATTCAAAGTCTGGCCATGGTTTGGGGAGGGCAGGAAGGTACAGGCACAGACATGAGTGGAAATGAGTTTATCAGCTCATTTCCTTCCAAGATAGCAGAATGGGAGTGTGGGCTACCTATAGCAGGTAGGAAGGTAAGGATGAAAAACGGATGAAAAGATGGTAGTGGGGAGATATGAGAGGATTTTAACAACTCTGCAACTTAGCTCACGCTGGGCCTGGCGCAGCCTCCTCTGCGATCCTCTTTGTGGAGTTGTTTTCTTCCAAGGATACAGAGACCTGACACCTGGGAGGAGTGTGGGCCATTGACCTTGGCTGGTCAAGATGGTGCTTGCACGCATGAGACAGGCTGTAGGTGGCAGGACTGTGCTCAGAAAGAAACTGAGCTGAAATTGTGAACTTCTCACATGAGAGAAAGTGATGAAGGAAGAGCAATTCACTCCTGGGTCCCAAGGCCATGGGAGATCTCAGCCCCTTTCATCAGTCAGCAAATTCACTGATGTTTTGTAAACTCAGAGCAGAAGCAAGGTGCTGCCTAAGTTCTAGGAAGGGTGCAGAGAAGCACAGCAGACCCCTCCCCTCACCCCCGCAGTATCCTACAGTCTGACTGGGGAGAGGAAGCAACTGTGTCACCAGATGTGGGCTCTGCCATGTTCCCAGTGTGCAGTGCCTAGATGGGAGAGGTGGGAGTGGGCTGGGCTGAGCTGGGAGGAGGTGGACCTCAAGGGGAGAGGAGGGCTGAGCTGGTGGTGGAGAGGGTATGCGGGCTGAGTTGTTGAGAAAGCAGTTTCTATGTCATTCCACAGGCCAAGGTGCAGAGATGCCCAGGAGAACAGCAGATGGGCAGGGGTGGGAGGAGGAGGTTTGAGAGAGAGTCCCTCCCTCTAGGACCAGCTAGGAGGCCTAGGGCTCGTTGACCTCCAGTGCAGATGGAATAGTCTTGACATGGGCAGGTGACTGGGAAATATTCTTGGGAGGGACATTTACTCTAGTGGTAAAAATAGTTGCTTTTTTGCAAAGATTCACAGGAGAGATGCCTGTCATTTGTCCTTTCTTGGAGAATAGAGTGGAATGCCTCATGTCACCTGAGTGGTGGGAGGAGTCTGAATCAATGCCGTGGAAGCTTGTTGGCCCAGATCTGTTCCTTCACTTGCTGTGTCTGTCCCTGTTGCTTTGTCTCTCTCATTGGCCTGTGCATGTTCTACTCTGTTGGCTGGTCTGTGTGTCTGTTTTTACATGCCTGTTTTTCTTTCAGTCACCTGTCTCTTTCTATGTTGGGCTCTTTACCCCTTCTTTCTCTCCTCCAGACTCTCTCCCATCGTTTGTTCAGTGCACAGAACCGTCATGGACTTGGATGCTCTCAGGCTCCTACATGCCTTTATTTGCTTTTGTTCAGTGCACAGAGTGTGGGGGCATGGCTTGTCCAGAATCCCGGCCTGCAGCGGGAACACTGTCCTCACCCTGGTCCTCCAGGTCTGACCCTGGATCTTTTCAAGATTCGATCCTGCTCATTTTCATAATGATGTTTAGAGTGAACCGAAAATGCTTCTCCTAGCCTGGAAAAAGCACAGAGATCTGATGGGCCTGGGGGTGCGAACTGCTCTGGTCCCAGGGTTCTGGGCGTATGGAAGAGGGAGGGTGGGGATGGGACATGGCTGAATGACTTCCACTGGGAGGTGGGTGCTGCTTCTATGGCGACATCAGGCAGGTGCTGACTCATCAGTGCTGGGCATGGGGACTGGGGTGCAGACATGGACCGGAAGGGAGAAAAAGAATGGGGATGTCTCTCTCCTCCATGTAATAACCTCCTTCTGACAAGGAGCTTCTGTTCTTTTCCACTGGGAAGCTTTTAAGAACGCTGTAAAGGACAGGCAATTACAGGGAGGTTAGGTGCGCCTGATTGGATGTTGTTACAAATCACTCATTGTCATACACGGCGTTTGGAAAGGAGGCCATCGGGGACTGATTGCCGTTTAGGGTAAGTGATTTCTGTTTAGAGTGAGCGAGCAGCTGAAGGCTGGGCTGGCACTCATTGCCCTCTCTCCCTGTTTGCTGTTGTGTTGATGGTTTTTCTTGGCAAGGAGGGGTCATTAGAGATGCTCACAGGAGGTATGAATGGGAAGAGGGTAGAGATCAGTCTCCTAATCTCACCCCATCTTATCCTAGACTCCATTGTACTGATGGGAAAATGGTCTACAGAACAGGAAAGAGTCCAGAGTCCATGTCCAGAGCCCGGGCCAGTGCTCCGCTTATAGCAAGGCCCCAAGCCAGCAGTCCACTGGGACCGGCGTTTCCATCAACCTACCTGTGTGCAACTGTGCAGTTCGAACACACCTCATGTGGCAGCGCTGGAACTCGGGGTGCCACACCGAGCTTTACGACACAGTCTGTTCGTATGGATCCTTTCACACTCTGTCACTTGGGATTTGTTTTGACCACATGATGTCTCCTGGAGGCAGGAGGCAAGGAATGCATCTGGACTGTACTGGTGTTCTTGATTCCACCTCTGTCTGTCTGTCTGTCTGTCACTCTCTCTCTGTCACACACACACACACACACACAACCACACCTCCTTCACTACTGTGTCTGAAGCACCACCATAAGGAGGAAGTGTCCTTGGATCTTGAAGTATATTCCATCTGTAAACATCTAAATTAACATGTAAATGTTCTGGGAGGGAATTCACTGCAAGCAATCAGGTGACAGTGAACTAATAGTAGAGGAACCTACAAAATGAGGAAAGAAGATAGAAAAAAGGACATTATAAATTAACTTTAGCAAATCCACAATTTGTTCCAACAAAAATTCTTCCGCGATTTTGCCAGAGAGGAAAATGAGGCAGAGAATGGTCAAGGAATACACTACAGCTGTTTATCTTTGACCTGCCAGTGGGGACGGACTCTTATGGGTTGAATTGCGTCCCCCAAAATGAATGTTGAAGTCCTCACCCTCAGGACCTCAGAATGTGACCTTATTTGAAAATAGGATCTTTAGAGAAATAATCAAGTTAAAATGAGGTCATTAGGGTTGGCCCTAATCTGATATGACTGGTGTCCTTGTTAGAGGGAAAATTAGGACACAGACACAGACAGACACAGAGGGAAGACTGTGTGAAGAGACACAGGACGAGTGCCAGGGGAAGACACAGAGCAGGGTGATGAATCTACAAGCCAAGGACTGCAAAAGATTGCCAGCAAACCACCAGGAGCTGGGGAGAGGCACGAGACAGATTCTCCCTCACAGCCCTTGGAAGGAACCCACCCTGCCGACACCTCGGTCATGAACACCTGGCCTCCAGAACTACGAGAAAACAGTCCTGTTGTGTAAGCCCGCCAGTTTTTGGCACTTTGTTAAGGTGGCCCTAGGAAACAAACATAGTGATCTTCCTTTTCCCAGAACTCCCTTCTCCACTATCTTCCTGTTTTACCCCCTATTATTTAACTGGACCCTACAGCTTTGTTTAACTGAGGTGATAGTCCCCTGGTTGTTCGATAGGTGAAAATGTCATCAGGATTTGAGAGAGAGCATATCACGGTTATGCGATAGAGACGGGGGGATGATCCCAGCATCTCCATCCCTGCCCCAAGCAGGAAAATACATCTACTAAGCCATTTAACAATTATTTGCTTAGAGCCTACTAGGTGGCTGGCACTGTGGTCTGTGATGGAGATACTAAGACATGCAAAACTTTGCCCTCACTCTCAAGGAGTTCAAAGTGATGGAGACGCCGGTCGTGTGGACAGGCAGCTGTGGCATGATGCTGGGGCAAGTGCTGTCATGGTGGAGAGCATGGGCTTTATGAGAACACAGAGATGCTCCCAGGAAGGGGTGGAAGGAGTCAGGGAGGGTGCCTGGAGAAGAGACCACAGGAGCTGAGCCTCCAAAAGGTAATCCAGGCTACCAGGTAGGAATGGCTGTTCCAGGCTAAGGGAGCATGATGAGCAAGGGAACAGGGACATGGAGGAGGATGAGTGTGAGCATGTATGGGTACCGCTATGTGCATTTGAGGATGTGTGCTCGTGAGTGTGTGTGTGTTTGCATGATGTCCTACATAGCCGTGTGCTCATCTGTATAGACCATGCCAGCCTCTGTAGGACATGGTGAGCAGGGATTGCCCAGGCTTCACCCCTCGCCCCCTGAGTAGTAGCAGTGCCTGGAATGGATCTAACACCTGACTTAGAGGCCCTCTAAGAGTGCGGATGAGGGCTGGCCTTTGTCTCCAGCCACCAGAGCCGGTCCATACCTTGGTAGTGTCCTTTGCCTACACTTCCAGAGGAAAGTGTCTCTTGTTCTCTTTCTGAAATCCCTTTCAATTAAACTTTCCTTTTAGCTTTCCGTTCTTTAATCTAACCTAGGCCACCCAAGGCTGTTCAAAGATTTCCTTTGTGTCTCAACACCAGGGAAATCCCAGCCTGCATGTGTGTGTGTGTGTGTGTGTGTGTGTGTGTGTGTGTGTGTGTGTGTACCTGTGCCATCTTCCTAATTTTTTTAAAAAAGAACATTAACCAGTTGAGAGGTTTGGGCACAGCTCTTGATTATGCTTGGGAGCAACGCCTTACCTCTTACTGGCTAAATGCGAGAGGCTGAGCTAGGAGAACGGAGGAAAGAACTAGGTTTGAAGCAAGAGCCTCACATAAACACTTAGTAATTTGGTAAAGCTCTTTATGCCCAACTTCATGTGTGAAATGCCCTCACGAAAATACAGCAGGCTTCCCATACACAATGTTCTGGGACCAAGCTCTGAAAAGCCAGATGACAAAAGCCATCAGCCTTAAATTACCCTTGATTAGAGGATACCTAACGCATACTTTATTGTTGTGTTCACTCTGATTGATCTTACGGAATCAGGAGACCTGGGTTGCTACTACATGTGACCTAGAGCAAGTCATTCTCAATTCACCGGAGTCTCAGTTTCTCTATCTGTAAAATGTCCCTTCCAATTCTAACATTCTGTCATTTTTCCTTTGAATAAGGCCCTGGAGATGCTAATTGTGCTAATGTGGTAATTTTCAATCAGGTACGTTGGAATATAGCATGTTTAGCAGAGTAAAATTTACCATCTGATTCTTCCTAGCTAATAAGCTGGGGGTTGTGGGGTAAGGTCAAATACGTGTGTGCACGTTCATGCATGTCTACCAAACTTTCCTTTCTTTTCCTGTGACTGGGACTTATAGTGGAGTTGAAAGGACACTTCATAGCTCAGGAATGATTATCTGAAACAGTGTAATATTGTGAAAAGAATATAGACTTAGATTTGAATTCTGACTCTGCCATTTACTAGCTATTATGAACCTGCAAATTACCTAACTTCTATGAACTTCATTTTCCTCGTTTGTGAAATGGCTGTAACTATAGAGTTTTGTGAAAATGAAGTTGATATATTCAACAAATATTTATTGAGTGTTGACTATATGCTGGGCATTGTGTTTGATGCTGGTATTCCAAGATGAATATGACTGACTGAATCTTTACCTTTTAAGGAGTTTATAATTCAGTAAGAGACACAGGTAATAAGTAGGTAAATATACAGATACACGAAAATTAATTTAGTGCAATATGAACGAATAAAGCCTTAAGATGGAGAAAATGGTGGGAGAGGCTCCTAATTTAGACAAGGTTATCAGGGAAAATTTTTTGGGGATGGGGGAGGAGAAGTTAGCTATGCTAGGGTGAGGAGGGGGCAGGTGCATGGAAGATAGTCCAAGAAGAAGCAACAGTGTGTGTCTCTGAGGTGGAGAGATCAAAAGACACAGCATGCCTTGCCAACAATATGACATTGTAGGAATACAGGAGGTTCATACTAGATCTGCTGATACCACGTCTCTGTCAGCCCTGAAATCTCCCCCATTTTTCCTCTCTTGGGCCCTTACAAAATATGTCACCACTCTGGTGTTCTTCCATGACAATTGCGCTGATGGTATTTTCTCTTATGTGGGTAAGTATGTGTTTGGGGGAGGATAGTGTGTGTATGAGGTGTATGAGTGTGTGCGCATCCCCATACGTGCATGGGAGAGTAAGAAGGCCTGTCACCAGCTCACACAGAGAACATCGCCCAGTGATTAAATTAAGCCTGTTTCACAAATAAAATCAGTTTGCAGCTCTGAGCCCAGGACCAAGTGATCTGGCCCACTTTCTTTGCTCTGCTTTTTCCAAAGATAAAAAGGTTTGCAAATTTTAACATCCATATCAAATGCTAATGGCACGGTGGGGACTCTCCAGGAGAACTGATAAATTTCTCAGATGGAGGGCAGACTATTAAGAGAAAGCAGCTCAAGATTTAATATTTGGTGCTCACATCCAAGAAACACTACTGTTTTGGAGTGTTCAGAAGTGACATTCTATGAAATAGAAGCGGGGGAGGAATTGAGCTGGTGGATTTGATCCAGCAGAAGGAAACAAGAACCTGTCAGTCACCTTCAGCTTTCTCCAAAGACCTGAGCTCCAATGTGTCAATTCCAGAGCAGAACAAAACAAAACAAAACAAAACAAAAGAATATCTGAACCACTGGTAAAATAACAACAACAACAACAACAACAACAACAACAACAACACACACACACACAAACAAAACACAAAACCCCGAACCCAAAGATTCCCAATCTATGAGAGCTTTAATTTTAGCCATCCCAATGCTAAGGCGAGGAGATAAGTCCTAGAGAACTGAAGTGCTCTTCAGTCCCAGAAGGAACCAGAACAGCTGCATTCAGGCTTCTCGTCTCTGTGTCCTTCTCTGCCCTGTACTTTATTCCCAATGCCACATTGAGAGAGTGGGCAGGAATTTCTGTTCCTTCATTTCATGGTATGGCCAATATTACCCAGAATGATAAAGAGTGAGAATCAGGATGATAAACATCAAATATGCATCATGCCCTGTTTTACTGACGATATACACATGCGTTCTCAACATGCACAGATGATGTGCGTGCATTGGGAAGGCTCCGGGCATCAGCGTGGTGAAGCCGAGAACCACATCCCAAAGCCAGGAGGTTCTCTCTGACTTTGCCTGACAGCCGCCAATAACTAAATTAGAGTAACCACCGTAATGGGGAATAAATTGGAGGGTTAGATTGAAGAAGTCTGAGGAAGCAATTTGCCATGTATTCCTTTGCAAAAGACTTGGTGGAATTAAGGCCATTTCTAACCGTCACTCTTAAGAGGGGATTAGATGATGAGGCAAAGGGGGAGGCTCTGGACAGAGCGAGCTGTGGATGTGGGAGGCATCTACCTGAAGGGCCTGGAGGAGAGGCAGAAGCTGAACACCAACACCCCTAGGGGAGCTTCGGCTCCTTGACCAGGACCAGGGCTGCTTTGCCTCAGCGCTGCTGGATGGCATTCCGCTACACATTTTTCTGGTTATGCCCTGACTGTATCTGTGTGACTGCATTCTGCCAGAATGAAGCAAGATCAAGCTTTACCAGTGGTGGTTCCTTCCCTTTTCCTGTCTAAATTCTGGGGAATTTACCTAGAGCCAAGGCTAATGGCCCTTCAGGCATCAATCCTCACAGGTGTCCATCAGACACATCTGTTACCCTGACCTGATGCTGAGCATCTGCTCAGACAGTCCTGCTTCCTATCCTTGCTGCCTCAGGGCTGGGGCTTCTTTGCTGTGCCATTCTTTGGGGCATGGGAATCATCCAGCTGCTTCGCTGTCAGGCTGCGTAGGGGAAACTGCTGTGAGAATGAATGAGGCTCAGATTTACCCTTCTGGGTTTATTTCCTCCCTGGGTTTATTCGCTTCTGCAAACCTATCCGTTAGGAACTGAATTGTGACCCCTCAATGTGATTGTATTTCGTGATAGAGCCTTTAAATTGGTAATTAAGGTTAAATGAGGTCATAAGGGGGAGGTCCTGATTCTACAGGACTGACATCCTTATTGGAGGAAGTAACACCGAGAGCTCTCTCTCTCTCTGCAAACACAGAGGAAATGCCACGTGAGGACATAGCGAGAAGCCATGAAAAGAGGCTTCACCAGAAACCCGCCCTGCTGGCACCCTGATCTTGGACTTCCAGGCTCCACAGCTGTGAGACAATACATTTCTGTTGTTGAAGCTGCCCAGTCTGTGGTACTTGGTGTGGCAGCCGAGAATATGAATCTTCCATCCTGCTTCCTGAGCTCCTCGGTTCTCCCACACCCTCCAAATCTCTGATTCTTATCCCGCTCCCCCAACAAACAGTGCGCTGCAATTGGGTCTCAACAATAAGAATGGGGTCAAATAATAAGTTTAGAAAAAACAATCGACATTGATAAAGGATTCATAGCTGTAATATACAAAAGAGCTTTTAAAAACGAACAAAAAGACAACCAAAGTGAAAAGCAAAGAATATGAATCAGCAGCTCACAGAAAAGCAAATCAAATGGCTGATGGAGACATTAAGATGGGCTAAAACTGACTCGAGGTCAAAAGAATGCAAATTAAAGTAGTGTTTGAGTTACCACTTTAACGGATTGGTAAACATCAAGAAGACCAATACTATCTGCAGCTGCAGGGTGGGGGAATTCGCAGCCAATGCCAAAGGATGTGTAAATAGTTTCAATCTTTTTGGAAAAGAACCTAGCAATAGCTAGTAATTTTTTTTTTTTTTAAATGTATAACCCTGTCTACCCAGCAGTCCCACTGGGAATCTGTCTCATAGAAATAAAAGCACTGGTGAGTAAGAGTTGTTTGAAAAGAGGTGTCCGTCAGTGGGGTAGTGGAATGAATTACAGTTCACTCATACTACAAATATTACGCAGACATTAAAAATGAATGAATTCTCAATCTGTTAATTTGGAAAAATTTACACAAAGTATGAAACAAGCAGAGTGCAGAGAAGTGTGTAAAATGATCCTTTTTGAAAAATAATGACAAGCTTCCCTCATATAAATATGTGGTGTGAGGGAAAGAAGGGAAGAAGTGAGTATCCCCAAATCCCAAAAGAATACTAATCTAAAATAAATATGCACCCATGTGCGCGTGCGCGCGTGCACACACACACACACACACACACACACACACACACACACGGTGTCTATGATAAAATGAACTGTGTTACATGATTCTGTTAAATATTGTGGGACACATGCAGACATGCATGAAAGAATGGATACCAATCATTATTTCAGGGTAGAGAAATTTTAGGCAATTTCTTTTTATACTTCTCTGTAGTGTTTGAGAAGATTGTAACAGGCATTTATTTTTATGATAATACTGTATTTTGCTTTCTGATTAGCTCACCCCTGACACTTCCCCTTTTTGCAGCCCAGCCCAGTACAGTCCTGCACAGATGTCACTAAGTGTCCTTAGATGCTCCTTCCAGGGGACAGGATATGGGAGTCATTCAGACACATCTTCTGAGGAAACTCACCTGAAAGCACCAGATCCCTTGCTGGCACTCCCTGTCACCTCTCCTTTCAGTCCCATCTCCTTTAGGACCTTGAGGCTCGGAGTCTCAGGCATTGGTGACGACTCACCCAGTGTCCCATCTCCTGCTCTGGACCATTGTGCCAGCTGCCGTTGGGGCTCTGCAGGAGCCAGAACCCAGTTTCTCTTGAGCCCCAGGCTGCCCCACTCCATTCTGCTTCAATGCCCAACTCTCCTTCAACTCAGGACCAGCAGTCCTCCTGGTTAGCCCCTGGGAATCCTGCTGTGTCTTTTACCCCTCTCCCCAGAAAAGCCTTCTCAAAAAGTATTTCTTAATTTTCTTAATTCCCAAATTCCTCAATTTTCTCAATTCCCTTAATTCTGAATTTCTCAAATCATTTTTTAGAGTATTTTTCTCTCCCGACCCCACCTAGTTTTTCCCCCTCATTTATTCCTGTGCCATTCCAGAACCCCCTCTTCTGGGCGGGGGATACTGGTTATTTGGGCAGATCTGGGAGGAGGCTTCCAGAAAGATTCATAAGATACCCCATAACAGGGGAGGTGGAGAAAATCCAAGCCAGGACCTGCTGGAGGACACGGGGCAGGATCCAGAAAGAGCTGAGAAACATGGCAAAGTGAAAGGCAGGCGCAGAGTCCCAAATGAAAGATGAGGCCCAAAAGTGTGAGCAAGGGGCCAGAGCCAGCGGGGACAGGGAGGCATGCTGCTGTGGGCGCAGCCTCTGAGAGGTTTAGAGTCAGGGGTGGTCTGGAGAAACAGGGGTTGGGCCACACACGGGAATACCATCAGGTGGGGGTGGTATGGATTATAAAAATCAGGAAAGGTTTTAGGGAACTGGGACTCTAATTGGTTTCCGGAGAATGGATAGTTTACTCTCTCTCTCTCTCTCTCTTTCTATCTCTCCCCTCCTCTCTCTCTCTGTTTCTGAGCCTATACATATTTGAGATATCCTTAAGTTAAAGCTGAAAAGAACCTTAGAGCTAGTCTGACCCTGGGCTGTCTAGCATAGTAGCCTTTAGCTGCATGTGGCTACTGAGCATGGGAAATGTAGCCCGGTTGAACTGCCACGTATAAGAAGTACAAAATGCACCTTCAATTTTGGAGACTTAATGTTAAAATGATAATGTAAGGTATCTCCCATATAGTTACAGTTGGCCCTTGAATAATGCAGGGGTTAGGGGTGCTGACCATCATTGCGTTGAGAACCTGGCCCTCCGTGTATATGGATTCCATCCGTGGGTTGAAAATAGTATAATGATGACACAATGAATTTTTGGGATTTATTTTGTTAAAACAATATGTCTTGAAAATGTATTTCGCGTCTTTCTTTTTATTTATGTAACATGGCTACTGGAAAATTCAGTGTTTTATATCTGGCTTGCATTGTTCTTCTATTGGATGATGCATCTCTAGACCAAAGCTTGGTGAACTTTTTCTGCCAAAAAGTAACTACAGAGACCAAAGTCTCCATTCCAACCAGCTGACTCTGCCATCGCAGTGAAAAGCAGCCTCGGACAAGCAGTAAACGAGTGAGCATGACTGTGCTACAACAAAACTGTATTATGGACACTCATATTTCAATATTTTAAAAATTTTCACATGTCATAAAATTTTCTTCTAATTTTGAAAAATTATTTAAACATGTAAAGAGCAATCTTTGCTCATAAGCCGACAAAAATAGGAACAAATTAGGCCTGTAGGTTATGGTAGGCTGACCTCTGATCTAGCCCAACCTCCTCATTGTAACAGTGGGAATCATCGTGCTCCAAAGTCGTGGTAAGCTAATACAGAGTTTGCTAGGTTGTCTGCCTGGTGTACTTACTTCCTTTTTCAATAGATGACTGAGATAGTAAGTGTTCCTCAACAGATAGAGCCAATATTCTATGAATGTTTAAAGTCCGGTTAAAGATGGGTTCATTGTGGCTATCCTTTGCAAAAACTTATATTAATTTATTGTGATTCTTCAGAGACACTTCTCCAAGTCTAACTCCAACTAAAAAAGGTTCAAATATTTCTGTTAAGTCAGCAGCGCCTCTTCTGCCCAATGATAAGTCTCCATGACTAGTGCTTACCAGGTATTCTCAAGCACTAAGAAGAAAATGAGGCCTCTGTGAGCCTCAGAAAACACCTGGCTTCTCTAGGCAGCTGAACTTGCTGAATAATTTTTAATTATTTGAATATACCTTGATATATCTATTTAATCTCTTCTCAATGAACATTAGGTTGTTTCTAATTTTTGTTATATAAATAATGATGCACTGGATATTTTTGTGCACATTTCTCAGAATCTAGGATAAATACTTAGTAACTGATTTCATGAATTCTAGAGCATATGTATCTTCAGCTTTTTTGTATGGTGCCAAATTTCTCTCCAATTGACTGTGTCAATATGTGTTGTATAAACATTCTTATCCTTCAATATCCTCGCCAACACTTGGTGTTCTCAGACATTTATTTTTCTGTTGTTGTCATTAATCTGATGGGTATAACTGGATCTTTTTCTTCTGTGGATTGCCGGTTCATATCCTTTGCCCATTTTTCTATTGAGCTGTTTGTCTCTTTCTGTAAGTAGACTTTATAGATTCTGAAAAGTAATCCTGGTTTTATAGCTTGCAGATATCTTCTCTCAAGTTTCGGCTTCTCTTTCTTTTTCACTTTTGATGGAATATTTTGACAAGTAGAAGTTTTCAAATGCAACATGGTGGTAAGCTCTAGGGTCATGTGGTATGCTGTGGAAGCTGGGAGTGAGGCACAGAGGCAGGTGGCTCAGAAACATAGATTTCTGTGACTTCCCTTAGTTTTTAGGCCATGGAACATCTATGCAGAAAAAACAGGGGCAGCCTGTGTTCTCTGCTTAGAGATTTTCCTGGGCACTTAATGTATTACTTTGAATCCCAAAGTAATATTTGCAAAAAGCCTCAATAGTAGAATAACTTAATTAAACATTACTTACAAAGTTTAATATTCATTATTTGGCTTCAATTACTATCTTTGCTCCCTCCCCTCACTCTCCTGCACTGGAGTACTCTCTCCTTTCTTATTCTGAGTGTCTAATTAGGCTAATGGCTGCTGCTTGCAGTGACCTTATGTCTGTTGAAAAACAAAAAATATAAAGGCTCTCTTTGGTTTGCCTTCCCCGTTGGTTTTTGCATGTGGCGGCCCAGCTCCTGAATTCCATATTTCTTTTCTTCCTCAAAGGCCTGATTCTACTTATGCCGCATAGTGGAATTAATGATGTGTATTTGAAATAAACTTGGCAGCCAAATTGCAACAAATATAAGGGGTCTGGGGCATTGGAGAGAGGGAGGAATTGAAGAAAAACTTTGAACCTTCCAGCACTGACTCTGCAGCAAAGGCTGGGCTCTGCTGGCTGCTGGCAGAGAAAAGCTTTCAAAGGAGGGAGCATGGGCACACAGCAAGGCGGATTTTTTCTTACTTTTTCTTTCTCTGTCTTGGGGCTTAATAACATCTCTTGCTCCCCTGTACACATGTTTCTTCAAAGGCTTTCGTGAGCCTTTGCATAGCCCTGCTTACAGTCTGTATCTGCTGTCACTGGTTCCAACCCCATGGTTGGGACATTTGACACCACTGCTCAGGTCCATCATAAGGGGAGGAAGCCAGGTGCAGAGCTTTTCTTTGCTCTGGCTCAAAGGTCAGATATATGAACATGACGAAGCCCCTTTCAGTGTGACATATGGGACTGGCCACGGTAGGGGTACAGATGTGGAAAAGCTCAGTCTATGGGTACTGACCAGCACTGTAAGAACTGCACTACCAGTTGGCTAAGGACAGCAGTGAAATAAGCTTTATGGAAGAGCCCTAGGATCTCCGAGGAGTGAGAGACTGGTTCTGATAGAAGCTGGACACAGGAAGGGACACCGAGGGAGACCAGCTGGGTCTTGGGAAGTGTTAGCTCAGGTGAGTGGAGGATGAGGAGTATGGACTCAAAGTTACTTGGGCAGTCGATTGATCAGGGCATGGTGACCAACGAGATGTATTGGTGGTTCCAGACAGAGGGGCTAGCCACAGTGGTCCAAGTGTCAGATCTAAGGCATTTGAGCAAACTCAAGCATGGTCCAGCCTATCTAGGGTCAGCTCTGAGGGGCAGGGCAGAGCACAAGAACAGGGCTTATAGCTGGTCCCAGGGAGGTGGTGAGGGCACCAGAACCTCAGTCTAATTCGGTGTTCAGGGTCTGTTTTCAGAACTAGTGAAGATTCCACAATGTAGCTGTAGTTCAGATGATCCCACTCTCTGCTGTTCTGGAAGAGAAATTACCTGCCTATTGCTTCCACATTTACCTAAAGACCAGGTTTATACCCAGGCCACAAAATCAATTAGATGAGGAGCCACAGAACTCTAAAGATTTTTCATGGACAGCGGAGGGTCCCTTTTCTTCAAATTTCTTGGCAACTGTCGGTTAATGTTGAGGATCCTTTGCCAAGTTGAGCCTTTAGATAGCTGGTTGATATTGTGGTTATCCTGTCAGTGTTGCAGGTGAAATGGCTTAACAGCAGCTGGAAGAGACCAAAGATGGAGTGAGGGTAAAAGACTTGTGCCTGGGATCATTAATTGCATGGCAGAATTGAAACTATAACCTCAGTCTTTTAATTTCTATCTCTTTGACTCTGTCTACCAGGACCAGAGAGAATCTTCTCAATTCCTCTCAGGTCTTGGATGCCTTGGCCAGTGGTTGTTGGACACCTGGGCCTGCTTGTGCTAATGGCAAATCTGTGGCTGAGGCATATGTTCAGGTGGCTCCTACTCTTGTGTCTTGGTCCCAGAAGGTTGGGCATATTCAATATGGAGTAGAGTGATAGTTACAGTCAAATACTCTGGGTTCAAATTCTGTCTCTGCTGTCTACTAGCCATGTGTCTTTGGGCAAGTTATTCAACTTTTTTGTACTTCAATTTCCCTATCTGTAATGTGGATAGAATGACCATATGGCCCTAATAAGCTTGGCTAATATCTGTGGTCCTAGTGTAATTATCAATGGAGCCTCTTTTCACCTTCAAAAATGTCTTTGGATGATAAATCATAAGGTTACCCTAAATATTGGATAATAATAGTATCTTTCTCAAAAGATTATAAAAAATTAAATATATGAAAGGTCTTTGATTACTATTTGAAAATAAATAAATAGGCATCTATTAACTGTATATTGTATATTGTATATTGTATTAGTTTCTTAAGGCTATTGTAGCAAATTACTACAAACTAGATGGCTTAAAGCAACAGGAATTTATTCTTTTAAAATTCTGGAAGCTACAAGTTGAAATCAGGATGTCAGTAGCTCTGTACTCCTTCAAAGCCTTTGGGAAATAATTCTCTGCCTCTTCTAGCTTCTAATGGTGGCCAGAGACCCTTATTATTTATTGGCTTGTGACAGCATCACTTGAATCTCTGCTTCTGTCTTCACATGGTCATTTTCTCTCTCTGCATGTCTGTGACTAAATTTCCCTCTTTTGATAAAGATACTAGTCATTGGGTTAGTCACCCTAATCTAGTATGACCTCATCTTAACTTAATTATATTAACAAAAATCTCTATTTCCAAATAGGATCACTCTCACAGGTTCCAGATGAATTTTGCAGAGACTATTCAACCTGTCAGAAGTATACATATCTTATTTCTCAATCACATGTTAAGCTACATGACTTTTATACCTAGCAAACACTTGACATGCTAACAAGCACATAGTAGGTAGTCAATTCAATGTTGATGGATACAATGTTTCTGAAAGGTAGCCTTTGTTGGTTTATTGTAGAGGCATTGCTGGGACAACACAATTAGGAAAAACAAAAAGGAGAAAAAAATTCCTTCTTGTCATCTCTCCCTTGACTCAATGAAGAATCCTAGTTTCTAGGAGCTGTCAATCTCATTGCTTGCTTACCCTTTGGCTAGTCTTTGAAAAAACAGACAAAAATCTTCAAATCATTCTTAAAAAAATTCAACAACGCAAATCAACAACCACATGCACAAAACCCAACAAAAACTCCCCTAGGCACATCAAGAAGATGCTGATATCAGAAGCTGAAATAGCTTTTCCATAATGCAATGAAATATATTAAATTCAATAGACATCAAAGGAACTTTGGGAGCAATTGCTGAATTTCTGAAATAAACAGGGTTTTCAAAAGAAACAAAAACAGTGCTGGGATCTTGGGGGTGGGAGTACATTTTGAGGGAGTAGAGCATGGAATCCTCGGGCTCTTGATCAAAGGGTGACTCCGTTAAAGACTGGTAATAAATGAAGCCTTGAAAACTGGTTTTGATCCAAACTGCCCCTGGTATGGGCACTGACTGCAAATGACAAATCCATTACCAAATAAGGGAAGCCAATGATTCTCTGTTCCCAGCCTTACATTTTGTAGGTTGTTCAAAACGAGGAAATAATCCCAAACAGAGTGATCCAGATAAGTAAAATACAGCGTCGCGTAGGCTGCAAGCAGCAGAGGGCCTTTGTGTCTGGAATGGTTGAACAATTCTGGCATCCTCAATCTCAGAGACGTTAACTTTTTAAATTTCAAAATTTAAGTGTGTGTGTGTGTGTGTGTGTGTGTGTGTGTGTGTGTGTATGTGCATGCCTGTGTGTGTGTGTGCAAGTGTGCATGTGTGCATACCTATTTATGTGACTGGGTACTACCAGAGAGCAGGGAATGGATGCTCCCCCATGGGATAGACGTGGCCCATACACTTGTCAATGCAATGGATTTCACCCTTTCAGGACGGGAGAGTAGGACCCTTGGGGAGTTCTTTGAGATCATAGGTGCATAGAATCCTTGAGTCTGGGAGTTATTGAAATGACCTCTCATGGTTCAAATGAATAAAATAGAAAGCTAAATAGATTTAGTGACGAGGCCTCAAAGCACACAGGTTCATTAAGTGACATTCTTGTACCAACCAGTTAACTTCTTAATTCAACCGTGGCCTCTACTTGATACAGTTATTTGAAGAATAAGAGGATTCTCTAGAGCAGTCATAGACCTCCGACACCCACAGCATGATGATTTATAAATCTGACTTGTTATTAGAATCACCTTGTGTTTTTAAAGACAAGCAAAGCTGCTGTGAACATTCACAAACAGGTATGTGGTGTGCGGATGTGTCTTTCATTCCTCTTGGGTAACCATCTAAGGAGGAGGTGGCTGGGCCATATGGTAGGTGTGTGCTTAACTTTTTGAGAACGTGCCAAACTGTTTTTCAAACCGTATCAGTTTATCTTTCCATCTGGGGTGTGTGAGTGTTCCAGTTGCTTCACATCCTCACCAACACTCAGAATGACTTGTATTTTTAATTCTAGGCATTCCAATAGGTACATAGTGATGCCTCATTGTGGTTTGTATTTTAATTTCCCTAATGATAATGGTGTTGAGCATCTTTTCATGTGATTATTTTCCACTGGTGAAGTGTCTCTTCAGATTTTTTTTTCTCAAATGTTATACTGGGTTGTTTGTTATCTTCTTATTAAGTTTTCAGAGTTTGAATATTCATAAAAGTTTTATTTTTAAGAGCTGGAAACTGAAAACAACCCAAATATTTAATATCAAGATACTGGGTAAATAAGTCATGGCATGTCTTCTAATGGCTTCCACCAGCAATAAAAAGAATACATTGATACATACACCAACATGGCTGATCCTCAAAATAATCATGCTAAGAGACAGAAACCAGACAAAGAATATGTTACTGTATGATTCTATAAATATAAAATTCTATAAAATGCAAACTAAGCTTCAGTGACAAAAAGTCAGTTGATGGTGGCCTGGAGATGTGTGAGAAGGTGGGAAAGGGTGGGAGAGGAAGATTACCAAGGGGCCTGGGGACACTGTCTCAGGACCTCCCCTACATGGTAGGTACTCAGTAAAGGCTGTTGGACCTAAACTGAGTTAAAAGTTGGGGAGTTGCCTGTGTCCACCTGTAAAGAGATGGACATAGTCACCTTCTTCATGGTGATGATGGTTTTGTGAGTGTCTACAACATGTCAAAACTTATGAAATTCTCACTTTAAACAATGCAGTTTATCATAGTTTAGTTACCCTTCAGTAAAGCTGTTAAAACAAGAAAAAAAGAAAAAATGTGCGATAAAATGCAGATTTCTGGGCTCTAACCCAGAACTGCTTTATCGTATGAGATCCAGGAATCTGTGACGGGAAGTACTGTAAAAGGAAAATATACTACTTTGGATAGTAAAATAAAATCTAGGTGTAAATTCCCCACTCACCATTCACCAGCTGTGTATGCCTGCACATGAAAACTAAAGCCACATAACCTCTCTGCCCCTTAGTTTTCTGCATTTGTACAAATGGGGTAAGAGCTAGAAAAATATTTTCCCAGTACTCTTGTGAGGCTTAAAGTAAATAACCAATTGGAATGTCTGGCATGAAGTAGATCTCCATAATGTGACTTCATTTAATTCTTATTTTCCCAAGAACTCCCCCAAAGGGGAGTGGTTGGCTCTGCCAGTGAAGGCGAGGTGGGGGATGGAGAGTGTATGTTTGTGTGTGTGCACTCACGTGTGCCCAGTGAAACTGACAGACTCATCACGGTCAGCATAAAAGTCCCCGATGACTCTGGAAAGGGGAATCAGTGTTCCCGGCCACATCTGCTGACTTCATGAACCCCCCACCAAAAGCCAGCAGGGAACAGCCCTGGCTCCCAAGGAATTGCAATGATTAATGTTTGTCTCCTTCTGTATCAGAGCTACAGGCTGGAAGCTTCTCTCCTTTTCTGCCATTCTTTATCATGTTTAACTGGTTAACCGGCTCAGATCACACAGCCAAAACCGAAGGGAGGCAGCCAAAGTGGGCGCCTTTCTTTACTTCCCTGCCTTTCCCTCCCTCTTTGTAAGCTCTTTCCGCCTTTGCTCCATTGTCAGAGGAGCTACAAAGGCCCTCCAGGTGCATGTGCAGGCGGGAGTGTGACACTCATGCACACACACGCTTGCACATCCGGGGCCAGGGTGATGAATTGCAGTGTTTGAAAGTCTCCTTATCACAGTGGCGCACATGTGCTCAGATGTGTGTGCCTGGGTGAGTGCAGTGGGAAGCCCAGAATGAGAAAATAGAGCTCCTGGCTTCCCTCCTCCCTGCCCTCTTTGTCTAAATGAAATTTCAGATGCTGCTGGGTGTCTTGTCAGCAAGTCTTTTGCAAAATAAATGGAGGCAATATATATTTTTTAAAAGCTGATTTGTTCAGTATTTAGCCTACGGAGAGGATGTGTACAGACGCCAATGAAATGCCTGCTACCTTGTGTAGGTGTGACTCTCAGCCCAAAAGATGAAAGGTAGCAGAGAAAGAAGAATACAAACCTTTTTGGAGTGTCTACTGTGTGTTGAGTCTTTTTATGCACACAAGCATTCATTAATCTTGGGAGTACCCCTATGTGGTAGGTACTCAGTAAATCCTGTTAGGTCTGCACTGAGTTAAAATTTGGGGAGTCACCTTTGTCTTCCTGTAAGTCCCTGATGATCTGATGTATAGAAATGACCCTCCACCAAAGAAGTGTGGGCCACAATGGGCAGGGGACTGCAAAGCAACATCTTGAGTTTATAGAGTGTTGTACTTTCCAGCAAATCAGACCACTTCTTCTTTTTAAATTTATTTACTGGCTTCATTAAAGACACAGACTACACTAACAGAATTAAAAGAAAAAAAAAACTGCTGGCAATTAATTAATTACTTTTGTTCTGGAAAGGGCTCTGTAAAACAGGAGGCATCATTTCTTCAAAGCCAAGAGCAGGGATGTGACAGACACCCTCTTGCCACTCACCCTTCTCACTGCCTTCTCCGTTGGGGGCAGCTAGTGCAGGATGTTGGCACTTCTGGAACTTTATATCCTTGTTTAACATGTTGCCATGCTGTCTTCCCACCTCGCTTCAGTGGCAGTTATACTAGGAGGGTTCACTGTAGGTACTTCTCATCAAAAATGTTACTATTAAAGGAAGTAATTTTATGGGAAGCTTGAGGGCATTTTCCAGGTAAAGGGGTGTTAGGTATGACTAATCACAGAAGCTGAGATAACTCATACACATACTGTGAGTTACCTGTATCTCTACCCCTGTGAACTCTTATAGCCCTCCCATGACACAGGAAGTGGGTGCGAGCCCCATTTTACAGGTAAAAAATCTGAGGCTCAGTCTAAGAATATTTTTAAAATGTGATGAAGGTCAAGCAATAGTGAAACTCAAACTCTGATCTCAGGCCTTCTGACTCTAATACTCTTTCCAGTGCTTAGGGCAGTATTTTTTCTGAATCAGAACTCCAGGCACAAGGTTTGAGAAGACTGAGGATTATAGTAATTACAATATTCATGTCAGAATGATCTTGGTTAATTAAGGTAGTCAGTCCTCACCAGGACACCACAGCGCTGGGCTCAGACCCACCGAAGGTGAGCTATGGGAGCCTGGCACCTGGAGGCGGGGCAGGCTCTGAGTTGACATGGAGAGAAGTCAAAGTGGGCCCAGATTCCTGAAACTCTGCTTCCCTGACCCCTGGTACCAGCCAAGCAAATGCCACTTCATCTCTTTGTTCACTAGGTGGTTTCCCAAGGTAGACAAAGCCTTTAAATACAACAGCTTTGACTTCGGTTGCTGATTGACATGTATGATTGGCTTTTAGTTACCTGTGTGAAAATTGTTGGTGGTCACCCATTTTGTCTTTTGGGCAGCCTCGTCCTGAGTGCCTGGCAAACGAGGCAAGAGGAGGAGAAGAGGGTTAAAAGTTGCACTCTCATGTTCTTGTCTATTGACAAAGTCAATGCTTTGTTCCAAGTTCATTGGAGTGATTCTTTCTTTGGTCCTTCAATGAAGGCAGTTTCATTAATACTCAGGAAGAGTGAGGGGATCAAGAGTAGTAGAATATTTCCCAAATACATAGAGTTTTGGAGTTTGTTTGCAGAGTGCCCACTGGACAGCCACAGGCATTGCAGATTCAATTGTCCGAACTGATCTGTTCTCTTTGCTGTTCCCTGACTCAGGAATTGCCACTGTCCTCAATCCTGATGATTTATACTGCTCTCCACATCTAAGCAATCTCCCATGACATCAGTTCATTCTCTGCTTTATCCATTTTCCCCTATTGGCAACCACAACTCTTTACTCTAACACAGTGTAGTAGAGGACAGGCCCAGTCTCCTCCCACAAAAACAGGAAAGTTTAGACTTGGGCTTTCAGGCCTGGGCAGCTGGGCTATGGACACTGGCTCCTGGACAGTTAGATGCACCCACCTAGGACTTGGAATTTGAAACAAAGGTTACAAAGAAGCAGGGCAGATTATAAACTGGTTGCAGTGGTAACATGGGCTATAGAAGAAGCATCCTCATTTGTATATTAGAGTCAAGGGTGCCATAGGCTGTGTGGCATTAGATGGACTGAAAAGGACGTTGTTTATAGTACAGTGTGCTAACCTGCAGTGGTGTGGGCAGCATCCTAGCCACCTGGCCTTTGCATGGTCGTAGCTGGGGTCTGACCTCCTGACCTCCTTGGTTCCCACTCAATTCTTGTGTCAATTCTGTGAGCTATCCAATAGCATTACAATAATTATTTAAGTTAACTGGGTTAATTTCTGTTGCTCTCAACCAAAGATCCTGACTAGGACGCGTTCTTGCATAGTAAGTGCCCATTGTGTGTAAGGCATTGCCCAGGGTGCTATGAGGACAGAAATGAAGAGCATGCCAGCCTAGGGGCCTTTGAGCTCGCAGTGCCTGCTGAACACTGTCTGTAGCCAAGCTGAGCAATATTTATATGAATGTTCTACCAGCTCAGCCTCACCCACTCCAAGCTAGCCAAAGGAAGCCTCCGTGACACAGCATTTAAAGTGTTCAAAGAATAAAAGAAGTTTACTTGCACAGAAAGTTTTAAAAGGACTGGCTTGTCAAATACAAATTATGACACCTATTTAGAAAAACAAAAGCATGACATTCCCGAAGTTACCAAGTTTGTAGTTACTGTGTTTCTAGTACACAGAAACAATTTTCTTCTATGATTATCCTATTTCCCAAGATCATGATAAATCTTCAGTTATCAGCTTTGAAAAGTCAGGGCTGAAGCTATTTTTATTAGGGAGTTGGTGACTTATAAGAAAGGCCCAAGATTTCCTTTGTTTTTGAAACTAGAGCTAGACAAGTGACTCTGGTTTCTGTTACGTTTTAGGTACACTGGTACAGTTGATTCCTGCTGGTCATGATTCCTACGGTAAAGCCCCTGTAAATACTGAGCTGGTGAATCCCGAACCACCGATCCTCAGGAAAATCAGGGCAAGGTCCCTGCCAACCTCTGGTCACAACATTTTGCTCAACTGATCAACACACACACACAGGCGCATTAACATTGAACTCATAATGAACAGTACTCAGACTTATGCCTGAGCGAAGCTTATCTAACACGTTATTTCTCCACGAGGCACGTCACGGCTTCTGGCACTTGGGAACACTAGACAACACTCCAGCACTGTGATCTGGGGCCATTTAAGCAGCAAAATCACCACCAAGAAGCACGAAAATGCAAAAAATGTGGCATTAGATGTACTGAAAAGGACGTTGTTTATAGTACAGAAACTGAAATACGAGGTAGAGTGTCACTTTGTTTGACCTCCACTGGGAACAGGTGTGTGGTGTGATCTTTGACCTTTCTGCATCATGGACCCCTCCTGCCCCCTTGGCCCCAGTGTGGGCTCACCCACAGCTGCCTGGAGTTCTCCTTCCCATGGGGCATACCAGGGCTGTGGGGCAGGGGTAGCCATCCTTCCCGAACTTCCTTTCCAGCCTCTGAAACATGGGTTGTCATGGCCTCTTCATGGTGTTCTTGCTAGGCAGGGCCATGTCCAGGAGTTCTAAGAACCTAAGAGGAAATGGAGGGTGGCACCTGCGTGTGGTGGGGACAGGGCTGAGGCACAGGGCCACCTCGTAGTTCTGCAGTACCAGTGATATGTCCCTTCTCCCTGCTCCTCATCCTTCCTCTGGCCCTCCCTTTCTTCCTCTTTCCTCTCCCATCTCTCCTTGTTCTCATTCGGCTTTATCCAAACAGGCAGCCCAGTGGATTTGTATCAATAAGAAGCAATCAGAAGCAGCCATAATACTTGCAATCAATATATAATTGCATCAGAGTTGTTCCATTACCTCGGGCCTCCTGCGCTGATTACTGCTGAGCCCTCCTGAATCCAGCAGCCGTTTCTCTTGGATTCAGGCTTTGGTGGAGACGCATTGTGAGGGAATTGCCAAGCTGAGCCCTGGGGAGCCCACTGCAGGCCAGGGTAGTTACAGGGCTTGTCAGGGTCCAGGGTCAGGTTAAACACCAGGAAATTAGACACAGGGGTGATGGTCTCCTGAGCCAATAAGAGGTGGCTCCAAGGGTGGCCTGGGGTCAGGCAGCAAGGACAGCAGGACTAGAGCTGAGAGGGTGGCAGAGTAGACAGGGTGCCTTGCCCCAATGGCCTCCATAACACATTAATGACATTTAATTTATATCACACGATTCAACAGAGACAGTGCCTTCCTATACATGGCCTCACACCAACTCTGTGGCTGATCATGACCATGCCCATTTTACAGATGAGAAAGCTGATCCCAGAGAAGAGACAGGGCTCAGCACCACTCAGCTTGGAAGCAGAGAAGCCAGGACTTGAATTCAAGACTGAGTTTAAAGTTCCCATCAAAGGCTTGGGGTGCTTCCTAGTGTACCCAGAAACAAACGATCAATCAAAGGAACAGAAATTCCTATGGCCTTTGTATAATACTTTCACAGACATTTCATCAGGCCTGTCCAGCAGGCCTAGGAGAAAGGCAGCCCTGTGTATTATGCCTCTTTAATAGACAAGAAAGAAGAGTGAGGTTCAGATTAGTGTGGCTAACCGTCCCGGTTTGCCAGAGACTAAGGAAGTGTCTCTGAGATTTCGGTGCTTATAAGCAAGTCTGAGGACAAGCTGGACATCTTAGTTCAGGTAGAGCTCAGCTGATTTATTACAGTGGCTGAGGGACTGGTGTCCTTTCCCACATCACTATACTTCCCAGGTAACCGTTAGTGTGCCCACATTACTGCTCGTCTACAAAGACTAATACAATAGCGAGAATGATAACTGTGATTTAGTGTGTGCTTACTGTGCGCCGTGGCCTGTCTCATATTTGGTAGCAGCAGCAAATACGCAGCACTTGCTTTGTGCCAGGCACTCTTCTAAGATCTTTACAAACGTTAACTCTCTGTTTGCTCATCCTCAGTTAATCCTTTTACAGAGGAGAGGACTAAAGCACAGAAAGGTTACTTATTGTGTTCAAGATCACATAGTGAATGAGGGCTGAAACCAGGAGTGGAATACAAGCCGCCTGGTTCCTGAGGCCACCCCCGTGTCTGTGAGCTCTCTGATCTTTGTTACATGCTCTGACAGGAGCAGGTATTATCGATGCGATCGTATATAAAGTAAAACTGAAACAGAGGGTAAATTCTGGTTAAATAAATGAACTAATGAATGAATGAATGGGAGACTCCTATAACTTTCCTAAGTTTACAAAGCAAATGATACCCGATCTCCCTATGGATAATGGAATGCTAGTCAGCAAAAAAAAAAAAAAAAAAAAAAAAAAAAAAAAAAAAAAAAAAAAAAAAAAAAAAAAAAAAAAAAAAAAAAAAAAAAAAAGGTGAACATAAAAAGAAAAAGCATATGTTGAGGGAAAGGAGCCTGAGTCCATTCTCTTTTACAAAAATTCATTTACATGAAGTCCAAGAATTGAGAAAACAAACCACAGTGATAAATTTTGGAGCTTGGTTGCCTGTGGGAGGTGGGGATTAACTGGAAGAGAACACGAGGAAAATCCCTGGAGTGATGGAGATGTTTTATATCTTGGCTGGGGAGCTGCTCACATCACTATAACTATTTGACACCAGTTCTTGAATTGTACATTTAAGACCCATGTATGTCTTATGTAAATTTTGCCTTAAAAAAAAAAGCATAAAAGAACAGATGAAATAGAAGAGACAGAATTCACAACTCAAAGTGTCTGACCCCAAAGCCATGCTCTGTCTCATGTTTGGATATAAAGCACTTCCATCTACAGTCAGTCACAGGTGGTGGTCCAGGTGAGCCACCGGTGTCAGGGACATGCTCACAGGTAGAGAAGCCTCTGTGAGGGAAGCCAGTTGAGCTGCCTTAACTGAGTGCCTGCTCTGGGCTGTGCTGAACTAGCCCCTTTAAGTGGAGGTGGGTTAGATGCTGCCCCTTCCTGGGGTGGGTTGCTCTCTGGGAGGCATCAGTACATGATTGACCACAGGCGACAGCCCTGCTGGCAACAGGGATCCTGGGCAAGTTATGAAGACAGTCCCAGCTATATGGAATGAGGACGAAATTCACCTGCTACATGTGGAATGTAAGGTAGGAACACGGTTTATAGAAGAAGCAGAAGTTTAGGAATGACTACTGAGCATGAGGTGGGAGCTGGGCTATCAGAAAATCTGACACCAGCTGAGTCTTGGGCCCTGAGACAGCATAGTCTAGCCTGGCTCTACTGCTTACTAGCACATGGCCTTGAACTGGTTACTTACACCCTCTTTTCCTCAGTTTCCTCATCTAAAAAAAGATGGTGGGAATAAGGTAGAACTTACCTATGAGGATTAAATTATTTAACGTATGCAGTTATATAAGCTTTGTGGTTATCACGAGTCTTACTGAATTAGAGCTCTTAAAGTGCACTTGCCGAAGGCTCCGTGGCTACTTGTCCTGGGCAGGGCTCTACCTGTGGATTGTGGTTAAATAGCTCCAGGGATGGGTTGAGGGGATACAGGACAGTCACTGGATTGGTCTTAATGAAAAAGAAAAAGAACAAATGTTATTATCCCATTTCATAGGACAATATATCAAGGCCTAGGGAGGTCAAAACTTGTCTGGGATTGCACAGCTAGTTAGTGGGAGACATAGGCTACATGTCAGGTCCCCTCCTCCCTTGTCAGTGCTGCTCACGCTGGCTCAGAAACCTGCCCCCCACCCCAGCCCTCTGGACTCATTACTTGGCCCTGTGCTAGGTGACCTTGATCAGAAACCAGGGCTGCCCATCTGTTCTTCAGTTTATATCATGTGGGGCATCCTCCCAGGCCTCTGCTGCTGGTTAAGCTACGTCCTCATTACATTCTGGCTTGTATTTTTATGTCAGAGGTGCCTGTCACCATGTCACCTTGTCACCTTGATCACATATTTAGCTGTCAGATGCAGAAGCTCAGGGGCTGACAGTCTGCCTTTTTTACAGAACACACCATTCTTCTCTGCCAGTCTCTGATCCTGACCCCAATCTTTCCTCTGGCCTTCATGTCTGTATACCTGGGGGTACCCATATCCACAGCAAGTCTCACCTTTCTGTTGAGAGAGAGAGAGAGATGACCTGGGGGGAAGGTCTTAACTATAAATGGGGGTGGGGTGGGGAGGAAGGAGCCTCCTTTGCTCCCAAAGGAAGCTGCACGGGGCAGAACTATGAGGAGTGGGGGTGACAGCAGGTGCTAGATGGAATGAAGACTGATAAGCAGCAGCAGCCACAGCTGGCAGTGGCCAGGAGAGGGGCTGGAGTAGCAGGCAGGCGGTGGCTGGCCCAGCTTTCTGAATGCTCTAGTTTAGTGGACTCAGGTGTCTTTGATGAAAAGCCACCGTAACATTTGCGAGAGAAATTTCACAGTACTGGACTCCTCCCAAGAAAGCAAAAAAAAAAAAAAAAAAAAAAAAAGTAGAGTTAATTCTGATCATTACACTCAAACAGAATTGGTTTACTTGTTGGTTTGTTTCCTGAGTTCATTTGTTCATCTGTTAGTTCATTCATTCATCCATTCATTCATTCAGCAATGCCCGAGAAGTGATTAAAACACCTGTTTTGCATACAGAAATCAGAAACAAAAGGATTTTGACATCATTTGGAGAGTTAAAATGGAGATTAGAAAACCTTAATAGGGAGTGGGGATAACCCAGATTTCAAAAACATGAATTTCTCCCTGTGAGATTAAGAAACATCTTAATACATAATCAATGAGATGCATCAAAACCATGTGTGGTCCCACAGGGACAGCACAGGTAAGACCCAGCTAAGGTTGGCGTTGGCTAATAGTGAGACATTAAAACCAGGGAAGCTATTCCACTTTTCTCTGCTGAATTTTCAGGAGGTTGTTGTTGGGGACATCCCCTTGGGCCCTGAGAAAGTGCCTTAGTTTTCTGCTGAGTCTCAGGGTCATCCCTACCTCAGTGGTCTCGGGGACCTGGAAAGGGGGACCCGATGCTGTGCACGTTTTGGAGCTCTGTATTTAAGAAGAGGCTTCTACAAAAGCCCCAGTACTGACTGGCTGTTACATAGCCTTTAATGAGTGTAGAGTTTGTGTGTCATCCTGGAGACTAGTGTATGCTATGATGGGATTTGTGTCAGAAGGTTCTTGATCTCGCTCTAAGCTTGGGCTTTGTGCTGCTCTGCTGAGTGCTGCTAGTATATGTAAGGGTGAGCCTTACCATTTGGTGTTTGTGTTGAAGCTTTTTACTTCCCTGCTCAACCAAAGAGTATGCAAGGCCAGGGGCAAGCCACATGCTTGTCTGGTAGCAGTCCCCGGTTTGGGTGGTTTACGTCATGCTTGGAAATGAACAAATGAAAGAGGAAATTCCAATAAAAAAGACCACAGAAATAGAAACAAAAATAAAAACAGGTTGAGATTAAAGCAGATTGCAAAAAAGATGTCTGAAATCAAAGGATACCTAAATCCAATAGGATAAGTGAATTCATATGAAAGTAGTAAAGACAGGTGTGAACACTGGTAAAACTCAAATCATTGGTGAAAACAAATTTTCCTTGTATTTAGAGGGAAAAAATAAGGAGATGAAAGTGATGAGGATATAATAGGTATGGAGAAGAGAGAGGGAGATCCAATCTAAGAATTATGGGTATTGCTGGGGATTAAACCAGAACAATATATTCAGAAACAACAATCAAAGTCATATTAAAAAATGTGTCTTGCAAAATGGCCTAAATATTCAGGCAAAATAAGTTTAAAGAAAATTGCATTTATACACATCCTGGTTAAATTTTTGAATTAAAAGGACAAAGTATTATAAACACTCTAGAGGAAATAACAAAAATAATTAAAATATTCCCTAAGTTCTCTGTCAATACCTAAGGACAATAGGGCAACTACAAGGCACAGACTGTGCTCTATGTTTGTCAAATCATTTGTCTTTCTTCTTGGAAATAGGAACATGAAGTTCTCCAGTTTTCTCCAATACAGGTGGGCCATGAACCCGTTCTGGCTGATGGACTGTGTGCAAAAGTGACATATGCCACTTCTATTTTGGCTCCTAAAATCTGTTATGAGATCTGCTATTCTTTTCCTGTCTTTCTTCCTTTCTCTGCTCCTTGGTCAGCCAGACGCAGAGGGCAGAGCAGAAGACTCCAGGAGATAAGTGGAAAGAGCTTGGGTTCCTGAGTCATCCCTTGACTCCTAAAATGGGTTCTGTAAGTGTGAAGTGACTGAAATGCCAAGGTTGTTTGTTACAGTCTGCTCTAATATTAAGGATTGCTGAGTTTTCAGAGGACACAATCATGATTTAAGTCTTTTCTCTTTTTATTTAGTTAAGCTGTCATTTATATGTGAATACAAGAGAAACACAACTTCAGAAATACAATAGTTCAGTATTTATAACAGGCCTCTTTCCTTACTGAGGAAAGTACTTGAGAATACATTCGAATTGATAGATATATCAAAATAAAGATCTAAGCACAAGGAGGTTATTAAATAAAGAGCTTGGTGCTAAGCCCTGAATTGGTTAACCATGGAGTAAAGTCTAAATACTTTTTTAATATGGGTATGAAGTAGAATGGAAAGTAAAAAGGTCATTCTCAAAAGTGAAAAAAAACCCCCACAGAATTGGTTCTAATACTTCATTTTTTTCCAGGAAAAACCAATTGAGTGAAGGAAGTATAAAAGTAGTGAAAAGCAACCTTGTTTCCTCATCTTAGAGGGAAAAGTGGATACATAGTATTTTATTTTTGATTATATTAGAAGAATGAAGTTCAAAAATTATTTTCTAAAACCTAAAAGAGCCACTAAAAGAGTTTAACATATGCTTTTTACCATCTAAACTATTCGAGAAAAAGGAATCAAATAAAATAATTCATTGTCTCACAGTGATTAGAAATTTATGAAATGTAGAAAATTACAAGGAAAAGATAAACAAATAAAATAAGCAAGGAAGTCCCGTAAATAATAAAATGAAGTGACAGAAATAGTAAAGTGATGTGACAGTATTAAATCCAGACATATAATTTATGGCAATAAATACAAGGGTCAATCCTCCCATTAAAATACAGAGACTCTCAGATTAGGTCAAATCATAAATGCCAACCTTATGCTGTTTGCAACATATAAATCTAACATAAAATGATTGACAGAGAAAGATTAAAAATGAAAGATTTAGTAAAAGTTATCAGGAAAACACATACAAAATTCAAGATTGACAATATTAATATAACAACAATTGAACTGAATGCACAAAAAGAATTATGTAATGTGGTTGGAATATAAAATTCAGAATAAAAATGTTGCAGTCATAAACCAAATAATAGATGATGCCAAACAATTTAATAACAAAATATTTAAAGCAGAGGCATTAGAAAGTGTAAGGAAAAATAATAAAAAGTATTTATAAGGAATTGACAATGTATTTTTCTCAAAGCAGATGAGGCAAGTGAAAATAAATGAGGGAATAGTATACATGAGAATGAAATTAATAACTTTTATTTAATAAAAATGTATAATAAATTTTTAACTATGAAGAGATAAAAAAATTTTTCTTCAGCCATTCTTAGAACAGTGACAAAATTTACAAGAAAGCTCATTAAATACTGAAAATCAGTATTTATGCAGAACATATTTACTGACCACCATACAATAATGAATAGATAACATAACAAAGGTTTTAAAAAAGACACATTTGAGATCTTAGAAACTAAAATGTGCTCAGCTTAATAATTGTTGTGTCAAAGAAGAAATATAGATTACAAAGTAACACAAATTAGAACACTTTATATAAAAGTTTGTGGGGATGAAGTTAAAGCTGTACAAAGGACAAATTCATAGGCTAAATGCTTTTATTAAAATTAGAAATAAAAATAAAATTTTAATTAAATAGTTAAGTAGGTAAAGCCAAAGAAACAAAAAGAAAAAAAAAACACAGGAAAAACTGTGGCACTCTCTTAAATTAAAATAGTTTGCAGATCTAGAATGTCTAATAAAAAAAGGAGAAAAGAAATGTGCAAACTAAGATTGTAGAAAGTAACTGCAACTACAGCTGCTGAAATTATAACACATTACATGAGGTTAATATAATATATCTATAATATTAAAAAAATTTTGAGTATAAGACATGATTTTAAAGCAAGATATTAATAATAAAATTTGACTTGAAATAACAAACTTAAAAAAATTGTAAAAAACTGCTGTAGAATTAACTTCCCCCAAATGCTCTTGACTTAGTGTTATTAATCAAACTTCAAGATATATGTAATTTTTTGGGGGGAGGGATTAACCATTTTTAATTATATAAAAAGATGGAAAACTTTCCAAATTACTTTATGAAATAAACATAACCCTAATAATAAAACAAAAACAAAAAAACAGTTTATTTTTTTATGGAATTTAAATAACAATCTTTAAATAAAATGTCATCAAATCAGACCCATTGCTGTATTAAGAAATGAATACTGTAACATGTCCCGTTAGGTATTATCTCAATAATGTAAGAAAAACTCAATGTTATGAATTCTGTTAATCTGTTAATACAATCCAAGGATCAGTGAGTCAGAGAAAATTTCGGTTGGTGCCTTAAAGACGTTTGATAAAATAACAACCACTTAAAAAATAAATGAAAAAATGTTAAAAATTTAATAAAAATTAATGTAAGATTATTTACCTCAAGCTAATAAGGTTGTATAATATGAAAGGAATTCCCATTAAAGTTGTATTAGTATAAGGATATTGCAATTCTACTGTCATCTAACAATGTTCTACTCCAGTGGTCCCCAAGCTTTATAGCACCAGGGACCAGTGTTCCTATCAGAATCTAATGCCCGATAATCTCAGGTGGAGCTGAGGCAGTGATGCTAGTGCTGGGGAGCAGCTACAAATACAGATGAGGCTTGCTTGCTCACCAGCCACGCACTTCCTATTGGGTGATCCTGTTTCTAACAGGCCATGGACCTATATTGGGTCCTGTTCTATGCATTTCAGCTATACAACAGTATTGAACAGTGTGATGAAATACAGTGCAGCTGTGATTCTCACGTAGGGGTGATTTTATCCCCATGGAGACTTTTGGTAATGTCTGGATACATTTTTGGTTGTAAAGATTGGAAGAGTCAGGGATATTCCTGGCATCTAGTATGTGAAGGCCAGGGATGCTGTCAAACATCCTATAATGCACAGGACAGACCCCTCTTCTTCCCCCAAAAGGAAATGCCCACTGTCTGGCACTTTTGAATAGCCATAAGCATCTCAAACCTGACTTGTCTAAAACTGAGCTTTTACTATATGCCAGCTACCACATCAAATACTTTAATTAATCTTATTTAATTCTCTTGAAACCCCTATAAATTAAATGTAATCATTCCATTCTTTTCTCATATGATATCACTGAGACATGGTGGACATTTTATAAATTGTTCAGGTCACACAGGTATTAATAATAGAGGCAGGGTCTGAACCCAAACAATCTGGCTACTTATTTTTTAAGTGCCACTGAGGTAACCTGCTGTCATTAAGTAGGAAGTAGGATTCAAAATTACATACACACAGCATGATCCATCCCAAGGGTATGAAACATTATACACATGCAAATAGAAGTAAATACATCTTAATTGTTAGTCATGGTAGAATTTCTAAAGTATCATTAATGGACATATGTTATTTTATAATCAGAAAAAATCCAAAAATCCAATAAGTCATATAAAATAGATCAGTGGAGCTAAATTTAGTTTTGATATTCTCCTTTAAACACTTGAGAAGTCTAAATGGAAGGTTATGCTGTCTCTAGCTTGATACACATTATTATAGAACAAACATCACCATTCAAGTGTGTGCACTAGAATCCATTTGGAGCTAGAAATCCTCCTTTAAATTTGTCAAAACAAAGAGTAGTGAATTGACTTAAACAACTGAAAAGTCTGGAGAAAGAGCTTTGTCAGCTTCAGGCAAGGCATCCTCCATGACAGTCTAGATGTCCCCTCTGATTGGACGATCTTAGGTCACATGGATGGACTGATTGGCCTGGCCTTGGTCTTGGGTCCTATTTCTGGAACCAGAGGTGAACTCCACTGTCCTGGTGTCCTATAGTTCTCCAAACCGAGGATGGTGGCATTCGAGAAGTTGAAACATTTACTTTTATCCTTGGGGAAGTGGATGGTGGGGATTCACCCAACCCAGATACAGTACAATGAGAGACTTCTGAGAATGAAACAACTTTATAAACATCTACTATGCACATTCGTTGTCTAATGTTCTAGACAATATATCTACTGTGTGCAGAGTGAGGAGACTCGCTGAAAGATAAACTTATTAAGGAAGGTCTCTTGGTAAAGTTAGGTTTAGAGGAGGTCCTTTAAGGATCGGCGTGAGCTGGATGAGCAGAAAGGTTCCAGCTGTATTGGTGTGTAAGAACAGTGTGGCCAGACCAGCCTGTGTGGGATGGGGCCACATGAGTGGGCATGGGGAAGAGCACCTGTCGCCTCAGAAGCTGCACGTCTCCCAGAGGAGAAGCAGTGCCCGCGTGGAGCCTTTTTGTGAAGGGTGTTCATATGCTCCTTTTTAATATTTTGTATTATTACCAATGTGCTTTACTTTTTTAGCCTCATCTTCCACCTCTGTGAAATGGACATAATAGCACAATCATAGGGTTGATATGCAGATTAGATAAGATTATGTCTCTTCAAAGACTCTGAAAATGTAAATTAGCAGCTGCTGGTAAGGAAGCAGGGTTTCAGTGAGCCCAGAAATATATTCAGAGTGGAATAGGGACCTGGAGGGCAGATCCAGGCTTTAAAAGTTAGAGGAATAATTAGGTCTCTTTTTTCTCCCCAGATGCACTGTCCTGACTTCCTGTGGGGGAGCACTGACGATCTCCCTGTTTCCCCACGGCACAGCTGACCCACATGGCCATCAGAGTGGGGCTGCAGGAGAAGACAGGCTCTGGATGGCAGTGCTGCCCAGCTGGGCTTCAGGGAGGAGGGGCCGAGATAAGCAGCCTTCGGAGGAGGGCGGGGCACCCTAAGATAGGGGAAATGACTTCTTGGGTTAAGTCTGCCAGAAACCATAAAAACCTCAATGTATGAAATTAGCTTGATTCTGTAAAATAGTTACATCAAGACGGCTGTCAGGAAATCAATAGTATGCTGTAATTACGTCCATAAACATGCTGAAGAAGCTGGAGAGGTCAGAGGCAAAGGAAGGGGTGGCTGCTGCAGAGCTTTTGAAGACATGACTCATGAAGCTTGTGGGCAGTGGAGCCACCCCAGGGGTCCAGCTCTTTGCTTCTGCCACCGATTAATCCAAGGAGAAGAATCTTCAATTTGACAAACGTTCATTGAGCGTTTATTTCAGGCCAGCTGAGGGATGCAGCAGTGGGCTGGGCATTGGGTGGGTAGGCTGACCACTCTTCTTCCGAGCCCCTTTGGAAACATGCAGAGTAAGAAATTACTGGAATTGACACTGGATTAGTGAATATAGACCTTTTAGGAAGAAGAGAGGCATCCACAGATAATTCATCATGCTTGGACTTGCAAATACAGCTGATTCTGCTTCTGGGGTAATGCCTGCAGTTCCACTGGTGCATACGACACCCTTTTGCACCCCAAAGCTCTTGCTTTAAAATTTAATGCCATCATCTTTGGAAAAGGAGTATCAAAACTCACATTTCTCTGGCACTTAGCACTGTGCTTTACCTATGTTATTTTATCTTCTCAAAAATATAATGAGCTGGGAATTTTTATTTCCATTTCAGAGATGAAAAAAATGAGGCTGGGTATGATGAAGTAAACTTTTCAGCATCATACTGAAAGTAAGTGGACATTTCTGTATGAGTCATACCTTAGTCTGAATTACTTTAATGAAATTGTCATAGTGGTGATTAGACCTATTGCGTAGTTGATAATGATTTTGCTCAGAAACTGAAATGTGAGAAGTGGAGGCCCTTGTGTGTGGGCTGGGACTATAGAGAGAAACAAGAGGGTAAATGTGAGAAATAGGGGAGAAGGCAGGCAGGTCTGGGTGAGTTTGGGGGTGAACAGACTAGGCAGACAGGAGTCAGGGATCATGGAACCATGCCGGGCAGTGGGGAAGAAAGGTACTGAGTGAGAAGTGGGAGCACGGGACCCTCTTGTCCTCCTGCCCTGGGCTGTGGGAGAGGGTCTCAAGACATCCTTGTTAAGCATCTGACCAGCCTGTGCCTGGTGAGCAGATTCTAGGCAGAATTCTTCTTCAGCATCTCATAGGAAAAGTATGTATTTTTACAAATGCTGAGAAAAATCAGTTGAGAAAATGATAAAAGTATTATAAGTCTCCTGTAAGAAGAGCTTAACGATCAATGCAGAGTTGTTACTGCTTTGAAAGAATCCACTGACATAAAGTTGAAGGCAAGGCCAGGAAACGCTGACCCAAGAAGCTGAAGGTCAAAGGAACCTGGACAAGAGTGGGTAGCCCAGCAGGATCCCAGTCCCACCATCCAGTCTTGCTGTGGTCTTTGCCATGAGAGAAGAGAGTGTTTGTTCCCCTGTCTGCTGTTAATGGTGAGTCACTGTTGTAAATAAAATAAATATGTCAGTAAGCTTTATTTCCGTGGAATACTTTATAGGTAGTGTTCCAAGAAATAATAAGTTTTGGAAGTAAAATACACCCTTAAGTTGGCAATTCTGACACATGATTCTGTGTGGTGCTGTTAGGGGCGCTTGTTAAGAGATCCGGATGCAATTTTTTTCCATGACTACCCAAAATGTTTATGGCTGGAATATTCACTGTAGATTACAGTTCTTTGCAAATCCTTGAACAGAGAAATGCAAAGAGAAGATGTGGGAATTCTGCAATGTTAAATTAGAAGTGGATTTAAAACATCAGAATTAGCAAAAGCAATAATGAATTTAAAGACAAAACCAAAACCAGATTGAGCAGACAAATTGCTTTTAGTCATTAAAAAGGAAGTGAGCTTAAATAAAGTAACAGTTACCTGAAGTCCAGCTTGATTTTTGGACATACTCTCACCAATTTGACTAAGGTCAATGTAAGATGGAAGAAATTCTCTCTGTCTTTGGTAACTTGTCACAAGACCAGAGATCAAAACTACAGACAGAGCAATTAATGTTTTGTGTGCTTTAAATTTTCATTTTAAGACTGATAGTTTTAAAAAATTGAATATTGTGATATTTTACTTTAATCATAAAGGGGTTTTTATTTGGCATTTATTTCTGTTACTATTCCCTTCTTTTAATGTTTTTGGTTATCAAATGTCTATCTCAGGGAGAGATGATTTTTATATGTTACTGAAGTAATTATCTTGTCATAACATATCAACTCATGATATAATTCAACCGTGCATTTATTATATATTTTTAATTAAAAAACTTCTATGATAATCTTGTGACCCTAAACCAATTCACAGTTTAGTCACTCATTATTATTATTTTAGAATACACAGATAAAATGCTAAGAAAAGTGAAGAATGACTGATGATATGGGGGACAGTTCCCAAGAATTGTTAGGAATTCTGACTTCTTTTTTTGAAATTCTAAAGATTGATATCTACAGGAAATCAGGAAACACAGGTGTGGGTGCCCCAGGAGGAGGGGTACCCACACCTGTGTGCTCCTCTCTTCTGCTGCTGGCTCTGATTCAAACCGACCACCGCTAATGCAGCACTGGGAAAGCAGGCAGGTGAAGGAGTAGATAAGAGCAAGGCCTGCAGTTTGTTGCTAATTGTGGAAAAATGTACTGTGAAAAAGAACTGAGCTGATAGAATTTAGGGCTGGGTGAGTCCCCCGGTGTCTGACTTCATCTGCTCTGTGAGTCGCTCCTTTTCTGTAGTCATTCATGTGCCCACTTCACTTTCTCAGCCCCATGAACCCACCTGAGTGATGGGTAAGGGGACATTGTCCGGGGCTTCTTCCTCCACTTCTGAATCACGCTCACCGCTGGGACCCCTTTTACCCTCTTTTGGCCTTGGTTCCTGTTCTGTGGATGCCCAACTTTCTTTGTGCTTTATTTGTTTTGTGATCCTTCAGAAACATAATTCAGAACTTGTTGGAATTAATCACAATAAGACTTTTTCTAATCAGATACTTTATAGGATTGATAAGAGCTGATACAGGGACCCAGGTGACCTCTTCAAGGGGGCCTCTGGAAGGTACTAAATCTTTATTTTCTCTTTTGAAAACTGGGACTATGTGACAGACACTCTCTTAAGTGCCCATTCAGGAGTCATTCTACCTACTTCATGCTAAAAGATTTCAGATTTCATTCAAATACTGGGGTGTGGGTTGCTTCATGGACACTCTCATTCTCCAGTGGAAGAATGCCAAGCAGACAAGGCCAATCAGGAACTTTTCATCTCTTCAGCCAGGACTGGTTAGGCATGGGCTTATGACCCTGCCATGCTGATGAGATGTAAGGTGTCTGAAACTGCTTTCTTCAGGCTTATAAGATGGAGGGACACTTTTTTCCCCTTCTGATTACAGCTATGTGAGGAGCTACCTGGAGCTGCCCTCTGCAGCCCTTTTGTGATCAAGAGGGGAGCTGCGAGCTTGGTGAGGAGGTAGAGCAGAAAGATGCAAAGAACTTGGTGACCTATTTGTGTAATTTATTGGCAATCCTGGAGTTGCTCTGTCTCTGTCTTGTGATATCTTTGTACAGGGTGTTGAGACAAGTTTTTCTACCTGTGTCGTCTGCACTCGGCGGTGAAGAGCATCTCAAACAGATACCTCTTGCCTTCTCACAAGTGAATGTTACAGTAAAACGTGTAGACGGATTTTGAAATGTTAACTACTGATTGAAGACATTTATCTTTAACACATACACACACACACACACACACACAATATCAACTGGTGCAATTTCATGCCTCATGACTGATTAGTCAGGGGGCAATTGGGAAGTCTTACTAAGGTCTCTTGGTTCACACCAGTTGCTTTGCTCATGTTTGAGGCTGACAACCTTCATTGGAGGCAGTGTGCTGTAGGGGAGGTATGTTGCTTTGGTTGCAAGGAGACCTGGTTTTAGGTTTATCTCTGTAAATAATTAGTTGTGTGACTCTGGATAAGTTAAATAACCTCTCTGATCCAAGACACTGCTTCTGAAACATGAGGATAATTGCCAGCATCAAATGAGAGAGTATATAGTTTTCAAAGTGTATGAGAGGAAGGTGACAGTAAGTGCTATAGACTGTGTGCTTGTGTTCCTCCCTATCTTGAAGATCTCACCCCCAATGTGGTGGTATTAGAAGGAGTGGACTTTGGGAGGTGATTAGTGTCTTCATGAAAGAGATCACAGAGAGTTCCCTTACCCCTATCCAATGTGAAGACATGGCATAAAGATGACCATCTGTGAATGAGGAAGCAGGCCCTCACCAGACATGGAACCTGCTGACACCTTGATCTTGGACTTCTCTGCCCCCTGGAACTGTAAGAGACAAATATATGTTGTTTATCACTCCTCCAGTCTATAGTATTTCTGTTGTAGCAGTTTATATAGGCTAAGATGGTGAGGATGATGGCGATGATGATGATGGTGATGGTCACAAAAAAATTGTTCCATCTGGCCATCAGTAGAACTATAAAAATAACAAAAATCGGAGAGGGTGGCAGGTGGACAGACGATGGTCACAAAACAGGTGGGAAATCTGTGAACCCTGAGGTCTGAAGCCTACAAAGGAGTGATGTCAGCACAGCTGAGAGGATGGTTCAGAGAAGTGTGGTGGCCTGTCCGTAACTCAGCACCGTGAGTCCCCCACCCTGGAATGGATGCCGTGCCTCCTTACACCTTGCGCTCATATGTTCAGAAAAGTTTCAGTTCAAGTGGATTTTTTCTCCTAACCCATGTCCTGTGCCAGTGACCGTAGGCATCCAGGTCCAAGCCTCCCTTCTCTGGAGCAGCCAGCATGGATGGCGCAGTACTGGACACCAGTGGGGCCCCTTCCTCTTCCTTGTTATGGGCGAATGCCTGGCCTTGACAATCCTTTCTTTACCAATGTGCCTCTCTCCACAAAATTAATGAGTTTTTCTAAGTACACAAATTAAATTTTTGTAAATTGAGTTGTATTGTCACTGTGGTGGGAGAGCTTGCTAGCTATAGGAATCCCATGGTGACCTCTTAGGTAGCTCAGTGTAGTGGGGGAGGGATGAAGGTTTGAGTCTGGTGGAATCAGATCCTGCAGAGTACAGCATGCTGCCTATCCAAAACATTTCCTTTCATTTCTCTTTCATTATTCTTCCGTCATCAGCCCTGTGTGGTCTATATGTAGGTGCAAAGGTTTCTCACCATGTTGGGCTTGGCCACTTTCCAGCCTGGTAAACTCCTGTTCTAACGTCAAAGCCCACTCTAATTGTCCCCTACTATTGGCAGCTATTCTTAACTATTCCATTATAGTGAATTGTTTGGTTTACCTCCAGAGCATTTTCTATATACATCTTCACTGTAGTACCTATAATGTTGGTGGAGGTATTTGTTTACTTGTCTTGTCTCCCTCTGTTAGGATATGAGTTTCCCAAGGGCAGGAATCACATCTTGAAAATCTTTGTTATCACCTACACTGGCACGATGCCCTGCATACAGAAAATGTAATCAATAAACATTTGTTGAATTAAATTGAGTTTGTAAACTAGATTTACTTAAGGAGAATACACTTGTTTCATTTTGCAAAAGGATTCTTGGCTATATAAATTTTTTCTCCCAGGGATCTCTTCAAAGGGTAAGCCCCCTAGTATATTTGCAACAGGATGCAATTTCAAATAAGCCATATTCTCCATCACTTTTTTGCAGGAGCACATTTCCTGCTTAAAATGGGGGGTGGGTCAACATTCACATCTCAAGCCTTCAGTCAACACCTTGCTCACATGTAGGAAGAGCCTTCATGAGACTGAGTTCATAGATGAGTTAGCTTTTCCTTCTGACCTCAGCCTCTAAAGAGAATCCCGGGTCTGCATCCCTCATGGGTAGGGCTATTTGGGGCACAGCCTGAGTTTCTGAAACAACTAGAGTCTGCTGGAGATAGGGGAGTAGGGGGCAGCAGAAGGCCAGTTTCCCTGGGGAGAAGCAGCACACATGCTGCTTTGCTTCTCAGTCCTCACAACAGCCCATCTCACTTCTACCCAGTATTGCCTGTCTGTCATCACCCATCAAAGGTGTTCATAAGGAGCTGCAAGATATTGAGGCTGATGCTTTTTGGCACGAATATTGCTATTAATATTGATATCTCTTGTAGCACCAGCATCAGATGAACAGATCTTCCTGCAGGCTCCTCAGATATTGTCCTCTTCTCCACTCCTAATATCCCTAACCTTGACCCACAGCTTATTTTTAAGGATTTTAAGAAGTTATTGATCACACAATAAAAGGGAGCAGGAAATCAAACCTGGCCTCTACTCACTGGTAACATGGTGTGTGCTGGAGTGGTCCTTCTCTGCGCTAAGCCAGAGGGTAAGACAGAGCTTAGTGGACCTAGAATCACTCACATTTATCCCCAGGAAATGTATGGAGCACTGCTGTTTCCCCAGTACTGGGCAAAGTCTGGGAACCCAGCGTGAAGAGTCAGGGTTCTGCCCTTCTCATGGTCAAGGTCGGGTGGGACTCAGAGGTGAGAGAGTAGCATAGAGGAGGCCGCTTCTCCTGACTGGATGCAGGAGGGCACAGGAGAGACTTCCTGGAGTTGCTGACAGCAGAGACCAGCTTTGTTAGGGGCTGACTTGTGCCACTTCTGCCCAAACCCCCAGGATCTCAGAATGTGATTATGTTTGGAGAAAGAGCCTTTAAGGAGGTGATTAAGATAAAATGAGGTGCCAAGGTTGAGCTCTACTTCAAATGACTGGTGTCCTTATAAGAAGAGGAGACAAGGACACAGACACATAGAGGGAAGGCCATGTGGGGACACAGGGAGAAGAGGGCTGTCCACAGGCCAAGGAGAGAGGCCTCGGGAGAAACCAGCCCTGTGGACACCTTGACCTCAGACTTCCAGCCTCTGTTGCTGAAGCCACCCATGGGTAATGCTCTGTGATGGTAGCCTGAGCTGACTGACACAGGCCTTAAGCTGATGATGCAGGTAGAGATGTCCCGTTGGGATGTGCTCATCAAGATGCTTTGGGGGTCAGAACATGTGGCAGGCATCGGGATCTGGAAGAGACTCCACAGGGAGAGGCTGTCCACAGATGAGAGTGACGGACGCCAGCGCTCCTTGAGGACAAGGCTTCGCAGACATCTCTTCCTCCACGAAACCTAGCGAAGGGTGCATCGTGGAGTCAAAAGCTACACAGAGAAGTCGTCTTCGAGTAGGCCTGAGCTAAGTGGGTACTGAGGTCACAGGGCGCTCTTTTCTGCTGGGCAGAGACGAAAACACATGGTTACAATGTACTGTGGTCATTCCAATTGCTTGTTAGTGGCTTTATGTTTGCAGAGTTCTTCCTCATGCCTTGTCACATGCACCCCACACTTGGAGATGTGTCATTTGTCATCCACAGTTTATGATGGGGGAAACTAGGGTTCAGAGAAGGCTTTTTGAGGACCTGTGTCCTCTTAGCTGGTGGACTGTGTATAGGAACATCTTCTGCCTGGCGAACAACGAGGGGACGGACCTGTGTCCCTCAGACAACCTTAGAGCAGGCTACCCCTGTCCAAATGCTGCCCCACTCGGCCTCCTCACGCAGAGTACACTCTGGCCTCCAGTGGAAAGTTAAGCATTTATTTTGCTGTAGTAGAGTTTAGGAGTTAACTTGCTTCTTAATTTTCACAAGGGTGGACTTTCTTACAAAAATGTCCTTGTTCCAGCAGGCTCCTCTTTGCTCCAGCCACCCTGTGTTAAGTTTTGTGTTTCTCAAACACCCTCTTATTAAGTCCTCCCCATCTGGGTCTTGGCCTTCTAGCCTGGACGTCCTGTCTTCACTGACCACCACAAAATGAGCCCCAGCTCCAAGCCCTGAGTCCTGTGTACACTGCTCCCCAGGCTCTAGGCACATGCCCGTGGGGGCTTCATGGCCAAGGCTTCGCTACCTGAGAAGAGGGGTGGAGGTGGCAGAAGCCAGAGAAGCCTCAGCAGCTTTCGCCCAGACCCGCAACTCCACCTTAGAGCTGCTGCTGCTGTCTGGGTTCCCAAAGGTGGATGGAACTCACCCCCTTGAAAAAGCGTTTTCTCGAGAGACTCCCTAGTCCGAACCTTGTGAAAGCTCTTTCTTATCTAGGGGAAAACCAGCTAATGTGTCCCTGATCCTCAAGAAATAATAACCTCGCCTTTGTTGTGTTAAGGATACATTCTCCTCTCCTTGCCTGGTTTTCACTGCACAGTGGTCTTGTATTGACTGGGCCACCGGGGTGAATGGCACCGTTGCAGAGTTCTTCTCTCACCCTCCAGATTTCTCCCCTGAGAGCAGGGAGGGGATTTCAGTGCACCCTCCCTGCATATATGCTTTATCTGCAAGAAAACCGTTCCTGCACTGGGCCTGGAAGCCAGGTTTTCAGGTTCAACCCCACACTCTTTCTTGCTGATGTATTTTAAGGGCCTTCTAATCATGCTGTGAGTCTGGGTAAGTGCTGGGGTGCTAAGTTGGTGGCACAGTAGGTCACTTGCCCTTAAGCTTGGATGATAGCACTTCTGTACTACAGCTACCAGACAATGCCTACATGTTGACAATATCTAGATAAGTAAAACAAAGTTCTTACTTTTAAGGAAATTAGATTGGGGATGAAAAATATGTACATTAATAATTGCAATGAAAAGTCACGATGCCCTGTGAGTCCCTCTCATAGTTCTGCCCTTCAGAAGACCACCTTCCTCAGTGAACCTCGGGGCGAACATTCTGGAAGGGCTCAGACATCGACAGTACAATGCCTTCATTTTACAAATATGGGATCTGAGCCCAGAGAGGGGAGGAGAGTAGGAAACTCACATGTGAGGGGCTCCTGTGGCTGGCACTGCACCTGCTCTTACCTGCACAATGACTGGTGGAGATGACTCAGTGTCAAGGACAAAGCAGGGACCACACACGTGGCAGCCCTGATGCTCCCTCAAGATACCACACACATAACCCCATAGCCTCATAGCCCGATGCACATTCAGGCTTGAATGCAAAGCTCTCTCCCAGGTGGGCCTGCAGCCATTTCCTACACCCACAAGGTCCAGTGCAGGGCCGACCAGGTGGTCCCATTTCACCTGAGAGCTCAGTCTCCCATTTGCTCTCTCCTCTCTGTCGGGGAGCAGCCCTGCCTGTCCAGCCCCACTAGAGTTTTTTGCAGGTGTGCAGTACTTTGCGATGAACAGCTCACCTTTGACTCTGCCTTCTCACTTCTCAGGACTGGAACACCTCCCTTCGTCCCGCAGGTGGGGAAAAGAGATCCCACGTAGGCCCTTAGCCAGTACGATTATATAGGGTCCATCCTTTATTCTGACTCCATTCTTGAGCTCTCCTCCCACACCCCCGGGTCTGGGAGTGCCATGCTGAGCCCTGCACCCTGGCACTTATCAGCCGTGTGTGTCTCAGCTCTCAGGTGGCCAGGGGCAGCTGTGAGGAGCAGACTCCCATCTCCACTTTCTTCTCCCTTCTCAGGAGTGAGCCTGCAGCTCTCCTGCCAGCCAGTGTGCTAGGCTCCCTGCCTTCCCAGTGTGAGGGCTTGGGCACCAGCTCTGAAGACACCTTCCTGTCTGTGCAATCGGTGCTGCTGCTCAGCAGGCAACCAAGGGCTTGAGGCACAGCCCTCGCCATGGGCTGGAGGAGAAGGTTTCTCTCCTCTGCTGCCCCTTGGGGAAGGCTTGAGCCTGCATGTGTGGCCAGACCTTCGCTTTGATCCCTTGTTGGACACTGGCATTATTATTTTTCCCAGCACAATGATTATTCCCCTAATCATGCCAGGAAATGAAAAACCACAGACGCTTTCAGCTGCGCGACCCTGGAGGTACCGGTTGCTTTATAAATGTGGAAGTTGTCTGCACCAGGGAAACAAACTGGAAAGCAGAGTTTCCAAAGCAACCTTGAGAAGAGGAGGCCTCGCCCAAGGTCTAGGGCAGGTCAGGCTGCTTGGAGTGAGAAGCCACACAGGTCCCAGTGGCACAGGGCGCTGCAGCCAGGGAGGCTTGGGACTCATCCAGCTTAGCCCGGCCGCGGGGTGCACAGAGGAGGTTGGAGGCTGATCCCCCGCTGCCCAGCCCTCACGCTCCACCACTTTGGCTCTTACTTCCCACGTGGCTCGTCTGGTAATGAACCTGTAGCATGGCTGTCTTCCCTCCTCTTCAGGGTGATGGCTTTCTTGTATTTTTCTGTGTCTCTCCAGTACCTGCTCTCCAGGTGATGCAGGGACTCGATGTATGTTTGGTGAACGATGTGAGGATTTTAAGTGCAATAATAATGATGACAATGAAAATGTGTAAATAACTTTGATCACACTCTGAACGTTTTAAACATCACAACTAATTTAGTCTTCATAACCAAGCTCGTGATACCCCAGGTTTATTGTTTCCCAGTTTTGTCATCTTCCACGTCTCCTGACCCACACCACACACAGGTGATATCTTCACGCTTTCTTATCAAGATTTAATTGCAGGGAATATAAAGGAAGAAGAAGATTTTCCCCTTCTGATCTTTAATCTGAAACAAAAATCCAGCCTGAGAGTTACTGCTTATTTCCCTTCCTTTGCCGTCTCTCCTTCCTTGCCGTGTTCCACTTCCTTCCTTGTCCTCTTCTCTCACGGTGCATCTCCGGTGTGTCCTCCTGCCTCCTTGGGGCCTCAGCTCCCCATCCCTACACCCTGTCCCGCTCAGGAGCCCACACAGCCTGTGTGCCTGCTCCGTGTTGTCTGCATCTTGGCCATGAATATCTTTAATTTCATCATTTACCTTCTGCCTTTCCAACTGAATGTCATGAAAATCGTTTCCATAGATGGCCAACTTGTTTTTAAAAGTGTATTTGCTGTTCCGTGGGTCCAGATGCACATAAAGAAAATAGCTGATAACATATTCATCATGGGCCCAGCCTTCCTCCCAAAGGCAGTGGGACTAGCAGCAGAAATGAAGGTGCGCACATCCTCACAGGGCAGGAGACCTGGGCCCATTCACTTGGGCCATGTGTGCAAGGGTCCCCACACCAGGAAACCCCCATGTCCACAGCTTTCTGATGCTATGTTCTTAGGCATACAGCAGTTGTTCACTCAACACACACATTTGAGCATTTGTTGTGTGCAAGAATTTGCAGGGCAGAGGTGAGAGACCCACCCCTCCGAGCCCAGAGTCTGGCTAGGAGAACGGGGCTGTGCTGGCAGCTTTTATTAGCCAGGTGCCGTTCTGAGTGCCTGGTGGATAGTAACTCATTGAATCGTTATGACAACGTGAGCAGCTGGGTAATGACAGCATTGGTGTTTTACAGACAAGGAAACCAAGAAACGGTGAGATTAGGTCAACTATCCACGTGTGCAGAGTTATTCAGTGGCAGAGCCAGGACTCAAGCCCAGCAGCATGATGCTAACCATGGTCTTCCCATCCAGGCTCTCCTGGAGGAACTGACACTGTGGTGAGGCGTGTGTGAGTGCTACACATGGGAGGCAAGAGCTCCCTGAGTGTGGGGAGGGCAGCAGAGCCTCCCTGGAGAAGGGGGTCCTCAATGGAGGGGGAGGATTCAGAGGTGAAGGAGAGAGGTCATCTTAGGCAGGAAGAATGAAAATATTAGAAACACAGTTTTAGAGCAAGATAGAATGTGGAAGTGTATGTGCACATGTATGTGCATGTGTGTGTATGTGTGTGTGTGTGTGTGTGTGTGTGTGTGTGTGTGTGTGTGTGTGTGTGTGTTGGCCTACAGGGGGTATGCAGAAGGGACAAGGGTACAGTCCACTCAATATGTCCCCTGGTGTTTTGTTGGGAGGAGGTTGGGATGTGCAGGCTTTTATTTGGGCATCAGAGCTGAGGTGAAGGGGGCTGGTCAGGCAGGCAGGGTGATGTGACCCCCTCTGTAACCCCACTGCAGACTTGCTGTGTGTTTTCTGCTTTTTCCCCCTGCCTTTCTAAATGTAAGCTGCCTGTCTGGAGCAGAATACCATTCCCAGCTTTCTTCAGCTGTCATGGTATTAAGTATAAAAAACAACCACACATATTTATTATAGGTTATTTACAAACTGTAATGTTCAGCAGGAAAACAAATTGAGATTTCTGGGCAAAGAGGCGGCATCTGCTGCTGAAAAGAGATTTCTTATGGTTCTGATTCGCTCGGTCTTTGGAGGCAGACAGGAGGAGACAGGAGTGGCCCTGCCTGGCGGTAGGAGAGAAGGCTGTGCGGGACAGGGCAGAGGACAAGGACTGGAAGGCAGAGGGTGGATGGGAAGTGAAACTCTTAGTGTGACCATTCCTTGGGCCCAGCCGTCCGGGTACAAGCACACCATCTGGTTGTGATGAATAGCGATGGGGTGATGACCAGTGACCATGCTCCTGTTGGCAGGCCTGACAGAATGCAGCATGCACGTTACAGTGTGTGTGCGCGCGCGCACACACACCTGTGTGCAAGCATGTGTTCTGGATGATGCTATGTGTGCCTATCCCTGCCTTTCTTACTGAGGCATTCTGACCTAACTTCTTCAGCATTAGCACTCATTTCCTGGGCCTTATCTGACAGCTATGACACCCTCTCCCCGGAGGGTAAACATGGGAGAGGAAGTGCAGGCAGGACCTTTTGCCTCACGGTAGTCGCTTCTCCCTTTAGCATTGCCTAGTCCTCTGGGCTCCAAGTTACCATGAACGTGACATCCACTTCTATCTAACCAAACTGGCTCCTGATCTTGGCTAATCTACTTGAGGCAAATCTCTTTTGTGGGAGCTACCGGAAGAGAAAACTGTTATGTTCTCCAGGAATTGAACCAGCAAGAATGGAGGGACTGCAGCAGCCATATAACCAACCTGAAAGAAAACCTCGTCTGAGAAAGGCCCCTGGACAAGGGAGGTCAAGTTGATAGATGACAAACAGGGTCATGGTGACATTATTTGAGCCTCTGGATAAATCCAGGCATGAAGCGAGTCAATCCTTGGACTCTTGGCTGAATAAGGTAATAGATTCTATTTTTCTTCTTTCCATCACAGTTTATGTCACTTGTATCTGTGAAATAGTCTGAAATGATACAGTGCTGACCACAGTTTGGTGAATTGAACAGCTGAGTGTGCGTGCGTGAGGCAAAGTGACATAAAAGAAGGCCTGGAAGAGAGGTCCCAACCTGCTGGCCTGCGGCTGCTCATGGGTCATTATTCAGAAAAGCGCCCAGCTGCTGAGATGGAGCAGGCAGTGGGGATGAAGCATGAGGCTTGGCCCCTCCATGAGCATTTGTCAACATGCTTGTTATGACTAAACAAAGGAATGACTGCAATCCTGGCAGGAACCCGGGAGACTGTCCCAACTTCTCATTTTATGGCTGTGAAACTAGAGATCCAGGAAAAGAAGCATGACTTGTCCAAGACCACACAGTGTGTTAGTGGCAATTCTTTATTTTATCTTGATTTTGCCCATATACGATTTATTACAGGTCAAAGAGAACAGGTATGACTAGTCCTGTACTCATGGTCACACCCCTGGAAGTGACCTTGGACTGGGAAACCCACTAACATGGGTGCATTTCTTACAGGGGGCTGGCTGCGGGAAGACAGCACTGAGGCTGGGATGGAGGGTCTAGTATCTGAAGGAAGGACTCAGAGTCTTTGGGGTCCCACCTAATCTAAACTGCGTCTGTCTGGGAGTCACTTCTAAAGTGAGCCACTGCCGGCTCTATTTTATCCCATCGCGTTACTGCCTGCCTCAGCTGGAGCCAGTGCTGCCTTCTGGCCCCTTGTCCTGCCCTCAGATGGAGTGGAGCAGAGCTTCATTAGTGGGTGGGTGTGAGGATGGCCCAGGTTGTGGATATGGGAGGCAATTGGCTGTGGTCTGGTGGCCACGGAGGGTGGGGCCAGGAGGGAGAGTGTTGTCAGAGGGAGCTCCGCTCAGGGTAGCTTCCGCCGCCCAGATAACAATGCTGGACCTTCACGCAGATCAATATCACGTCCTTCTCTCTCAGTCAGTCTCCCGGGTAAGGCAGTTCCTGCTATCCGAGTTCTAAGTTAGTTGTCTCTGACTTTTGGAAAGAAGTGACCAAAGATATAGATATATACACACCCACATACATACACACACACACGTACACACAAACACACACACAAACACATACATACACACGTGCATACAATACACATATAATGACACACATGCATGCATACACACATACATTCACATATACCTACATGTACACTGATATGTGCACATGGACACATAGCTACACACACATATATACACACATCTAACACTTGCATACACTCACACATGCATGCAAACACACATGCACACGTACACATATATACATGTTTACTGGAGTGCACACACACGTACACATACACACAGACATGCAGAGGGTGGGAAAATTAATCTCCAGGGCTGTTTTTTCTTCCCACTCTCCTCAGGAGCCCGACTATAGGTCTCCGCCCTCCCACAGGAAGGATTTGCTAACTGCCACCAGGGCTGAGGTGTATTTCCAAGGTTGGCAGTTCCATTCCTCTTGGTGCTTCCAAACCTCTCCTATTTAGGCATTTTGCAGACCACCCTCTGCTTGCAGAGGGTCTGTGAGTCCATTTATCCGAAAGAGCAGAGGAACCGAGGGGTGGCCCGGTCGTCTCCGTCACTGGAGGACTCTGGGTGAGTCACTGCTTTCTCCACATCTGGGGTTTCTCACCAGCAAAGTTCGCCTTCGTTCTGTGTTTGTGTCTGTCTTGGAGGTCTTCAGTCTTGACTCCTAGTCTCTTCTCTTATCTCTGAGTTTTGATTTTCATACCTGGATCCTCACAGCTCTCCTAGTTGTCCTACCCCCACACTGGTGGCAGACTGTCCCCCGTGAGGTCTGCGGTGCTGGGGGCCTGGTGGCCAGAGCTGAGGGACAACACACTCTCCATAGGAAGAGACTTTCAGGGCCTGAATGAGGGGCCCTGCGGATAAGCGGGGCCGAGTATGGGGAGGGCCGACGGTGTTTGGGTTAGCCGCATCTGATTCTGAATCCTGCATAGATAACACTCTGTACAATTTCAAATGGTCACATGCAAGATCTGTTGGATTCTGAACTTTCTTCTGCAACAAGAGTATTGTGTGTGTGTGTGTGTTTTGAATCTCCTCACTCAACATGTTATTCGCTCCTTCTAAAAGTAGAGGCCGAATTGGTGATAAATTGCTGACTCCTTCAACATAAATATCATTCAATTATTCACAGATGTGTTTGGCCTGACAAAAGCCTTTGCTTCAGCACATTTTCTCCCATTAACCGAAGGCATTCATGTTAATGTAGAATCAGCCGTCGTTAGCACAAACTCTCGGCAGCTTTCAACTACTCCAGTGTCTTCTTTTTTCCCTCTATCATTTTCTCATATGATTTAATTAGTGTGAGGCTGGAATCCTGGGCTCTTCATTTACCCAGGAAGTTGAATGCACTGAATTTTGCTACCTGCCGAATTCCTAAAACCAGCTGTCTGCTCCATTTCTCACCCATTAAACTTGATGGTGGGTTGTTGACTCTAAGGTTCTCCCACACGAGCCTTTGGGGAAACCAGTTGACCGGGTCAGAATTCAAGATACAAGAGAAAGGCTTTTTACTGTGGTGTGGTTTCACCACTTCAGGCAGGCCAGCTTTCATCCTTCTGATCTTGTTGCCTGGGTTCTCTACATGATCTCCTCATGTCCAAGGAGGGCCATGTGCCTTAGAGACCACCAAGGGCATTGGTTTTGAAGCTTCTCACTTCTAGCAGTGTAGCACTTTTCAAAGAAAATCCTGTGCAGAATGCTAAATGTCCAAGAGAGAAGAGCAAAACAACTTCTTTTCTCTTCTCTCTCTTCTCTCTGGACTCAGAAGCCTCTTTCCAGAACTCTGAGGCTCTGCAAATAGCAGCCTGAAATCCATGATCAGTCAAAGCCCTACTAAGAGAGGCTGTGACTCTTCCAAGTTGAGAGCCATCATCTGTAGAGCTGGAATGGGCTGCAATTACTCTGAAGGCCCTTGTCAATATTCACTCAGCCTCTTTTTCCAAGGCTCTTCCCCCAAACCACCTTCTTCATTAAGGCTCTCTCAATGCTTACAACATGTTTTGGCCATTTTTCATTCAACAAATATTTATTAAACTCCTGTGTGCAAGGCACCTCTGTAAGTTCTGGGGGCAGCAGCAGGAGGCAAAACATGAGAAAATCTTTGCTCTCTCAGAACTTACATTCTAATGGAGAGAGGAACAATCAACAAATGACGGATATAATAGGTGTTTTGGAGAAAAAAGAAAGCAAGGAAAGGCAAGCCAGGGATAGGGTGAGATTGCAGTTTGGAATAGGTGTTACTTTACTGGAGGATGACATTTGAGCACTGACTTGAAAGAGGTGTAAGGAGAGAACATGTGAGTGTCTGGCTGAAGAATGGTCCAGGAAGATGAAATAGTAAATATGTCTGTGCAGAGATTAGAATGGCCCTAGAGAGTGAAAAAAGCATGATGGGGCCAGTGTAGCTAGAAAAGGGATTCAGAGGAAGATGATGCCTAAGAAGTAATGAGGCCAAATCATTTAGAAACTTTCAGGTCATCAGAAGAGCTGTGCTTGCACCTGGGCAAACAGGGAGCCACTGTGGGCATTGAGCCAGGTGACCATATGCGCTGACTGGGTTCTGAGGGAATTACACCTGCCTCAGAGTTGGGGAATGAGGCTGAGGTGTAAAGGTGGAGGCAGGGAGACCCTACAGCAGCAGTGATGGTAACTTAGATCAGTGTGCTAGCAAAGATGAGAGCGTTTGCATTCTGGATGCATTCAGAGGGTAGAGCCAACAAAATTTGCTGAAAGGTTAGTTGTGAGGTGGAGGAGTAAAGGGCTAGTCAAAGGTGATTATGTAATTTTTACCCTAAACAAACAGAAAGGTGTCATTAATCAAGACAGGAAAGACGGTTGAAGAAACAGTTTGGGGTGGGTATTAGAGGTTCAGTTTTGGAAAACTTAACTTTAGGTATCTGTCAGATGCCCAAGTGACAAGGTGATGTGAAGATTCTGTCCAGCTATGAAATTTGCACAAAGGGCCAGTTATCCACACGGGTGTCTGACTATTGTCAGGACATTATACGCATCATAGTATGAGGACCTTACATACCCTAGTATCTTCCTCTGTCCTGGCACAGTGCTGGGCAGATGGCCTGTGATAAATAAATGCATATTCTTGTGAATTATATTGTCATGGAAGAATTAGGAAATTAGAAGAGCAGTATGATATAGCCTAGCATCTTCCAAGTAGTTTTCTGCTGAACATCAGTCCCTTGAGATGTTCGATTAAAAAGCAGATTCCACAGTTGGATTTTGGGAAGATCTATATCCTACATTCCTCTCTTTGAGCATCACAAGGCACAGTTGCATATTAAAAGGGATTTAAAAAATCCTTCAGAACGTATCTAGTTCTGTCCACCCTCATGTCACCCAATCGTATCTGGCTACTGACGCTCGTCTTTACATAACTCTTTCAGTACCTCTTGGAACTGATGTTGTATAAAACACATTGTGGGATAGTGGGAGACAGAAATAATGCTGGAGTTTAGAAATCTTAAGTCTTACGTTTGAACTTCCACAGTGAATCTTAGTCAAATATTATTATGCATCTGGGTTTTGTCTCCTCACCTGAGAGCCAAGCTAGTCAATTCAATGGCTTCAATGTGTAACATGCAAGTTTTATTCATTTCTTTCATTTATATTTCTCCTCAAGGTAGGGCTGGTATCCGATTTATTGCTTATTGCTGCTTAACCCAATTCCCTTCCAGTTTCTTTAGGAAAACTCATGCTATCACCTAGCATCTAGCCTCTCACCCCCAACACTGACATGTGTCTTCATCCTTGATATCCACCTTCCGCTTGTCCTCTCCAGGCAATGCATTGAGCTCCAGAGCTCTCTTGCCTTCTCCTCATATCTCCCTTTCTATATATTCTTAGAGGTCTGGCAAGATGAGCATATTTGTGTGGGTATTCCTAATATCTACTGGGTGAGCAGGTATCAATGGCTTATACATTGCTCCTCCCAGGAAACTCCAATTTTAGTAGGCCTCTCTGAAGATTAGTGTTTGGATCAAAAGAATTATGTGTCTAATGGTCAAAATTTCAACATTGTGGGGCAACTTGCACAAGTGGGTCTTGCTGTCCTCCATAGCACAACTGGAAAAGATATTTCCTTCTAGGTTTATGTGTGGTGGTCTTAATAGTATGTTAAGAAACCTGGCCAGTGAAGTCTAGGGAAGGCAAGAGTAGAAAAAAGACATTCAGAAGTCTCCTCAGTATAGCTTAAACTGGGTTTAAAATGTAAGTCTTTCAAAGCATGGCTGAGCTGGTAGAAAATAATGGAATTCCTCAGAGGCCAGGTATAAGAAAGTCTGAATTAATTTGAGTTAGCAAGCTCTGGATTTGGCATTTGTCCTTTTAGTTTACACACATAAAAAATAAGAGAAAAGGGCTGGGATCTAAACAAAGTAGGAATAGCCACACATAGTGCTGTGTCCCTTAGTGGGTGACCTAAGATGTTACCCATGCCACAGAGAGAGATGATGAAAATATAAAAACATCTCTCTCCTGAGAATTCTTATCCACAAACCCTCCCTCATGCAGCTTTGATATGAGCTTATATTACACATGACCTGAGAAACTGTATTTTGAAATTTTAGTTTTGAGTAGTCCTAAGATACTAGTGCCCTTTAGCATTTGAAAGAAACAAATGTAAACATTCTCTGGAGGAAAACTTTATACACCCACATGGAGAATTTCCTCAGATGAGCTCACAATGGAAAATCAATAAACATACGAATTCACAGACTACCATTAACGAGAATCAGCAGAAATAACCAACTACCCAATCAGAAACACAAAGACTGCAGATACTGGAACTGGTAGATACAGGATTTAAAGCAAGGATGTTTAATGCATCCTTGGAATGAAATAAAAGTATGTTTAAAAAAATAAATCAAGAGATTATAAAAATTGATCAGGGAGATTTAAAAAGAAGCCAAATAGATATTCTAAATATGAAAAACATTTAAAAATGAAATTAAAACTTAGTGGACAGTTAAAGAGAGGATTAATAAACCTTTAGATCTAAAAGAGAGTTTGAGAGTCATGGATAGTAGAGTGAGAAGATCTAGCATCTCTATTATTGGAATTTAACAAGGAGACAAAAAAGAAAAGAGGGGAGAGGGCACACTGAACTGTCTAATGACTGAGAATTTTGCATATTTGACAGAAGACACGAAAGCTTAAGTTTGTTAAATCCACACCTGTTACATGGGAGGCCAAAGAAAGTAAACTTAAAAGTAGCCAGGAAAAAAGATAATTTACCTCAAAGGGATGAAAATTAGGCTGAGAGATAACTTCTAAATATTGACAGTCAAACTCAGAAACTAGAGGAAAAAAATCTTCAAGTTTTGAAGAGAACATGATTTAACATAGAATTCTATATTGACTTTTTTTTTTTTTGTAAGAATGAGTACAACCAAGAGAAATTTCCAGACAATCAAAAACTGGGAGGGTTTGCTGACAGAGTTTTACTAAGAGACTTTTAAGAAGTTCTTAACTTAGAAAAACGCAAAATGATTTCAAATGAAGGGTCTAAAATGCTATAAGGATTGGTGAGCAAAGAAAATGAAAGACGAGTAAATCTAAATGAACACTGACTGTATAAAGCAATATTAATTATGCATAATTTGTGATGTTAGATAAATCAGTACAGAACCCAAATCCTGGACAATTACATATAAGCCAGGATGAGAGTAATGGGATTTAAATCCTAAGATCTCTATTTTTTGAGAGAAGAGCAAAGATAATAATTTGTGCAGTAGACACTGTGGCTGCAGTGCAGTTATCAGTGACTTCAAAGGCATGCCAGCAGAACCCCATTTCTGATGCTCCATGCTTCTTGCCTCTCTATGCCATGATGCCTTCTCTGCAGCCATGGGACAAGAACAGGCCCATGTGCAAGTGTGTACAGAGGTTGGGTGAGTTATTGCCCATGGCAACTTCAACCAAAGAGGAGTGAGAGGTTATAGATAACTGCCCACACTTAATAATTATTCAAATGGATAATTCTAGAAGTCATTTCTCATGCTTCTCAGAAAATCTGGCAGAATAAATCTGCCATTGCTCTTGGCAGTGACCTTGATAATGACCCTTAAAGGGTTTTCTCTTTTCTTCTTCCCATTCCTTTAGTCTTGCTTCCTTGGATTGCTTGTCAAATATGCTATCTGCCTCCAAGCCCTTGTCTTAGATGATTCTGTTGATTGGGGAACTCAAACTAAAACAATTAACTTTTCACTTTAATGTCTTTTAAATTTAACTTAACAAATTTAACAATTGTTAAAAGCATAAAAATAAAGCGACTAACTTTTAAAACTAGTATAAGAGAAAATGGAATGGACAGATAGCTCAGTTAATTTAAAGAAGAAAAAAATAAGTTAAAAAATATTTAAAACAAGAAGTTAGAAATGAACCCAAATGTATGAGAAATCACAATCAATATAAATGGGCTATGTGCTCCAGCTAGAAGATAAAGACTGCCAAATTGGATTAAAAAGAGAGCATAACAAAGTCTAGATATAAATGGCAGTTACAAGATACACAGCAAAATCAAAGGATATAAAAAAGCTGAAATTAAGGGATGGAAAAAAATCATAACCAAGAAAATGCTAAAGGAAAGTTGGTGTAGTATATATATATTTCAGATAAAATAGCCTTTGCGGCCAAAAACATTTTTAGAGATGACAAAAATCTCATTACACATTGATAAAAGGTTCAATTTACTATAAATATGTAACAATTCTAAATCTGATGTATCTAGTAGTGTAGCTTCAAATTATATAAAACAAAAATTGATCCAACTATGAGGACAAATTGACAAATTCACCACCTAAGTGGGAGATGTAACATCCTGCTCTTGGACACTGATAGGTGAAGCAGATCAAAATCAATAATGACAGAGAAAATCTGAACAACATACTTAATAAGCATGATTTAAGAAATGTATATAGAACATTGCACCAATAATTGGAAAGTACACTTTTTTTTTCAGGCACACATAGAACATTTATAAAAATTGATCAAGTACTAGGCTGCATGCATTTCAAAGAATCTATATCTAAGAGGCCACATTTTAGGCAACACTAAAATCACATTAGGAATGAATAAAAAAGAAGAAGTCGTCACAGAAATTAAAGGAACTCTAATGAATATATAGTGAAGAAACAACAGTGAAAATATTATAAAACAAACCTTGTGGGATTCAGCTAAATTGATGCCTATAGGTAAAATTAGTGCCTTTTATTATGAAGGAGAAAAGGCTGAAAAGAAATGAGCAGCTAAGTGTCTTACTTTAGAAGGTAGGAAATAATAATAGAGAAAAATTCAAAGAAAGAAGTAAGCAAATAGTAAAGGAAAGAAATTAAAAAAATTAAGGAAATGGAAAACAAAGATTCAATAGAAAAGAGCAACAGGGTATATACATCAATTTGCTGAAAATTCTAATATAATTGACACAAGACCGATCCAGTATAAAAGTGAAAAGAAACAAGTAAACAACATTAAGAATGAAAAGAGGCATAACTATGCATTGAGGCAACAGATTAAAAAGTAATAAGAGAATATCATAAAAATTATGTTAATAATTTCAACACTCGTGCAACATGCAGAAACTTTTAGAAAAATCAAAGTCACTACACTTGACTCAAGAAGAAATGATTCTGTAACCATGAAGGGCATCGATCCAATATTTAAAAACATCTCTTCAAAGAAGACAGCAGTCACGGACTTTTCTATGAGTTAGGTGAGTGCTAAAGAGCTTTCGAGGAACAAATAATTGTAAACCTACAGAATGTTTCAGAATCTAAAAGAGAACAGCATATCCTCAATATGAAATTCTGACAAAGACAGTTCAAGAATGGAAAGTTACAGGCAGGTTTAACTTACAGTTATTGCAGTAAACATCCTAAACAAAATATTAGAAAATGGAATCTAAAACCAAAGATAACACATTACAACCAAGTTTATATTATTCCAGAAATACAAAGTTAGTTCAACATTAGAAAAATATATAAATGTAATTTACATTAGCCAATTGAAACATTTGATAAAATCATCAATTATTTATTGTAAAAAGTCATAGCAAACACAGAATAGAATGAACAGTCCTTTGCTCAATATCTACATCTACCTGAAATCTATAGCCAGGATTTTATTAAATGGCAAAATATTAAAAATATTCTCTTTATAGTTTGGAACAAGAAAGGATTCTTGCCACTATTACTTTAACAATATACTGTGCCGGAGCCAGCCAGTCAAAATCAAACGAGGTCCCTGAATGGAGGAGCATGGACTGACGAAAGAAAGAAGACAGAAAAGATTGCAGGAGGGCGCACAGAATGCAGACTGTGGCCCCAAGTTTATTTAGCACAACATATTTATACCTTGGAAGAGCATGAGAAGCGAAACCCACAGATATGCAATACAATTGCTAACATTCACACAGGAGACCAAGTGTTCTCAAAACATCCCTGCTCCTTAGGTCAAGGACTGTTCAACTCTTTGCCTTGAGTCTTAATCAAAACTCCCTCCTCCTGCACCTGCAGACCATAAAGTCTGCCAGCTCTGCAAACTTCTTGCTTTGCAAGCAGCTTTAACCCTTTCTGCATGGTATTCAGCAAAAACAGCTTCCAACAATACTGGAAATCCTAGACAGTGCAATAAGTCAAGAAAAAAATACTAGGACTAGAAAAGAAGAAACAGTACTATCAGCAAATAATCTAATAAGAAGCCCAGATTAATCTACAAAAAAAAGATTAGAAATAACAAGAAAATTTAATAGGTTTTCAGCTTTTGATTAATACAAATGTCAGTTTTATTTATAGACATTGAAGAGAATCATAAAATGCAACTAAAATGCTATTTATAATAGGAAAACAAAACATAATGTACCTGGCTAATAAAAGTAAAGACTTATATGAAACTTATCATGGGCCATACACTGTTCTAAGCATTCTTTGTATATTAACCCATGTAACCTTTATAACAACTCCATGAGTTAGGCATTGTAAATGAGTCCCATTTTACAGCTATGAAAACTGATAGCCAAAGAGATTGCATACATTTTCCATATTGCATAGTTAGTAAATTGTAGGGTAGGAATTCAAATGTAGCTTTTGTTTCCAGAGTATGTACTCTTAATTACTATTCTATAATTTCCTTCTTGGAGAAAATTACAAAACTTTATTGAAAGAAATCTCAAAAGATCTAAATAAATCGATAGGCATACCACGTATATGAACTGGGTGATTCAATATCATCAAGACACAAATTCTCCCCAAATTGTTCTATATATTCGAGGCAATTCCAATCTAAATCCCAACAGGATTTTTATGAAACTTGATCAATTCATTATAAAATGTATATAGATGACAAAGGGTCAAGGAGAATCAGTGCACTTCTTAAAAATAACGACGAGGGGGAAGGGTACTTGCCCTATCAGATGACAACAAAAGATGTTAATACTGTAAAAATAAAGACTCTGGTTTTGGCACAATGATAGACAAATAGGCCAATGGAACATAACAAACTGCTTATAAATTCTGTTGCCTATCAGTTTATAGAAACTGATAGGCGACAGAATGGAACCGTGAGGAAAAGATGGATCCTTTAGTATGTGGTACTGTTTATCAAGATGGAATACAATGAAAATGGATTCCTACTTTACGTCATACAAAAATTAATACCAGATGGATTAAGGTCTTAAATGTGAAAGGCAAACATTTAAGACTTTAAGAGGAACATGTCAAAGAAAATGACCTTAGGGTAGTTATTTCTTAAACATAACCCCAAAACCCTAAGGACAAATAAAAAGGTTGCAAAAGCAGAGTACATTATAATTGATAACATCTATTTATTAGAAGACAACACACTAGAGAGACCAGCCACAAACTGAGGAAAGAGATTTGCAACACACATAACTGATACTGGTTCAATATCCAGAATATAATAAAGAATTTCTGTGAATAAATAAGAAAATGACTAATAGCTCAAAAGAAAGTGAAACAAAGGATAGGAGTGGTAATTTCACTGGAGAGACTAAGAATGGCCAATAAGCATATGAAAAGATGCTCAGTTTCTATAGGAATCATGGGATGCACATGAAAATCATATTGTGATGTAATTTCTTACTGTCTAGATAAACAATCATCGGAAAGTTGGAGAGTACAGCTAGTGAAGATGTGGAACCAAGGAAATTTACCGACGCTGCTGGTTGGAATATGAATTGATATCCCCACTTTGAGACATAACTCGTCATTACCATTGTCAAAAGTAGAAAATGTGATAACTTGCAATTCAACAACTCTCCTCACATGTACATGTCCCAGAGAAATTCCTGCTGATGTGCCTCAAGGCAAAAGTACAAGGATGTTAATAGCAGCACTTTCTCATATTACAAAACTGGAAGTAACCCAACTGTGCATCAATGGCAGGATGAGTAAACAAATTTTTGATTTATTCATACAGAGAAATACTATATAGTGTTGGAGATGAGTGAATTATGGCTCAGCGCTTCCTATGCAGAAATCTCAAAAGGATAATATTGAGCCTAAGAAGCATTTGCAGAAGAATAAATAGGGTATAATTCTATTTATATAGAGTGAAATCAGGAAAAACGAAACATTATTTTGTTTAGGAATTACAGCTATATGTAGTAATGCTATAAAGCAAAGCAAAGTTATGATAAACATAACTCAAAATAGTAGTTTCCTCTGGGGAGGAGGTAGGAGAATGAAACAGGAGGGGTACACACAGGATTTTGATGGTATTGGTTCTGTCTAAACTCTTAATCTGGGTAATGGGTACAGGTTGATTTTGTTATTTCATTATTTTTATACTTTAAAGTTTACCTATACTTTACATATAATGCTATACTTACAAATAATGACTTATTTCCAATAAAAAAGAGACCAAAAAAAGTCTATGGAGAGAATTTCTATTTCAGATCTCAAAGTGTGCCATTTGCCTTCCCCAGACTCCTGAGAACAATGCAAAAAGGAAAATAGAAAGAAAAATAAAATTTCACCACATTGAATGAAGTGAAGAAACTGACTGAGCGGCCTAAGCATAGAGAGTAAGCTAAAATCTGACACTTGACTCTTTGGGCCTTGAGCCAGATGCAGACATCCTCAACTTGAAGAGTTTCCATCCTGAAAGACAAATATCCTTTGATGAAAACATGAGATTAGAGACCAGGGAGTGACTCTGCCCCAAAAGGGCTGGGAGGCCTGCAGGGCAGACTGCAGGCTTCTGCAGAAAGGAAAGGCTGGAGGAGCGGGAGATGGAGGTGGCTGGTTATTTCTATGACTAAGTTATTGATGACCGGGTCACCTATCCCCAGGTGACTGCTTGGGACACAGTGGGCTGGGAAAGGGTGAGAGAGGAGGCAACACACAAAGCTCAAGATTCCTGTGGTAGGCAAATGCTTTCATTCTGTAATTGCTTGGAGTGTTGTGTGCTATGTATGGTCCACAGCTATTCTTCTCCAGAAAATTTCTCACAATGTCAGATGAGCTGCCTTACCTGGAGATGCCTGGTGGGTTATACTCTGTCCCTGGGCTGGGGAGGGGCTCCAGCTCCTGCCCCAGGATATGAAGGAAACCCTAGCTGGACCATTCTGTGATACGATTCGTGCTCCAGGGATCTGCAAAGGATCAGGCTGAGATGTGACTTTAGCAGAAATCGCATCCTTGCTGAGCAACTTCCTCTGATTTTTCCAACCTTCCTCACTCCCTTGTGGTTCCTTGCATTAGGATTTTTTTCCTAGTCTCTGCTTTTAGGGAACATGATTTTTGTGAGCTACCCTGACCTACTAAACACCTAAAATGGAGAGTAGATCTGCTTTGAGGGGAAAAAACTGCCAGATCTGTGAGGAGAAATTGTTCACCATATGCCCAAGTCATATTGAGAGGGTCTCAACTCTTTCTCCCATCTCCTCTTATGTTATTCTTCAGTAGGTAATTAATCTTGTTCACATATACTTTATTATTTTATAAAAGGAAACAAATACAAGATCTTTGCATAAGAATGGTAAATAAAGAAGGAGTAGAGAGGGATTAAAAAAGCTAAAAGTAGATGAAAACCATACTATCAACAGGAATGATCCAAAAACTATAAGAAAACTTCAGATAAATATTGATTTGAACTATGTGAAATTGTCAAGTTTTGATCATTTTAGACACACGAAAATACAATTTCATGTGGTCTAATCTGAATAGTTTTCTAAATTCTTACAGATGTTTTGGACTCTACAGTCCCTCTAAAACAGAGCTCAAAAAGAAATAGATGGTTTGAAAAAAAATAAGAGAGAAATGGCATATAAATTAGTAGAGGTCTTGAAGAAAAATGGAATATAAAACAAAAATATTGTAGAGATGAAAGCTACATTAAAAACAATAAAAATAGTTCAAAACAAACTGAAAACAATGACTGGGTAGCTTGAAGAAATCACACTAAACAAAGTGGAAATGGAAAATTGCAATGATTCAATCACGATTATAGAGAAAGTGATAGATACTGTTGTCTCTGATGGGGTTTCCTGCAAATAGACTCTGAGGTGTAGAGTTGCAGGCAAAGGGCCTACTGCAGAATGTTCTCAGGGCTACCCATGCCTCTAAGGAAGTGAAAAAAGCAGAACTGGGCTGGGGAAAGCTGCCCTGTGATGTGGTTGCAACTGAGGTAGGTTTTAGCAGGTTCTACGTAGAGAACGATGCCCTTCAGAGTTGTCCTGAATGGGGTAAGAGACCTCAGCTTTGTTTGCCCCATTATTTCCATCCACCATTGACCATGGGTTGGTCTCTGGGTGAGTCAGTTTCCTATGGCCGAGGGCCTTTCCTGGGAAGAGATGCAGTTGTGAGCCCTCAGCAACCCATATATATCTAGCAGCTGAGATTATTGGCACCTTGGCCAAAGAAAGAAGCTGGTGGAGCGAGCACCATGGAATCTACTAGAATTCACCTCTTGCCTGGCTCAGATTCACTTACTTCTCATGGTAAGTTTGCCCCTCTGAGAATTGTCTCTTTAGGATTCTTGTTCTCACTCCCATAAGCCTTGCTTCTATTGAGTCACATGATCCAAGCAGCAAGGGCTGCGGGCTCTGCAGCCTTGACCTGATGCAGAGTCCCTCCCTGCTCTGGGTGCCACTCAGATCTGGTGGCCTTCTGTGTCACCCAGCAAGTGTGCTGAACATGTAGTCTCCTGAACTCAAATAGGTCTATGTAAATATCGTGCTTCTTTCTTAGGAACGTTATGAAATGCAAGTTTGTCATTTACTTCTGAGGGGGTCAAGCATGTTTCAAATCCCTGGACACTGAAACCTTTACTGAATCTTGCTCAGGTTCATCTCTCTGTAAAATGCATGTATGTTGCTAAGGCTGGTAAGGTACTTGCCATTTGCTGGTTACCCACTGTAGTCAATAGAATGGTTGTCTTTGCTGTTCTGTCGGTTGTGTGATCTGACCTTTGTTATCGGTCTGGTTGGTAGGAGGGGAGGTGGGGAGATTCTGAGAGAGATAAGCATTGTCTTGATCTTATTTGGGGTTCCTGCATGATCTATGAGTGAGGGGGACTCACTATCTTCTAACAGAGTGGGCCATGTTTACACGTCTAGCAAGTTCTGAGGAATCTGGGAGTTCAAGATGCTCAAATGTTCATATGCCCCTTCTACCAGTGTTGTTTTCTTATGGAATTCATTTAACCATGTCCCTGACATGTTGTTCTCTGTAACTTATCTTCTGATCCTAAAGAATGACCTGTTGATTTTATCATGTTGGTTTTGATGCATTATTTCAACTTGACACGATGTTGAATCTTAATTTCTCATTCACTGTGTTATCCTCCCAGTTTTAGATCATTTTTATTAAATTTATTAATAAAAATATTGAACAAGCCTGGGTCAATGTTGATAAAAATGTTGAACAGGGCAAGGATTGAGTCAGTTCTTGAGACATGCCATTAGAAGACATACCTCATTAGTCTCACTAATTCAACAAATAATATTTATTGAATGCCTAATGTCTGCTGGCAACACGCCTTACATTGGGGACATAACGGTGAACAAGAAATGTCTTATAATCATAAACTCCTATGACTCTTCATACAGGTTTCCATCAATCAATTTACTTACTTTTTTTGTGTGTGTATTCAGCTAGGCTATAAATATACCAAGATGTACTATTATCTAAACTTGTGTTTCTCAGGAATTTTAATTTAATGGATCAGTAAAAATCTTAACATAAATAAAAAGAATAAGAGGTTAATACAGGTTTTTTTAAAACTAGTAATTTTACAAAATAAGGATATTATTTAAAAAACATTCTCTCAAATAACATTGTCATTTCATAATACAAAGGACACAGTCTCAGCTCTCATGGAGTTTACGATCCTAGAGAGAGTCAGACTTTAAACATAGAAACAAAGGAATAAATACAAGGTGCATGTTTTGACACTTGTTGTGAAGGAGACTAACAAATAGAGAATAGTAGAAGTAATCAAGAAAGACCTTCCAAGAAAGTGGTATTTTAGTGTATTTGTGAAGGAATATAGAGGACCTGGCCATCAGGCAAATCTGAGAGAAGAGAGCATGTGCAAAACTCCTGCTGGGGAGCTTGGCATGCTTGAGGCCTGCGGGGAGGCTAGCTGAGCTGGAGCACAGGGAGCAAGGAGGGACGTTCAGTGCTAAAGGCTGGAGAGCATGGAGAGACTGCAGGATTAACTCTGAGTGACTGCCGGGACACTCCCCATGTTGTCTGTAACCTATTGGAGACTGGTTACCATTCCCCTAAGGGGGAAGGCTGTGTATGCTCTCAGTGTCCTACAGGACATCCAGGTTTGATCAGCACTGGGCTGCTGCCTTTCTCAGCAGTGGTACACACCACCCTGTGCATCTGGCTCCTTAAGGCCTCTTGTACAGAAACCTAAAAAAAAGGGAGGGGTTGGTGTCCCTCTCCTAGGTACAGCCTAGGATGCTGCTGGGCTGGAGTCCTTTACGGCACAGCAGCAGAGCCTCTGCCTGTGAGTCTGGCTTGCAGTTTGTGGTTTGCCTGAGACCTTCATGCTCCCAGAAGGATGGCTGGAGTCAGAGCATGTGGGGCTTGCTAAGCCACAGTAAGGAGTTTGGATTTTATTCAAGGTGCAAAAGGAAACTATTGAATGGTTTTGAGCAAGGATGTAATACAATCTGATTCACATTTTAAAAACCTCATTCTGCTTGCCATGTGGGGAATGGATTGTGTCAGGACATGAGTCAAAGCAGGAGAAGCAGTTGGATGGCTATTCAATTAACCTTGGTGAAAGAAAGTGGCTTGAGCAAGAGCATTTGCATTGTGCGTGGAGAGAAATAAACAAGACACAAAATATATTTAGGAAGTAGAAATGATAAGACTTACTAAATGATTAGATGTTAGGTGCCGTGTGGAAGAAATACTCAAATTTAGTGCCTGAGCCACTGGCTATATGTGAGTTTACTTACATAGATGGGGGAAAAGAAAGAAGAAATAATTTTGAGAGAGAACGGCAGCATGGGTTCCTCTTCAGAAATGTGAAGCTTGAGATATTCGTGAGACATTCGAATGGAGATGTCACCTTGCTGTTGGGTGTGTTAATTTGGAGTCCAAAAAAAGTTGGGGCTGGAGATATAAATTTGAAATATTTATTGTATATATGAGTTTGAGCCATGGGAGGAGACTATAAAGAGATGAAAGTAGACACCAGGATAGTATTTTAGAGAATGCCAGTAGAATGTCAGACAGAGGAGCAGGAGAGAGGAGAGGAGAGAGGACATACTCTGTCAAGTGAGAGGAAGTCTCAGAAAGCAGAGATTCATAGCAGTCAAGAGTGGAGTGTTCCAGAAGGAAGTCCTGGGCAACCATGTGCAATGCCAGCGAGACTCAGAGGAAACGAGACAGAGGAAGTGTGAATTCAGATGTCAGTGACCTTGACAGCAGCAGTTGTTGGGAGGCAGAACTAACTTAAGGTGGGTCAGTGAGACATGAATGGAGGAGGAAGAACAGGAATAGTACGTGTAAAAATTACTGTGGTAAGTTTGGCTCTGAGAAGGAGCATAGAAATGAGTGTTAGCTGGAGAGGGATGAGGGACTAAAGGAGAGTTTCTACAGAGTGGGAGTTTAGGGCATTTTTGTGAGTCATTGGGAAAGATGTGGGGGAGAGGTAGCGTTTGATGGTTAAGAAGAATGAAGTTGGTGGTCCATGTTAATGGGTCGTATCTTTTCCTGAAGTCTTTTTAGAAAATTTGGTCGTTTATCTTTCTAGTCTTTGAATATTTAAATATATAATTAAAGGCTCTATATTCCTACTCACAAGTTCTCTCAGTACTCTGTGATGAAACTGGTCTGCATCTAAACCCAGAACTCGTTGAGTGTCTGCTTTTAACACTTGGCACTACCTTCTGACAAATGTCTTCTGACTGATGGTGGTTCTGTTTCCGGGAACTGAGTGGCGATGCCTGTACCATGTCTTTGGCTGACATTGCACTGTTTGCCCCAAGCAGGGGCTTCCTTGTCCTATTAATACAAATGTATCCGGGAGAACATTCGCGCTGTCCTTTCCATTGTCACCCAGCTCATTATTAACTATGACCTCTAGATTCTGCTCTTATCAGTATATACCACGCTGGCATTTCTCCCTGGCAGTGTGCCCATTTTTAGTGATTATTCTGGCTGATTCCTCAACAGCCATTATATCCTAGATGATTATTCTACTATGATTATGAGACACAATTCTTGTCAGTGATTGGGTTGGGGGGTGATCATATTATCCAATTTCATCCAGCCTCCGGGTGAAGCCAACACACAGGGGAGGGTAGGAAGGAGAAAGTCATAGGAAGTGGCCCTGGAGCCCAGCCACCCAATGACTCTTTATGATATAGTGTTTCTTTCTTTTGAGTTCATTTGAGTTCATGCTTTCTCTGTTTTCTTTTTTTTTTCAAAGTCATTCTTTCTCTTCCACTTTGCTTCTGCCCCCACCACCCACCACACACACACACCCTTTTAAGACCCCTGTTCTCCAAGAGCCTCCCTGGGCAGCTGCGTTGGTTTCGTTAGATGTTTCCACGTCTTTTTCATCAGTATCCACCGTAATTGCATTCTGAGAATTTCTTTTCTGGGGGGGGTTCCCAACATACTTTTTTCAGTATTAAAAATTTGAGACATCCAGTCTTATAGATAATCTATCCTCTTCTTGCCATAGACTATCGAAATGCACACTAGAGTCACTGTCTTGACACCAGGACTTTTTTTCCTAGGGTGCCCGTTGTGCCAGCTGCCATATAAAATCTGTTGGCCTGTGACACCTCCTGATTTTTGGTTTGGAAATATGGTCACTGTTCTTTTACAGTCTGTCCATGGCACTGGAACGATCCGAATGTTTCGAGACCTGCTTTTCAAAAGCAAAGTCTCTGACTATATCCAATGTTTCTTTCACTTGTAATAACTCCCAGCCTGGCCCGGTCCCTTTCCTCTGAGGGTCCTGTCGCTTCTGCTTCACCGATTTGTTCTTCCTTGTTGGTTGAAACCAATCCACGGCAGCAGTCTCTATTCTTACATCCTTCTCATTTTGAGAGACAAAATTGTCAGCACTGTGAGTCAGGTAGCTTGATGGGGCTGAACCCAAGGGACCTATTTGCAGTAATTCACATGCCTGGAAGAAAGAAGTTGGATGGGAGCTTCAGCTCAGCAGAGAAACTGAATCTATTTTGGACGCTGTATCAGGAGGAAAAGGGCCAGAGCCACTGAGAGATATTGAGATGATTGACTAGATGAGACAAAGGCTAAAGGCTGTGTTCATTCTCTTCAAGAAATAAAGCACTGGTTATAGGAGACACTGTGTCTATATTAGAAAGACAATGTACGGTGTTGACAGATCTGAGAAAAGATGCAGATCACTTGGGGGTTTGGATTGGAGAATGTCTCTGTGAGATGGAGCTATGGCAGAAGAGGCTGTTTCTAGCCACCTACCTGGTGGTTTTCATGGTGAGCCAGGAAGATCTTGCTGGAAGAGGGGATATGGAACAGACCCGGCCAGGGTCAGAGGGCAGGATACTGGGGGCACAGCAGAGCTCTCTGTGCAAATGGTGAGAAGCAGGATAGTGGGGAGGATTTAGGGGGCGTCAGCCCTGGGTTGGTAAATTACGTAACTTCTTCGCATGTCAATATCCTTCTGTGTAAGATGTGGATAATCACACCGGCTCTGAGATTAGTGAGGAAGGCACTGAAAAAAGACTGGCATGGAGTAAGGACTCAAGAAACGAGATGGGTGCAGGCCAGCGAGGAAGGGGATTCCACTTGGAGTAAAGAGGATTTCTGATAAGCTCTACAGGAAGTGAGAAAATGGAGCTAGGGGCCCACAGAGAGGGAAAGAAACAGGCAGGGGTGGGAGGAAGGCATTCAAAGGGAATGGAATACAAGTGATGGCATCCAGAAATAGGGCCTAAAGGAGAGCTGAATGAGGAGACAGGCAGTGAAGAGCACAATAGAGTGTAATGCCTTCTCTGTGTAGGGCCTGCTGTCGGGGGTAGATTATAAACATGAAAAAGGTGCTGTCTGTTCTCAAGGAGCCTGTACTCCAAGGAACAGTTTTCTGGCTAGCTATGGGTATCTTATTGTAAAGAAAAAATGTAGAAACAAGAAAAAGGAAAGAAAATAAAATAAAATTGAGTTATATATACATATATATGTATATATGTATGTATGCATGTATGTATGTATATGAATGATTGGCTTAGTGTATGCATAATACATATATATGTATATGTATGTATGTGCATGCATATATACATATGTGTGTGTGTGTGTGTGTGTGTGTGTGTGTGTGTGTGTATGACTGGCTTAAGTCAGCAGGACCTGCCACTGGAGGAACAGGTCACTGAGAGTTCTTGAGTCTGTACCCAGCTGGCAACACACGTAGGGCACTGGGACAAATAAGCAGTTTCCTAAGCAGTTATGAGGACAAGGGGTCCTGTCACTGTGAGGTTTTCTCACATGCACATGGGACTTGGAGGAATTTTGCTTAAAAGCTTTCAGGGGAAAACCACTTAAGTTCTGCTAGTTCCAGCAGCCATCCACACAAGCAGCATGTATCCCAGAGTGAATGTGAGATGAGAGACATGACCTACAGTTTTCTTGCTTGTTCTCAGGTTTCCTTTCTCATTACATTCGGGAGTGCAAGCCTTTCCTTGGTTGCAGGTGATTCTAGTGTATAAAGACACAGTCCTGTCAAGTTATAGTTTACATGAAGACATTTTATCACATGCTGTGTATCAGGATGTATTGCTATATGTTACGTTGTAAACTATGTCAAAGAGTATAGAAGTCACACACACACACACACACACACACACACACACACACACACACACACAATTTAAAGAAGAAAATTACTTCTGAAGCCTCCATCCAGGTTAAGAACTAGGTATCAGTGCCACATCTTCAAGCCTGCTCCTATATTCTCTCCCATCACATCCCCTTCCTTGCCCCTGAGGCAAACACTGTGCTGACTTTTGTGATATTATCCCCTTGCTTTCCTCTATAGTTTTTCCACCTATTCACATACATATTCCTCAATACTATATCGTTGGCTTTTGTGTGTTTTTGAACTTGATATACATGAAATCCTACTGTGAGTAACTTTTGTGATTTTCTTCTTTTGCTTCTTGTTGGGTTTGTGGGCTGTAGTCAGTTTGTTTCATTGCTGTGTACTGACCACTGCATGGCTGGCCCATCATTTACTTGTTGACTATCGACAGACATTTGTGTGTTGTACAGTTGTTTTTTTTACCACCATGACTAATGCTGGTGTGAACATTCTTTCATGGCTCCTGGTGTATAAGTATTAGAGTTTATCTAGGGTTTGTTCTTAGGGGCAATATTTCTGGGACGTAGGATACCTGCTTTACTAGGTCATGCCAAACTGTCAAAGTGGTTTTACCAATTTTTAGCATCCTTGGCAAGGTATGAGAGTTTTCATTGCTCCACATCTGTTTCGTTGTTACTTTCTATTGGTTATATAATTTGCATTATGTATGCATTTATATAGAAATATTTTTATATGTATGTATTATATATACTATATGTATATACATAGTATATACATATACACATATATAAAAACAATGTGTCTATATGTTATCCATTTATATTTATATAGTAATACACAGAGCTGCATTCTTCAAATATTGTATAATGTACTTTATAGAAAATTCAAGGACTTTGCAAGAGTAGTATTGTCTATATCCAATTTCCTCTCTTTCCTTTGATTTTAAATTATACTTCCAACATAAAAAAAATAAGTAGCTCTTGTATTTGAGAAATTTACTTTTTGATAGGTCACAGAAGAATTTCTGAGAGAGAACAGACCCCAAGATTTAGTGGAGGTATGCTTCTACCCTCTTTTGATTCATGATAAATGCATCTTTAATACACTGAATTCATGCTGCAAGGGCCTTGCCCGGCCAGAAGAGCTCAGCCTGTCCTGGTGAGAAGTTCTGGAGCCTTGGGACCCAATAGTTGCCCCCAGGAAGAATGAAGGGCCTCCTGAGGTTGTAAATGGTGCTGAATGACTTAATAACGAATCCAAGGCCACAGAAACATCCTAACTGATTTGGATCTGAGAGCCTTCAGAGAGCATTTGCCACTTTGTGTGTTAAAATCAAATTGCATGGTGAGGTGTAGGTGTGTAAGCAGAGAAGTGTTTTTATTTGGTTGATGGTTGATGAGAGAATTATAAGCACAAAAAGAATGAATACATTTGTTACAATAAACCAGCTTGGACTGAATGACACAGTAGCTTATGCATACTGTACCTTTTTGAATTTCTTAATTTTTTTGTTTTAATAGCAGAAGCTTTCATATAAATAAAGTATAATAGGTAATGATAAAGTATAATGGGTTAGAAGTTATAATATATAAAACAAAGGTGTTACTTTATTGGAAAAATGTCCAACACTTACTTATTATGAAGTCAGTAAATGAGAATACTTATAAAAATGTAGATTTACATGAATATGTGGTTGCAAATAGTTATAGCTTCCTTTATTTATTTTTTGCATAGACTATTTTTTAGAGTATTTTCATGTTTGTGGCAAAATTGAGCTGAAAGTACAGAGAGTTCCCCTATACCCATCGCCTCCTCCCCACAGCCTCCTGCATCAGAATGGTCCATTTATTACAATCCGTGAACCTACACTGATACATTATCGATAACCCATAGTCCATAGGAGTGTCACTCCTGGTGTTATACATTCTAAGGGTTTTGACAAATGTGTAATGACATGTATTCACCATTCTCATATTTTACAGGGTAGTTTCACTGCCTTAAAACTTCCCTGTGCTCCACTTATTCATCCCTCCCCCAGCCCCGAATCCTGATTTTCTAAATCTTGCAAAGAGTAGAAAGTCATTATATCAAATAAAAATATTAAGAATATATAATAGCATTTGCAGTTTCAAAAGTCAAAAAAACTAAATATTTCATTAAGAAATTCAAAAGGCAAGCCATGAACTGGGAGATGATTATCATAGCATACACATTTGACAAAGAACTTGTGTCCAGAACCTAAAATAGAATTCCAATATATCAAGAATAAAAAGACAAATGAGCCTCAAAGAAATGGGCAAAAGACTTGAACAGACACTTCACAAGAAAAAAGATGTGCAAATGACCGACCAGTAAGCATAGAAAAAGATGCTCTACAAACAAAAATCAAAACACTGAAGGTATCTGATACCCTCTTTGTATCTAGCAGAGCTGTAAAATGGAACAAGACTTACAACACCAAATACTGGCCAGGGTGAGGGCTGGCTTGAATTCTCATACTTTGACGGTGGGAGTGTTCCAAGTGTTTTTGGAAAACTGTTTATGAGTTTCTTATAAGGTTAAACATTCATCTAACCCATGATTCAGAAATGCCATTCCTAGGTAGCTACCCAAGAGAAATTAAAGCATATGTCAGCAAAAAGACTTGTATAAGTGTATGAATATCAGCTTTATTCATAATATCCCCAAATTGGAGGCAACCATAAGTCCATCTACAAGTGAATGCATAAACAAAATATGACACATTCACATAATGAATACTATTCAGCAATAAAAAAGAATGAGCATGGATCTATGTAACAACATAGATAAATCTCAAAAACATATTGAGTGAAAGAAGGCAGACACAAATGAGAACATATTGTGTGATTCCATTTATATGAAGTTCAAGAACAGAAAATACTAATTTATGGTAATAGGAGTCAGGCATATGGAGGTGAAGACTGACTGGAGGAAGACATGAGAGAACTTTCTGGAGTAACAGAAATGTCTCACAGTTAATTTCAGTGTTGTTTCTACAGGTGTGTATACATTTCTGTCAAACATCTCAATTAGATTGTTAAGATCTGTGCATTTCACTGTGTGCAGTTTTCACCGCCATAAAAATGACCCAAAATGCCAATTGAGAATCACCCACAAGATATCATGAGCACATAAACTATCACTGTAGGGTGTAGCCATGATGCTGTGAGCCTCCCTTCTCTCATGAGTGCACGGAGACTTTACCGTGAAAGGAGAGGATGCTCCTGGCCGCAGGACCCAGAGCCTTGTCCCGTATAGAACCCGTCTCCACACACATATGCAGCATGCCATGTTTTCTCCACCAACCTCACACAATGAGGCACAGAAGATCGAAGTTAAAAGACAAAAAACAATGTGAAAAAAGGCCCCAAGCAAAACCACATTTCTAATCCATGACACATTTACCAGAAGTTCAACTATTTGTCACAGATGGCAGAAGTTATTCCGAGGTCTCAACAGAGACGATTTGACCTGACATCACAAATTGACTTTCTGGAGGTCTTCTATGAGCTGAAATTTATTACATGGCACATTTTCATGCTCTTGCTTTAAAAAGATTAATATATATGTTCATAATAAGAATCAAATGTTTGAAAACCCCTGAAATACCTCTGAGGTTGCAATGCACTGGGTTAGCTACACCGGCTCTGTGTTGGAGGCCAGGATCCTGCCTTCTGTATATGCTAAATAGCTTCATTAATAGCTGGACTGAAGTGTGAACAGTTTAGCGATAATAGGTAAGCAGGCAGCCTGGGAGACTAAATGACTCCTGTTAAAAAATTGTTAATGGCTCCTCCTGGATAGGTGCAAAGGACAGATAAATAAAGAGAGGCTGTAAGTTGTCCAATGAATGTCAGTCGGACGAGGTGGGTTAAACCACTATTTCAACCCATTTTCTGGGCCTTAGTTTCCTCACATGTCCTGCCTAGGTCACTGGGGCATAGTGGTGCTTCTCAGACTTTAACGTGCATGCAAGTCACTTGTGGTTCTTGTTAAAATACGGGTTATGATCCAGTTGGTGTGGGGTGGGGCTTGAGGTTCTGCATTTTTCACAAGCTCCCAGGTGCTGCTGGTGCTGCTGGTGCTGCTGGTCCAAGGGCCACGCTTGGAGTAGCCAGGGCTGGCGACTCAGTCAGCCCAGGGAGTAAAGATGGAGGCCAAACTCCTGCTTTCTGACTGGGGCTCTCAACAGTAAATCAACTTAGATTAAGTGTAGTGAGAAGGTGGGAGTGGAAAGGAAATATAGTTTCTGCTGTTCAATACAGTAGCCACTAGCTACTGTCTTAAGTGAAATGAAATGAAAAATTCACTTTCTTGTTGAAAGACTAAGTTCAAGTAGCCACTTCAGGTGAATGGTGGTCAGTGGCCTCAGACCATTTTCTTCAACACAGAAAGTCTTATCATGTGCCACTGCTTTGGGGTGTCCAAAGAGAGAACTTGACCCAGTTGCAGACTGGGACCTGCGAACCAGACAGTAGCCCAGGATGAGGAATTTTTCATGCATGTATTTCTTACCGACGCTGGGTGAAGCTGGACACTGCATCTATTGGTAAATAATTAGTATCATTCTAAATCTTGGAACCTGGAGCAGAAGATTGTCTGCTCAGCTTGTCTGCTGGTTGGGATCTGACCTCATATGACATCATGAATCTATTGTTTTCACATAGCAGGAGTGTTTTGCATTAGAGCAAAGTTGGTGGACCTCCAGAGCTGGGGGGAATCCTATTTCAGTGTTTTCCAGACCATATTCTGGGATCCTCAGGTATCCTAGATCTGGGGTCCTTCAAAGAGATATGCTTCACTTTTGTCTGTTTTATATATTGTTTTCCTTAAAAACATCTCTCCGGGGGGAAAAAAGGTTGGTCCCATTTTTGAACAAAGTTTCAAAACCACTGATTCTAGTTCAGCCATCTCACTTTATAAATGATGAGACTGGGGTCAAGGGAGGTGGAGGCTCTGACCTTTCTGAGTTCGTATAGCCAATTAGCAAGAGAACTGAAATGGGAAGTCAGTCTTCTGACCTGGGCAGTGTTCCTTCCACCAGCTCTCTGTTAATTATCTTCGTGTGCTATGTGTCTGGCTGCTGGAAGCAGGAACCGGGCCTGATGCATTGTTTCTGACACCACTGCTGGTCCATTGCCTGCCTTACCGCTGAGGACATAGTACTATCTACTTGATTCTGAGTTGTGGTCTCTTCCTGAGAGCTGAGGCGCAGTGGGTAACTCCTGCATACCTCCCGACTTTCCGGTTTATAATTTGGAGGTGATATTTTCTGCACAACCAGGTTTTCCAGGTGCCCGTGACTTGCCAACTCCAAGGAACATTTCAGGGTCACCAGAAATTATTTATGTTTCTTTCTCCCCCTGGACCTGAGCCTCTGTCCAAACACTGGCCTCCAAGTCAGGCCTGAGCTCCCGGGGCTGGAACGCGGTTAAGTGCCGGCCTCCACCCAGAGCTCGGTGTGTTCCCGTGGTCAGCCTCGTTAACCATACAGAGATGATTGCTGGCTCCCCAGCCAGCTGTCTTCCTCCTTTTTTGTTTTTATAGTAGATCTTTCTTGTGCTTCTATCTGTCCCTCTGGTAACACTTCATCTCTGTATTCGCACATGTTAACCAGATGCCAAGGAACAGAAGTTTCTGAGCTTCTCCTGAGTAGAACTGATGAGGAATTGGATCCAGTTAGGCCACTGGGTGTGAAATGGGGATTGTCAGAGAATGATGTGAAAAATAAAGCTCTGACAGTGGAGTGTTCCTTTTACATCGTGTTCTGCCCTAGAGGCCCTGGATGAATATTCCACGTAGACAGAGCTGCTTGCTTCACAAAAGGGTCCCATTTACCAGGCGTGTATAATTTAGGTTAATTAGAAATTTATCCTAAATTGAGCAGTCTCTTTGCTTACTCCTAACGTAATGATGATTTATTGACATATGCATAATGCATGGGATCCCATGAATCCACAAGGATGTTGAAACTGTACGCGCCAGAGGCCTTTCTCGGGAGATCTCTGAGTCTCTGGGTGTTTCTACGTGTCTCCCTCACCCTCCCTCCCCACTCCATTTTGGAGGCAGACCAAGCTACTCACCCAAGGAGCCTAGCCAGCCACATGCGTATATGAGAATTAGACATGATAATGTAGAGGACTGGGGTGATAGTGTCATCCCTTCTCTTTCCCTTGCTTTGTTTTCTCTCTTTTGAAAGATGTATGACAGATACTACTGGTGGGTTGACTAAACACATTTCACTTCCTTCTCTTTTTGTCTGATAGACTCTAGAAAGCAAAACACCTCCATTTCCAGCCTCACTTGTCAGTCACCCCGGACAAGTCTAGGGTGGCCATGTAACAGCATTCTGGACAACTGGATACTGACAGAAGGCCCAACAAGGGCTTCCCTTTCTGGATAAAAATACCAAGGCTTATAAACAGGAAAGTTTTCTGCTTCTATTTTAACCTATCTCTCTTCTTCCTGCTTGCGATAGGGAAATGATGCCTGAAGGTGTGGCCATCATTTTCTGTCCAGGATAAGACTGAAAGCCACATGGTAAGGATGACAGAGTACAAAGGCAGGAGGAGCCTGGTTCCCTGATGACAGCTGTGAGCAGCTGAACTGGACTGCCACCCCTGAACATCCTATTACCTGAAAAAACAACCCCACTTCTTTAAAGCACTCTCTGTTTGAGACGATTCTTAGTCAAATACAGTCTGAAGTGATGAAGATTATGTGGGAAAATTTTCAACACCCCTCTTTCCCCATAGGGAGATTTGTTGGCTAAGAAGCCACGTGTTACCAATAAAAGTCCTAGAGTAGAAGACACCAGATACTGAGGGTTTAGTCCTGGATTTTCTGTAAACTTGGACCCATGAGGATATTAGAAGTTTGCATCCTACAGGCTTCTCTTGGACACATCATTTTTGTACCTGTGCCCTCATCTGTAAAGTGCTTAGACCACTTCCGACTTCTCTATCATGACATGACTCTGTCCCAGTCCACTGGTAAGGAACATATCGTGAAGTCCTTTCTTTTACTATCATAGAGACCCTCCTCATCAATGGTAGTCTGTGTCTGCTATTTCTCCATCTAATCTAGCAGAGAGTTAGAATACAACATGAGCAGGAGGATAAAGACAGTAATATAACCTTATGTAACAAATCACTGCCTTAAAAAAAAAACGTAGTGATTTAAATTGAAACAACAACTATTTATTATTTATTGATTCTGTGGATTGACTGGCAGCTCTGCTGGTCTTGCCTAGACTTACTCAGGTGGCTGCCTCCAGCCTTCCAGGCAGTCTCATTCTGATAAGACATATTGGTGTTGGTTGTTGGCTGAGACATCTTGATTCCCTCTACTTGGCTTCTCCATCAGGATGGCTTGCACTTCTTTACAGGATAACTTGTGGTGAAATAGAAACTACAAGACATTTTAAGGCTTAGGTCCAGAAGTTCCGAAATATCACTCCCACTGCATTCCATTCACAAGACCCCTAAAACCTTCACCTTCATAGGATCAGGGTTGATGACCTTAATCTTGCTCTGCATCAGGTCCAGAGGGAGATGAGGTCCTACAGTTACTGCTGCTAGTGATTAAGAGAACTGTGAATTAAAAAGACAAATTATCTGCTGTCCACTCCCCCAATATGCAGTGCACCAATATATAGTGGCAAGGCAGGAAAAGGACAGTCATGGTTGACAGATATTCCCAGACAAAAGGTCCATAAAACTCTAAACTCCAGCCAAGCATATGCTGCCGTTTCCCCAACTCCTGGAGCATGAGAGTTCTTTTAGCTAAAGCCCACTTTTGCGTCCTTGGGGTGGTTTCCTCGTTCTCTATCCTCTCGCTTTGTTTTTGTCCTCTGCACCTCTGGCTCTGTCCTTTGGACTCTTGGCACTGTGCTCTGAGACATCCCCTTTTCCATAAAAAGTGGTCCATGCTCTTTGCTAAGAAGCTTTGTTCAACCTGCTTCCTGCCTTCAGTAAGTTGGGATGGGGGCAGAAGCCTCTTTTCATTGTGAACTGTCAGCTCAGTAGGAACTAATACATTTCCTATAAAAACTTTGTGAGTTTTCTATGTATGAGATGACTGTTTACTCCCATTGATAAGTGCCACACCTGATACTTCTTCTCATGCAGACCCATCTGTCTTGAGCTGTGAGTCATGGTGCTATGGAATTCTTAGAAGCCCTGCTCAAGAGGCTGAAAGGGTCTATGGTGCATTGTCTTAAACCTTCCTGAGTTCTAAACAAAGGGTCTTCTGGTCACACTCTTGATTTGATCTTGACTCTGAGGCCATTTCTTACTTTGAGAATCTTTTGCAGACTGTAGTTACTACGTTGGGTTCTCTACATTTTCTCCAGCTTTTTCTGGAAAACTGTTCCTTGTTTTATTCATTTCTCTCTTTATGTAATTCATGCAGTTAAAAGAAATCAAATGGTACTTTCTGCATTCTGCTTAGAAATATCTTTAGCCAGATCCACAAATTCAGCAATGTAAATTTGTGTGTCAACTTACTGGGCCAAGTGGTGCCCAGATGAAATATTATTTCTGCATGTATCTGTGAGGGTGTTTCTGGATGAGGCTAGTGTTTGAACTGGTGAACTCAGTAGATGTCCCTCCTCAGCTGTGCATGGGCCTTATTCAATCCACTGGGGGCCTGACTAGAATAAAAAGGTGGAGGAAGGAGGAATTTGCTCCTTTTTGCTTTCTGCTTATCTCTGTGAACTGAAATATGTCTTCTCCTGCCCTTGTACTGAAACTTACATTACTCTCTCTCTGGTTCCCAGGACATTAGACTTGGACTTGAAAAACACCATGGGCTTTCCTGGGTTTCCATCTTGCAGATGGCAGATTGTGGGGCTTCTCAGCCTCCGTAATCATGTGAACCAATCCTCTGAAGAAATCTCTTCAAATATATACATCTCCTACTGGTTCTGTTTCTGGAGAACCCTGGATAATACAATTAGGCATCATCTCTTCCTTCCACAGTCCACAGGGTTGCCAAACATTATACTTGTACATAATCTGAATTACTCTTTTCCCGGCCTTCACAAATTGGGACCTAGAAGTGGAGTATGGCCTTCCCCAAAGTTAAAAGGTGTGACTCACTGAGGCTGGAGGGACAGCAAGGAGACTATTAGTAGATGGAGGAAAGTAAGAGATTTGGCATTGGAGGCTGCCGTCCTGCTCAGACTGTTGCTGGCCATGTACAGGGCCCATAACAGGTCTTTGTAGTTCACACATTTCTGAATCAGCTACATCTGAGGAATTGGACTCAAGGAATCTCATCTACACCTGGAAATGATTCATGTGATAAGAGTTTGAACTTCAACCCAGTACTGTAATAGGGATTAGATTTAATGGGGAACAAGAGTTCAAGTGTTTTGTATGTTCAAAGAATGTGACTCGTGTGGTCAAAAAGTAAACAATGGCCGATTGTTTCCTAAGACGACTGCTTAGGAAACTACTTTCTTGTTTTCTTATAATATGACTGGAAGTAATGCCACCAAGAGGTAGAGTCTCTTTCCTCGCCCCTAGATCTTGCTTTGACAATAGAGCAAGGAGAAGAGAACTTGCAGTCTACTTTCCCCCAATCTCTTGGGTCCTTAAGGCCACCTTACAAAGAAATCTGGCTGTCCTTTTTGAGAAATAACATGGAGACAGAGGCCTGGCCTGCCAGCAGTGCTAACCAGACAGGGGCATGAGGCCAGGGGAGGGCACCCAGCCCTGCTCAAACTTCCCTATGACTACACACACATGAGTGACTCCGGCTGGTGATGCAGGGAGCACGATGGCCAGCTGAGCCCAGCCAGCCTCATGAATCATGAAAAATAAATTGTTATTTTAATCCGTTAGATTTGTAGTTGTTGTTATGCAGCATTAGATCACTGATGCAGGAATGGAGGCCTTGGTTTTTGGGTCTCAGACACAATCCTCTGACTGCTCCCAAAAGTAGTAGTTTTCTCTGCAAGGCCAAATTGCCTGGGGCTCAGAAATTATCTCCCTAAACCTTTCCCTTGGGGCCCAGCAGGTAGTTAATAGCTTTCCCTGAAGTCCCCCAGCCCACACTACCCAGCCGCTTGTTCCCCATGGACCTGAGAAGATCTAGTGAGAACAGCCTCAGCAGCTGGTGGAAACAGCTGCAAGACAGAAAGGCACGGGGAATGTAATTACTTAGCCTAGACATGGATGCTGGGGGTCCAGGCTGCACCCATGAGCAGTGGCTGGGAGGGACTGGATGGCCTCAGGAAGACCCCTCCCCATCATAGAATGCACCACCATTCAGGTACTCTCCATTCCTCGAATAACCATGTCTTGAACACCCCTCCTCTCTTGTCTACCAGAGGAAACTGCTTCGTTTTAAAGACCCATTCACACATCTTCTCTGTGATGCTTTTCTTAACCTGCCTGGGTACCGTCAGTCAATCCTTGCTCTGCTCCCACTGTGTACTGCTTAGAATGTTGCTAGCTCTTACTGCTCGTCTGTTGGTTGCTGCACTAGTTAAAATTCTGTTTAGCTGAGTGTAATAGAAAACTCTAAAATCATAGCATCTTAAACAAAGTTGAACTTTTCCTCTCATATATAAGAAGCCTGGAGGGAATGAATCCTGGGTTAGCAGGTATCCCACAGTGTCCAGGCCTGGACCCTTTCTCTGTTGTGCTCCACCATGTATAGCTTCCATTCCAAGGGTCACCTGAAAGTCAAAGGGGGCTGTTGGAGATGGAGCCTTCATGTCCACATTCCAGCCAGCTGGAGGGAGGAAAGGCGAAGAAGGGCACATTCCTTCTCTTCAAACACTTTCTTTAGGAGTTGCACACATCACTTCTGCTATGCTTTTGGTTCTAGCTTCAAGCAAAACTGGGAGATGTGGTCTTTAATCCCAGCTAAAACTGAGAGTTGTATTTCTAAGAAAGAGGGAGATGATGAATATAAGGGCGGAAGGAGCAGTTAGTGATTTTTGTTAATGTAGTGGTTTTTGTCAGGTCATTTGAATGACCATCTGGAGGCCAAAAACTATACCCCATTCATCCATGTTGCCCCCTTAATGACCAACTCCATGCCTGATGGAAGATAGAAAGATGTTCAATGGACAAGGACATGGCAAATCTACATGCTGATTGGCAGCCAGTACCTGTGGGATGGCTAGCACATTTCAGTACTAATAACTCAGTAGAAGTTTGTCTCTGGTGTCTAAGTCCTGGCTTCTTACTTTCATTTCTGTGTTTTTCTCTGATTTTTCTCTACCTCCTCTCCTTGCCCTTGTGTTCACAGGCCCTGAGTCAGGAGCCAGTGGAGCTACGAACTGGGAGGCCTGCATTGATCTCACTGGGCAAGAAGAGGTGGGCTGCGCTGTGTATTTGAACCAGAAGTCAAGGAGCCTGGGCTATAGGTTCAGTTTGGCCACCAGGTGAATCTGTGACTCTGGTAAACCATATTTATTATCTTTAACTTGGTTTATTTTCCCATGAAATAATAGAGATACACACTATTCTCATCCTGGAGGTTTGGAATGTAAACAGCTAATTGAAAGTCATGTCTATGTCATATGTGTGTGTATATGTATGTATATGCGTAGACTGAGGGTGAAAATGGCGCAAATCCACCACAATATATGTTATACATATAATAAAATTGCAAGGCATTATTATCATATGTGGATATGGAACAAGCAAACAACAAATAAAAATTCTTTGCGTCCTACCCCATTGCACTGGTTTCTAAAACAGGTATTGACTTGAAAGGAGTAGGAAGAGCCTAGAGCCTAGCCTTCTTCCTCCTTCCGAGGTGTTTTCTCCTGAGCATCCTGTGCTGCAGATCAGAATCTAGAAGCACTTCTTGGCCCTGAGGAATTACGCCCAGTCATTTCAACAGATAGGCCTGGAATGACAGGGTGATGGATGTTGCTGTTGCTGCACTGACATGGGCATGTGTACCCTGCTGACCCCAGAAGCCTCCCTGCCATAGATTTTCTTGAAGCTCAGAAGCTTGACAAATGTGAACCAAAGGTGGCCTGCCGAGCCCTAGGGGTGAACTAGTCCAGTCACCCACGCTTTGGGTGTTTTTAGGCACTACTTGGACTGTAAAAAATTTACTGTGTCATAAAAGTTCGGAGAAGAGGAAAAGAAAGATAGATGGTAGAGATCTGAAGGCCTCTGAAGGCCATGCAGGCGGATGAGAGGGACAGACTCTCTGTGACCTCTGGGTGTGCCACCTGGGGACGCGGCAGAACAGGAGAGAAAGAGATCCTTCTGGAAAGCCAGCGAGAATCAAGAATGGTGTCATGAGCCACCACCACAGGCTGCCTTGCTTTACAGCAGCCATAACTCTGCCATGCTCTCCATCACCGTGTTTGTAGAGAAGCAAGTGGGAGCGAGAATGCAGTGTTGAGATGAAGGCAGGGGATACTTAGTGACCTAGGCATTGCCAACGTGGGCTGCAGGCTTGGCCCAGAGTCTCAGCAGCCAAAGCAAAGAGAAGAACACCACACAAATGAGAAACTTACATTCCCTTGAAAGGTAAAAATCCTACCTCCATTCTACTTGCTTAGCGGGGAGCACAGCTTTTTCTGCCATAAAATGAATCCTTCTGAGGGATTAGCTGTGACTTCCTTGAACTTGTTATGCACAGGACACGGTGTGCCCTGTTTTGTTCCTCTCAGGACTTGATGCAACGTACAATTCCAGTAAAAAAATAATGCAGAGAACAGGCTGCATGATTCTAACCAGGAACAATGACAACCCTTCATAGCCTCCCTTTTCCCTGAATGCTTTGCTTGGCTATTTTACTCCCTGCCAGTTCCTGCAAGTCCATGTTGTGTCCTTAAGGCTGAAAAGAACCAAGAAGTATTCCTGATCTAAGAAATGAGGCCAAAGTGAGGGAGCTGGTCTTCTTGGGAACTCTGCAAGAGAGAAAATACAGGACTCCAAAGGTTTTCATTTCTGCGACATAAAGGGGTTGCACTAGGAAGGGAGGGAGCTCTGTGAGCTGATATCCTTTGTCTCTCCGGCTGCCTCTGGCTGCTTCCTCCAGGTTTCGACTCAGAATAAGAGCTAGGTAGAGGCCTTGGGTGTAGGCTGGGAGAAGCTGCTCTGCTCCAGCCGGCTAACCCCTGGGGCAGGAAAAATGCTGGGCTGCAAAGAAGCAGATACTGATTCCAAACCCTGGTCCTGCTGGGAGGTGGCAGGAATGCAGCTTGAACATGCTGCTGGAGCAGATGTGGGCTCTGGAACGATCTTGAAATGTAAAATTGTGAATATAAAGGGAGCTCGGGGGACCAGCAGGCTCTATGGAGGAGAGTTAATTACGTGGCTAGTTCCACCAGATGAAACAAAGAGACCACATTGCATAACCTGCTTCCTGGCAACACTGCCTGCTGCCGACCCTCCCTCCCTGGCTCTGCTCAGTTCTGGGTTGGCAGGGGCAGCCATGGGGATGGTGAGTTTGTAGGCAGGTTTCTAGAGAAACAAAGATTTAGCAGCTAGCTCCTTGAGGATCAGACAAATGCTAAGGCCGAGCTGGGAGGTTTAAGAAGGTGGACCTTAGCAGGATGCGGTATCTGTACTAGACGGGTCAGATGGATGAAGCGGATGAAGAGGAAGGAGAAAGAGGAGCAGAAGCCTGGGACACAGGCAGGCACAGCTAACAGAGAAAGGAAAAGCTACCTAGGAAGAAGGAAGAAGCCTTAGGGTAAATTTGGAATAAATATACCTGTTTGAGAAAGAGAATCCAAATATATGACAGAAAAATCCTGGAAAATCACTTAATGTTTTAGGAATGTTTATGGCTCTGCCATTTAACTTCTGAAGAAAAGGCAGCACTAGGCGAGCCAGAGTTCCTCTCTTTCCTTAAATAGTTTGGTCACGGTGGATGCCGCAGCTCCAGTGGCAGAAGCTGGTCAGGACCAGCCCCGGGATTAGCTGTAGGCCCCTGAGTCTCTCCTGCAGAGGGGTGGCCCGACTTCCAAGGAGGGATGCTGGGCAAGGAGTCGGGACAGGAACATATGCAAGAGATAGGGCAAATCACTTAATCTCTTGTGCTTCAGTTACCCCACCAGTAAAATGGGAACTATAAGACTCTCTTACTCATTTACTTACATTTTTGTAAAGACCAAATGAGACTATTGTCTTTATCCATCCATCCATCTACCTACCTATCTTCCCACCGTTCCTCTTTCCCTCCCTCCCTCCTTCCTTCCTTTCTTCCTTCTTTCCTTTCATCCATCTACACATCCATCTATCCTATCTATCTATCTATCTATCTATCTATCTATCTATCTATCTATCTATCTATCCATCCATCCATCCATATATCTATCCATTCATTCTTTTATTCATTCTTCTATCCATCCATCCATCTTTTGCATAAATTTTTATTAAAAACTCACCTGTACCAAACAGGCATCATACTGAGTGGTAGGGCTGCAGTGTGAATGAGATGAGATCCTTATTCTCAAGAAGCTGAATCTCAGGGGGAGTGACATATACAGACAGACCTTAAAGTTCTGTGGAATAAATGTTCACGGCAACACACATCAGGCTTGCCCTTGTCTGTGTTGGGATAAAGGCCAGCCGCCTCTACATGGCTAAAATGTCTCTCCTTGACCTAGATCTAGCATCAGCACCTTCCCCAAGAACCTCTTTCTCTTTGCCTTGCATTCTGCTACACCGAAATGCATGTGCTCATCTGAAGACAGGTGGGCTCCTATTTCTGCACCTTGGTTTACGTTGCTTTCCAAGCATGTAATGCCAGCCACCTTCCTACTCACAATCCCAACTCCTACTTAGAGACACTCCTCACTAGACTTGTTCTCCAGGGTAGGTTAGATGCCTCTCATCTTGTTCAGAAATTGTCTTTTGTCATGACTTTTTCTCTTACTATCACATATGCAGAGGCAACAGGAGCCCCGTCTTAACGTGTGCTTGTCTTAGGGCACGATGCATAGTACAGGAAGTGTCTGATGACCTGAGCTGTGCTGACATTACAGGGGAAGGACAGGCTGAGGAGTCAGGAATGTCACCCATGAGCTGGATCATGATGTATGAGTAGGAGTTTGAGGGGAAGAGACAGGAAGAAAGAGTGTTCTAGAGAGGGAAATGTGTATCGAAAGGCCAAGGGTGTGAGAACAGCTGGCTTGGTCGGCGGAAGTGAGTTTGGGAGCTGGAAAAGGGCCAGCTGTGAAGTTGAAGAGTATGATGATTAATTTTATATATCAACTTGACTGGGCTACCGGGTGCCCAGCTATTTGGTCAAATCTTATTCTGGGCATGTCTGTGAGGTTGTTTCTGGGTGAGAGTAATGTTTGAATCGGTAGCCTGAGTAAAGCAGAATGCCCTCCCAGTTGTGGGTGAACCCCACCAGACTCTCTGAGGGGGTCCTTGAAAGAACAAAAAGTATGGGGGAAAACCCCTGCCTGACTGCTTTGAGTCGGGTCATTGGTCTTTGCCTGCCTTTGGACTTGAACTGAAACACTGGCTCTTCTTTTTAAGCCTGCTGAGTTTTACAATGTAACTTCACCTTCAGCTCTCCTGGGTCTCAGGCCCTTCAACTTAGACTGGGATGACACCATTGGCTCTCCTGGGCCTCGACCTCAGTAGTTGTTGATCTTGGGACTAGTCAGCTTCCATAATTGCATGAACCAATTCTTTGTAATAAATATCATTCTCTGTCTCTCTGTTTTTGCACACACACACACACACACACACACACACACACACACACACACACACACAAACACATACCCCTTGTTGATTGTGTTTCTCTGGAGACACTGACTTCTACAAGAGGGAGACCCTAGAAGGCTTATGGATACTCTGAGGTGGTGAGGAAGCACGGAGGGTGTTAAGTATAGAGGGCATGATGAGGCCTGTGCTCCATATGACTGGCACCAGGGGCGGAGACCTCCAGAGCCCTCTCTGCTGCTCTGACCCCCAGGGTTTTCTCTCTGTCCCAGTGACGATTGCTCTGTGCCTGCCTCTTGGGTGAACCTGAGACACTGCCTCCCTTGGGCTAGGGTGCTCCAGACCATTTTTTTTTTTGTCTCTAGGGCACCCTGGCCTCTGCTTGGCTGCAGAAATTGGCTGCAGGGAGATTCTGCAGGGAGACCCTTTAAAGGGCTGGAACCTGTGAGCTGTGATAGGACTCACTCTGGCAGGATCGGCCCTGCCTTGGATGCCAGTGTTTTCATACTTTCTTTATTCTCCTTGGCTGTTTTCCTGTACTATTCCGTAAAAGCTTTTTGGATATTCCAGCTGCTTCAGCTTTTCAAGGAGGAACCAAAGGCACATTTTGTATAAATGTTTAAACTAGAGCTTTAAAGGTGGGTGATGGTCCTTTGGGGCCAGTGAGGTGGCAGCAGCAGGCTGTGGGATGCAAGACCATCGAGGGTGGGGGTGCTGTGTGAACGATGCCAGAGCCACATCTTTACTTGATCCACCTTGTGGCTGCCCTGACTGAGATAAGACCTTGGGAAGTGCCATTTTATCTTAATAAGGGGTCCCTTTACAACGTGTGTCACTTGGCACAGATGTGTTTTTGGCAGGAAGAAACACCAGTTCCCTCAGACTCTGGACTTAGTGCTCCTGCCGCATGGCTCTGTGCCCAGATCATCTCCTCTAGGTCCCTGCACCTCATCTTCCTCATCTGTGACACAGAATTGGGCTGACCCTACAGGCTGGTGGCAAGCACCATTTAATGAGACACATCTGTGAAAGCACTTGCCATGTGGATCACTCTCCATAATACTGCATTCCTTTTCCACTCTTCTTCCAAATCTGGAGGAAAGCTCTCCAGATAGAATGATTCACACTTTCCTAAGACCCCCTGAAGAATTCTTTCATTTCTCTATTTCATTTATTCTGAAAATGTTTGCTTCCTTCTCCACAATGGAATCTGAGCTAATGGCTGCAGTGTGGCTGGTCTGAGGGTTCCTCTGCTGAGCCTGCAGCCAGCAAAGGCCAGTGGGAATAAATGAGGCATTTAAACTCATTTCTGGGATACACTTAAATACTTGGATGCTCATGAGCTGACTGCTGCTAAGGCGGAACTCCACTCTGTAAGTCCTTTTCCTACGTCTGTCCTAATGGAAGGGCTCAGAGAGAAAGACAACAGTGCTGGGGGAGAGGAGAAAGATTCAGATGTGGACCTTGAAGCGGGGGCAGTTTTGCCCTCTCTCATAGGACACGCGATTGTAGAACATCCTTGACTATTCAGTCCAACTTGGGTTTGTGCATATCATTCATTCATTCACTCATTCATCAATTACCCTACTGGTTTGGAAGTGAATACCATGGCTCCGGCTCTAGTACTCAATCTAGTATGCAGAAGAAGACTAGATAAGAGCATCAATGCTTTTTGGGCAGTGTGCTAGGCAGGGATTGTCCGAGCACAGAGAAGGATTCTCAGACAAGGTGACACGTGGGTCTTTCAGAACAAGCAGGAATTTCCCAACACAGTAAGGATTGCATGGGGGTGGGGAGGGAGTTCCTGAAACAGACATGATCTCATGCAAAGGTTGGATTCATGAGAAATTGTGGCCTGTTAAAGGGATTAGAAGGGAGGGGTAGAGAAGGAACCGTGTGCACGTGGGAGGTGTGGGTATAGGGTGTGTGCATGTTTGGGTGGGGCAGGTGGGCCCAAGTGGGAGCAGAGTGCCCAACAGGGTGGGATTGAGTCTGGAGAGGTCAAATCCAGATGATCTCAGCATGGTTCAACTTTGTTCTGTGGGTAAAGGGAGCTTTTGGGGAAATTTAAATAGGAATATACTTGTATATTACTTGTATAATACTCGTGTCCAGTGACATAGGTATTCTAAGAGATATGATAAGGTCATTTGGTTTTGTGAAATTTAAGGTTTGATTGAAACTACAAGTGCCCTCAATGCCCATTTCCCCAAACCTGTCTGCAATAGGAGTGTCCTTGCCAGGATCCTCAAGCATGAACCCCAGCCCAGTGACCGAGGCCATAATGCTATACTGGATTTGTCCTGTGCGTTGGGACCTGAGACCTGATCACCCATACCTTGTCACTGATTGGAAGCCTGTTGTGAAGGGCCAGACTCCTCCCTGAACTCCAACCGAAGGGCCCTGGCTGCTGCTGAGCCCACTGTTGGTCAGTTAACCTTTGATGATTGCCTGAACTTCCTCAAGCCAGGAGTGCAGGGGCATCTAAGATGTCCTAGTTAGTCTACTGTCCTTCCTGTACCTTGGATTCAGCCCTGGCCTCTTTCCCTTTTCAGGAGTTTTCTAGAGCCTGACATACTTCCTGCTTGACTGTCTCTCCTCCCCTAGCAAGTAATTTGTCCCAGCCTGGGCTAGGTGGTTGCTAGCATCCACTGAACCTCTGGGCAAAGCTAAATGAGAGAAAACAAAGGTATAAGGACTGTCACAAGCAATTAGGTGAAGAAGAGCCACAGGGTGGAATTTAGAGATGAGGCAGAGTGTTGGCTAGATGAGGAGATGAACCAACTCCCTTAAAACATTCAGCCAAGAGTGCCAGTCCTCCCTCTGCCTTGTGCCTTCTTCTTGCTGGCTCCCAGAACCTGCTCTGCTCCTGCTGCCTCTGCCTGTTTTTCAGTGCTCTGCCCTTGTTCCTGCTCTTGCTTCTGACCTCCTTGCCGACAGTACCGCCTGAGTGGGGGCAAGGGGCTGAGCTAGGGCTTCCTCCCAGTTGCCCCAGGCCTTGCCTGGTTCGTGCTGCGTCTTCCACCTCTGCAGGCTCCAACAGCATGTGCATGCCTCTCATTTGTGGTTGTGCCCAGTACAGGGTGCTTTGTGATGGTTGGGATGAAATGGTGGGAGAGTGGTTCGTTTTATGAGGGTTAAGGATAGATCTGTTGTCTTGAGTCACTGCCTTGGTGAAAGAACAGAGAGAACCAAATTGACCTGAATCAAGATGACACAGTCAATAACATTTGTCTGCAGGGATGGCCCCAAATTCCCTCTTCTGGTGAGCTTTGTCTTTCCTTTGTCTCTGCCCACTTCCTGATACAGCTTTTAGGGTTTTCCCACCTGTCGAGTTGTCCTGCCAGACATTGTCACTTATGAATACTCACGTGGAAAGGGCCTTGCTGAAGGCAAGGGGTCAGGGTTTATGAGACCACCTCCTAGCACTTCCCACTGCCTGGGAGCAGGCTGGGCAGGGCAGACAGTGGACACTACCTGTGAGCTCTCTGATGACCAGCAGGCACTGCTGCATCTCAGCACCTACCTCAAGTAGGTCATGAAAGTTTTCGAATAAATGGAATCTTCATTCATTCATTCATTCATTCAATAACTGGAGATTCCATTTTTTTTTAATGAACAAATGGACAGTCTTCTACTCTCGCCTATATTTTCGCTGCAGCCAAAATGGAATTCTTCTTAATATTTTCCCTCAAAAATGTAAATCTCTGAAATTCTTAGCATTTTTAAATCACATTTGCTTCTCTTGCTGTTGGTAAAAATATGGTTTATCAGATACTTACAGAGATACTCATTTTCTCCAGGAAACCCCATATGGAATAAATGATGCTAATTTATGCGTATTTACAGGCAACTAATTCCAAACCCTAGTGAGCTACATAGCCTTGCAAGTTCAAAGTTAACCTTCTGACAATAGGAATGGCATTTTAATTGAAAAAGGTAAGGCAGGCATCTGGCAGATGTGGTTTGTTCAGGGAGGGCATTCTATTTGGGAGTCACCAAAATGGCTCTGTAGTTCTTGTAGCAGATTCTTATTTAAATGAGATTTCACTTTTCTTTTGTGTTTTTTTAATAAAGAGAAAATCACCCACATTTGCAATGTTTTTCAACAAACTGAGATTTCTTTCTCTTTTTTTAAAAAAATCATAATTGATTTATTTTGTAATGCAATATTGTCTAACATTCACAGGCTATTTTGAATAAATTATCCATCAGCATTTTTTTTTTTTTTAGTAATGCACCAGCCTGTGCCTGCTAGAGCTCCATTGTCTCTCTTTTTGTCACTGAGGTACAGGAAACAGGCACAACCATGGCAAAGAGCAGGAAACAAAAGCTAGAGCCAGGCTGCTCTTCACTAAAGCCACAGAGGACTAGGTTATTGCTAAGGACACTTGATGAACCCCTTTTCTAATGAGGGTGGGAAAGGCGGAGTCAGGAGGTGGCACCCATGAGTGTACCTGTCACATTTTATTACCCTACAGTGTATTTTCTTGCAATCAGTTGCATCGTGAAGGCAGGCCCAACAAATGCATACACAAAGGACAGAGTATTTATTGATTTCTTTAGGAGGATGAAATAAATCCTCTGGGTGTATTAATCTATTTGGGCTGTTATAACAGAATACCACAAACTGGGGGGCTTAAACAACAGAAATTTATCTCTCACGGTCTGGAATCTCAAAGTCCACAATCCAGGTGCCAAGAGATTTGAGATCTGGCGAGGATCCGCTTCCTCGTTCATAGATGGCTGTCTTTTGCTGTGTCCACATGCAGAGAAAGGGGGCAAGCTCTCTGGAAAACTCATCTCATTCAGAAGACCTAGTCATCCCCCAAATATTCTACCTCTTAGTTCCAGCTCACTGGGGTCAGGGCTTCAACATATGAACTTGGGGTGGGGGGACATAGACATTTAGACCCTACTACCAGGTCCCACTTTTATGGTTGACAACATAGATTCAAAGCTGGTCAAAGATTTGGGAAGCCTATGGAAAGTTCATGGATTTTACAAATACTAGTCTGAGAATGAAAGTTGCCATAACTATGCCCTTAAACTGAGGCTAGGAGGGGCTATCTGGGGCCATGTTGTCCATCCTCTGCCTCTAGTCCTCTCAAGGTCAACAGGTAACTATTAGTACAAAGAAACTCTTCACCTAGCGAGTGAGCTGCCTCACCTTCACTGGCCTGGGCGTTTCCAGAACCGGTGTTGTAACCCTGTTGCGGTGGGCGGGGCCTTGGAGCCCATGAGCTGTGACAGGCGGCCTGGGGCAAGGCTCAGTGTGACTCTGGGTATTTCTCTCACACCAATGGGAGCTTAAGAAGGCTGTGACTTCTGGTGTGTTCCTGGGTGATCAGGGAAGGGTGCCTTCTCTTCTTCCCACCGAAGCAAAGGTTGAAAGACCCTAGAGGACTCTGGCAGAACAATCCCAAGATCAGTATATTCCCCACAGGGTCTTTTTATTATATTTTAAAAATATTAATAGAACTAATTAAATATAGAGGTGTGCTCCAGCCCTAATCTGCAGCTTCTCATCTTTCCTCGCCTCCCTCCTTCTTCCCACTGGGCCCCAAAGTGTATTGTCAAAGTGTCAAGCGAAGAGAGAAGGAGAAAACTGGGAAGATAATGCAGAATTGGTATTCTGGGCGAAGGCTGTGGACACAAGGGACTTCTTTTAATCCAGTCCATTAATCAATTTCTCCGTAGAAATTGAATTAACTGTCTTTCATCAACATCACATCCCAGGCCTGAAAACACTGTGCACACAGGAATGGCAATGAAGCGGTGTGTGTCTCCCTTCCCGCGTAGGCAAACATGTGAGCTCCTGTCCTTTTGGTCCAGTGTGCAGAGAGCGAACAGCCTGAAAGTCAAAGGGGCTGACCCTGGTCAGGTGGCCTTGAACTTGGGCCACCAAAGCAGTCTACTGTTTTGTTTATCTTGCTCACAGCCACTGGGAAGATTTCCTATTCCTATCCTTCCTTTAACCTAAATGCATTCACCATTGACTATCAGTCTCACCACAATATTCTTTCTCTGGGTTTGAGTTGCACAGAAAAACAATGGGCTGTGACCACTGTACTCAGCTTGGTCCCTCACCCCTGCTAGGACAAGGCTCTTTTTCTGGTTAGCAGGCTCTGGCTTATACTGGCACTCTTTTAATGCAGGCATGAAAGGATCTCTCTCAGTCTTTGAGAGAAAAATTCGGACATTCCTATATTTGCATAGAGATGCAGCTCCAGAGAGAGGCCAACCACAGGTGGTGTTTCATAAAGATTTGTTTATTTCTTTCATTTAATCAGTTAACTAATAGATATTTATTGGCTGTCTGCAGGGTTCCAGGATCTCTGCTAGCTCTCAAAGTCACAAAGATGAAAACAAACAATGCAATCTTTGCTCTGATAATCTATGATGGGGAGGGGGCGGCAAGGAGGCTGGTATATAAAAATTCACAATGCAGTGCATTCCATTTTAAAACAGAATTTTGTGTTCTATGTGGTAAGGATGGGGAGCAAACAAGGAAGTGATTGCTTGGCCTGATGGGTCCAGGAAAGGCCCCATAAGAGGTAGGCTCTGGGAAGACAAACAAACCATTGCTATAAGGATAGAGAGACTGGAAGCAGATTCCAAAAAAAAAAAAAAAAAAAAAAGATCTTTGTCATATTCTATTCTTTATCCAATAATCTGATAAAAATATGATCATGTTGGTCTCATGCTTACAATCCAGTAGCATTCCACTGCCCTCAGGAGACCTCTGCAGCCACATCTGGGACGTGCCTCCTAGTGTTCAGTCCAGCGAAGGCTGGTGTGGCTTCCCCAGGCCTGGTCCAGCCTCAGAGGCTCCCTCCTGCTGTTCTCTCTGACTGGATACTCTCCTCTCCGGCCCCCATGTCTGCCCCTGTGGTTGCCTGGCTGAGTCCTACTCACCCTTCTGGAGTCTACAGGGAAACTTTTTCTGGCCTCTCAGAATGGGTTGCCCTCTAGTTAAATCTCAGAACCCACAACCACCTGGCTTCTCCTCCGAGCAACGATCACAGTTGCAATTACTGTTTAAACTCTACCTTCCTCTCCAGACTTTAATTGCCAAGAAAGAGGAACTGTATTTGTCTTGATGGCTTTGTTAATGTCAGCGTCTGGCCCATGGTAGATGTGTACCAAATAGTACATAGACTCTTGCTGAATAAATAAGTGAAGAGCGTGTCCCGGGGAGATAGTGACTGGTTAGCAAGCAGCTTGCTTAGTGCAGGATGCGCAGCCTTGCCACGTGGAGTTGGGTGAGACTGCATGTCAAACTAAGGAGTTTGGACTTTGTCCTCTGGGCAAAAGGAACCATGGAAGTCTTATGAGCAAGAGAGTGACTAAATCCAATTTGTATTTTGGAACTATAACTCTGGGGCAATTGACTCCTCAGTTAACCATCCAGACCTGGCTCTTATCTGATTTCCCAGGTTCTCACTCTCTTAGTTAAACAGAATGAAAGAAAACAAGTTTTGGGTTTCAGCTTTGGGCACGTTCAAAGGTTGATGGGAGTATATCATCTTTACTTGTCATCTCTCTCTACCCCGACTCCATTCTACACGGTAGAGACTCCCCATTAAATCGATGCTTGCTGTTCCACCTCATGGGCTGAGCACCCTCCTGCCTCCATGCCACGGCTTGTCCTGTTCCCCCTGCCCAGAGACCCCTCCCTCCCCTCTCTGCCTTTCCCTTCTTGGCCCCATTCAAGGCTCATTTCTCCTGTGGAGCCTACTTGATGACTGGCAGCCACCTGGCTCTCTGGGAATCACAAAATGGCCAAGTTCTCTGCCCTCCTAAGACTCATGGAACCCCAGAGCCAGGCCATGGAGGTCATTTTGGCTCAGCTTATTTTTAAAGGGAGGGAAAACTGAGGAGCATGAAGTGTTAGGGTCATATAGACGGGGAGTACCCAGACCAGGACCACGCTCTGGATGGCCTGGCCCCAGCCCACTGCTTTTCCCTGCACAGGCCTTGAGAACAGAGTCACATATATTATTTAACTTTTCAGCACATGCCCAGTTCCTCTAATAAAATCATGAGCTCCTGGGAGACCTGGGCTCTGAAGCATCTCATTTATCTGAGTATAAATGTCTGGCACATAATAGTTATTCAATAAACTATTGTTAACTTGAGACATTTGAGATGAGAAATACTTCTTAGCTCTCCATCAGCTTCCGCTCTGTTTATCAGAGCAGTGACGGCCTGTGGACAAGACCACTGATTGCGGAGCACACAGTGAGAGCCAGAGCCACGGCCGGCTGCTGAGGGTGTGCCTTTCAGTCTTCTTGAAGGCAGGTCTGGAGCATCATTTGGAAATGTCTCTGGGTCCTCAGAGGGAAGGGGGTCTGTGCTGGTGTTGCTCTGCTTGCCCATGACTCCCTCTTCCTGCCCATCCATGTCTTTCTTTGCCGATTCTGTGTCCTGCAGACTGACGTCACCTGGAGGGTAGCACCTGACTGAACTCCTCCGTTGTCTGGCTTCTGGTGGACTCAGTCAGCAGAGAGAGGAGTGGCAGGTCAAGGTGTTTAACCCTCTGGCTGTGACCTTTCACAACCCCTGCACTTCTGTCTCAGCTCTTGCCAGGCGGCGGCTTTCTCACGCTCCAGGTCTGACCTGGTTCAGGCCACACTGGGCGTTCCTCTGCATCCGCTCAGGCACCCTGGCAGCACCGGCTTCCTGCTGCTGCTGGTGCAGATGCCTTCTCTCCCTTGTGGATCCCCCATCCACTCTAATAGGCCCTGCATCACATTCTCCTCCGAGCATGTCATCTGTTTTGCTGTAAATTTGTCTGATAGGAGGTCTTAAGGAAATGTACAGAACCAGACTGGTGGGAAGAAAAATCCTGCACCAAGAAATTTTGGCAATGATGCCAGACTTTGAGGAACACTTGAGTGTACACAGGATCATTGAAGTCGCCCTTGGGGTTGGCCGTGGAGGAGAGTGTGGGGCAGGGGAGCACTCCCCACTCTCTCCTTTCTTAGCTGGCCCTGCCTTTTTTTGGGTATGTGAGTGCATGTGTGTGTGTGTGTGTGTGTGTGTGTGTCTTTTCTTTTATTAAAGACATATTTATTCAAAAAGTGAGTAAGCTGTCACTGCTCTCCAAAGAGCTCACAGTGTAGCAGAAATGAGAGACCCATGGACGAGTTCCGCCAGGGAGTGGATGAAGGGAACAGGTGAGAATGTCATGTGTGGCTGGATGTAGAAGCCACCAGCCACATGCCTCCAGACTGGAATGGACTTTGATGTGAAAAGAACTCTGGCTTGGGAGGAGGAAAGTGTGCTTGGGCCTCGAGGTCCTCTGTTACCCTCTGTTGGTGGACTAGGAAGAATAATATCTTGCTTGCAGAATGGCTTTAAGACCCAACCGAGATGCAATGCACAAGTGCTAGGGCCAGGGCCTCCTCAAGGAGTGGCTGCCATCAACAGGGTGTGTGCGGCATGGGAAGACCTGGCACAATGAAGCTGACGAATCAACATTTGATGAATGAATGAATGGATGAATGTTTGAAGCAAAGAGAGTAGCAGCTGCCCTGTGCATGTGAATGGGTTCCAAGGTGAGTGGACCAGAGGTCAACAATTTTCTCATGCACCATGGAGTTCTTTATTGTTCCCACACAGGGGGCCCAGAGGAAAAGGGGGTGGGCCAAAGCAGAAGTGACTTAAATTAGCTGCTGACTGTTGGGCCTTCAGGCTTATATCTTTGCTCCAAACTTATTCTTACCCAGACTTATTTTGTCTGGTTAGGAACTAAGACAATGGAGGACGGAAGATACCAACTTCATTAGTAAAATAACATTTTCCCCCTTTCCTTTTTTCTTTTTTGAAAATCCTGGGCAACTGACCTAGTTTTTCATTCCCTTTGAACTGAGCTAAGGCAGATCTTCTTCAAAGCAGGGTTGTAACATTCAGGTCTTTGCCGAATGCAGGTCAGGGCGACTCCTCCAATTACCGAAGAAGATGAACTGTAGCGCCATCTTTTTAAGCTGCCTTGGTACTCAGAATTCTCTTGGAATTTTCTTGTTTAGTGCTTAAGTCAGGGCAGTTGGTAGGAAAAGTGTGGCAGAAGAACTGCTTGCTCCTTGACTGTGTACTGAATGACTTTTAGATGGGGGTGGGTGGAACAGAGTTCTGTATGGCGTGCTTACATTGCTGTGGTCCCTGGTGGTGGTGGTGGAGGGGTTACCTGTCTCGCACATGGTGGAAAGTGTCAGAGAACCGGTTCACGAACAGCGTGATTCTGGGTAAGACACAAATAGATTTGTGTTTCTTCACCCAAAAAATTCTCTTATAGCACTTTGTTTCTCTGAGAGCTCTGCAGTTTTGATGTGGGTTGAAGGTGAAAGGGTATCTCTACAAATAGAAGCACTTTCCCTTCTCCCAAACAGCATTAGTATTTACTAGCTGCTCCATTCCTGCAGGAAGTGGGGCTGGGCGAATACACAGTAGGGATGAGCAGTCTTCTCCCTAGTCTTAATAGCAAGTCTGCTCCCAAATCTCTTTAGAATTGGTATAGTTTCAGCTTGAAATTTCATTATTAGGAAGTCATTTCTTTGAGTGGGACATTACCGAATTCAGAAGTTTCTACTTAAAATGGATTTTCATACTAGTTATTTGAAGAATTTAGTTTATCGTGCAACTTTCCAAAGAGGCAGCTGTCTGAAGACACAGCAAATCGGGTAGATACATCCTGAAGGAGCTGGGGGATGGGGAAGTCTGGAGTGCTGGCGTGGCAGGCAGGCCTAGGTGAGGTTCCAGGGCAGTACTGCTATTTCTGCAAGTGAGCAACCTGGACCAACAGCCCAATTATGCTGAGGCCTGGAGAACCCTGCTCTCGGTCCTTAAGTAGGAATTTTAGCTCAACTTTTTATCCCCCTTACCCCAGCCTCCTTTTTCCACCTGCCATTTCCAGGACCCTAAGCTCATAAAGAGAACCCAGGCTGCCCGCTTCCTCCCCTAGCCCAGCTCAGCCTGTTGTGCTTCCTACTCCTCCCCCACATACAGACCTGTCCCCAGCTCCCTCCTCCAAGCCTCCAGGTACTTCACTTACTGCTGGCAGCCAAGGGCCAGGTGTGTTCCCTCCATTCTCTAATGCAAGGTTCTTAGAGATGCTATTACACATCTTAACAAATAACAGGAGTACTGAGGTAAGGACTTTTATCGCAATATGAATACTGTAATTTCTACCTTTTAGAGCAACTTATCCATGGAATCAAACTCAGCAGAGAGGATGCAAATCTGAGTTTCAGCCATGAGCTGTTGTTGCCTGGTGGAAGAATGTAATGCAGACTTGGACAGGAAGTGAGGAGGGGACCCTCCCAGCTCTCAGTGCTGTTGGAAACACACACACACACACACACACACACACACACACACACACACACACACACGGCAATTCCTGGAGCTGCACCAGCCAGCAGAGTCCGGGGAGGCGAGCACCTCTCACTCACTCAGTCACACATGGACATATCGATTGCTTACTGCGCTCCTGAGCCTTGCAAAGTGTGGGGAAACCTCTGTGCCACCAACAGTAATACTATCTCTATGACAACTAATACGAGCTAATGTTTACTGAGCACTTACCAGGAGCTATGCTAAAATGCTTTACCCAGATTGCTGCAATTAGTGCTTAGAACACCTCTATGATGTAGGTGCTCTATGATGTGTGTCCATTTTTCCATATAAAGGAACCGAGGCCAGGAGAGGTCACCTGAATAAAGGCACCACTTGAGGGTGGGAGAGCGAAGGTCTCAAACTCAGACAGCTGAGTCCATTGCCAATGCTGCTGTCATGCTCTCTGCCACCTCTTTGCAGAGACAGCCAGCACCAGCTGCAGTGTTTTGTTTTGGGAGGAGTGAGGAGGATGAACATGAATAACTGTAGCACGTGAGGTAGATACTATCATAGAGGTGGTTGCATGGTCCCTTGGACATTCATCCATCCACTCAGCAAATTCTTCTGGAGAGTACCAGGCTGTGTGTTTGAGATGTGATGGTTTTTGAGGTGAACCCAAACTGTGAAGACACGTCATCACCTGGTGGTCATGGAGATTCCAGGACAGGCACGGAAGGCTGGTATTGCTGGAATAATCACACCAATTACTGCAGAATTACCACTGAGGAGAGTCAGTGTCAACCTTCCTAATGGGCTTAAATCAGGCTTCAAAGAGGAGGACAATGTGATCTTGTGCCTAGCCCGGGATGAGGTTCTTGGGGGAGAGCGTGGTTGCTCTGGGATGTGCAGGGCTCTGAGGTGTGGGTGAGCAGATGGTGTCTGAGGACCAGGGGATGTTGCAGTGGATCTGACTGGGCCATGGGACATGTGGAGGAAGGGGCTAGAGAGTTAGGTTTGGGTGAGTTTGCAAAGGTCTCTGTTTGCCAGGTAAGGCCATAGGTGCTTCATCACACAGGATGGGGTTGAAGAAGGGATGGGCCAAGGAGGAGGCACTACATGTTTGAAGTCTGGGGAGGAGAAAATCCCTGCTTACCTCTTCAGGTTATACTTAGGCTCAGCTGAGAAGGATCCTTTCAATTCTAAGACAAGAGTCATTATAGGGAGGCGGGTGGGGATTACTGCTGCAGGAGCATCAGACATTAAGCAGTTTAACTTTGGTATTTTATAGAGGGGAAAATTAAAGTCTAGATAGGGGGAGTGATTTTACTGAGAACTAGGGACAATTATGGCAGGACATGCCTGTTTCTCAGTGGGCAGACCATTGCCTTTTCTCATTCATTCATCAAACACTTCCTAAGCACCGACCACATTATTTTCTGTACATTTGAATATGAGTTTATCCAGAGTTAGGAATTTTTGAATCATTGGAATTGATCCTAAGTTAGGCTTACATTTCTCATTTTGGGAGGCTTCTATACTTGTGTGTCCTTCTAGCACCTGAAAACTCAGCTTCCCCAAATCAAACTCATTATCTTGACACTCAAACTTAGCATTCTCATTTTCTATTTATGAAAGGAGCCATGGTCTTTCCAGTTCCTCAGTCTAAAATCTCAAGCGAATGAGTAAGAACAGATGGTCATTCTAGAGAATGCACATGTTGGCTCTGGTATGGTCAGGATGGTGCAGCCACAGGAGGAGACGGGAATAAGGCTTGGAAGGGAGTTTTCATTATTCTCAGAAGTCCTAGAGAGGGTCATTGCATGCCATGAAAGCCCACAGGAAAAGGAGCAGGTTTTGGTAAAGATGGAGAAGACGAGAGTGAGGCAAAACCCTGAGCAGAGCCCTTCCTGGGGTTTCCATGCAAAGGTAAGGTAGAGTTTGAATAATTGTAGCCAGCTCTGGACTATAGGGTGGTTTTCAATTACCTGGTACTTGGCTCCGGAGTGATGTAGGGCAGGCAGAATATTGCTTTGGTGTGTCAGATGAGGACGTGAGTTGGGGGTATAGACTCATATGAAAAAATGTGCTTCCCAAAAGTCCTCTGCTATCTCTAAGAACTGGCTAGCCCTGGGAGGGGCAGTCCCTCTCCTGTCAGAAAACATTTTAACATGTCAAAACATCAAAAAATACAAAAACTCCTAAGATTAATCCACTGGGTCTTCTTTTTCTCTCATTCCCCACAGCCGATATCTGGTCAGCTATTACCTCCTGCTCTCACACTATCGGATGCTGGCAGCCCTTTGGTGAACTCGCCTCCTTCCCCAGAGTTAATGATGTGTGTCCCGCGGAATCTGCCAGCTTGGGTTGTGTTTGCTCCATGCTGGCTTCTGAAGGGTCATGTCTCACTTTTCCTCTGGCTCTCCTGCTCTGATTAGTTTCCTCTTTCAGCATTTCTAAGCCATCTTCAGAATCCAGAGCTAAACCTCCCTGGAAGATTCTAATATTTAGGATCCTCTACCCTCTGGCCCCCACCACCAATCCACGCTCATTTTGCTCATCTCCCAAATCCTGTTTTCTCACTCAGCGCTTATTGGTGGTCCCACCACCAGAAAGGTCTTCTGTTGACTGTATCCAGCTATTGAAATGCTATTCCTAGTTAGAGACCTTATTAATATCTGTGCACTCCAAACCCTAAAGCAAAAATAAATAACCCTATCCCCTGAGACCCCACGGTGCTACTGGTTTGTGTTATGATTCAATTTGTCTTACATTTCTATGATGATTCCCCTGGGATGAGGCAAAGACAGCTGGACGTAGGCTAGGAAAACTGCCTGCAATATCTCTGCTCTAGTACTCTAAGTGTTCCACCATATTGTGGGCCAACTGGGGCTGTCAGTGTGTCCAGGCCAGATGCCACAAGCCTGGACCAGGACCAGGATACATGTGGGCTTCAGTCCTTTGTCCTCCCCTCCAGGGGTGTTCTTTGACCCTTCAACTCCTGCAGAAGGTTGAAGCAATGCCCTGAGTAGCTCCAGGACTCACATACTTACAGGCTGTCCTAGAGCCTTGTAGCTGGGCTCCAGGAGGGCATCGTGGCAAGTGGATCTGTCCCACTGGCTGGCATGGTATTTCTTTTTTGAGATTGCATGTTTGGGCCACTGACTTTGGCTGACTCTCACTCATGTCAGAGATGAGTTCTGGGCTCTAGGCCACCCTGTGGTCCACCACCAACCCTTGGGCTTGAGCCATGTGGGTGGGTCTCTCCACTGACTCTTGCTCAAACATATTCTGCCTGCAGTGCTGCCTCTGGTCTACAGCACTCAAGAGTGATGGAGTAGTGACAGGTCTTTTTGTGCACCCCCGCTGCTGGCATCCAAGGTGGCCCCCATCCTCGCTGCACCATGTGTCAGGCTCATGGTACAGCAGATGGCTCACTACCTGTGCATCACAATGCCAGTGGCCCTTCTGTTGGTGTTCTCTCTTGACTGATTGATATGCTGACACTGCGCTCTGTAATATTGGGCTTAAGCCATGTCTAATAAACAAAGGCCATTCCTTGTATGAGGGAGACCCCTTTTATCACCAGCCCATGGTCCCTTGCTATCCTTGCCTCAGGAGGTAGTATCTGAAGGCAGGTGTGCAGTAAACACTCAAAGAAATGACATACTAGGAATTCAGTAATTATGGCTTTATAAGTTCAAGAGAAGATATAGTTGAAAGGTGTGTTGTTTTGCATTTATGCTATAAAATTCTGAGTGTTAAATCTAACATGATGAAAAAACAAATTAACAGTTCCATTTTCTTGAATGCTCTGGGCCGACTTGTGTTCATGACCATCACCAGCAAAGCACTTGCATAGCTTTGAGAGTCATTAGAAGCTGGTATTCAGGGCATCCTGGGGATCATGCAGTGTTATATGCAATGATGTAACCAGCATTAAAATCACAATTTTAGAGACCTACAGAGGCAAGAAAATCTTTATTATTTTAATGCAAACAAGTTTCAAAGAACTACAGCATTATGAGTAAATAACAACATTGCTATTTTTTTTTCTTAAGCTGGGAAACATAAAATTAGCCAAGAATGGCACATCTGATAATAAAGAATTTGGGGAGCAGGTGGCTAGGCCTGAAAAAGAAGAGAGGCTACATGGACTTCATAAAGAATCTTTGTTTTGAAGACCTAATTTTTTATGAAGAATTTTCATGCTCACTAATTGGGCAATAAAGAAACACCCATTGTTCAAAATCAGGGGTTGGCAAATACAACCTATGCCCACAAAGAGCACCTCGGGTCACCCATGCTTGTTTGCATATTTTCTCTGGCTGCTTCCTACACTATAACAATAGCAGCAGAGACCATATTGTCCACGAAGCAGAGGAATAATTATTGTCTGGCCTCAGTCCTAACTCTTTATCAATAACTCATTATATCTCATGTGGACCCATGGATTATTTTATAACTTTCTATTTTGAAACAATTTCAAACTTATGGGGAAAAAAAGCACATGTGCAATACTGACAACTCTCATATATTCTTCACACAGAAACCCCTTTCAATTTTTTCCAGTTGTCTCAATAATGTCCTTGATAGCAAAAAGGTCTAGTCCAGGGTCATGAGTTGCACCCAACTATAATGTCTTGCTTATCTCCTTCCATCTGGAACAATTTCTCAGCCTTTCTTCTCTTTCATGTCTCTGAAATTTTTCTTTAGCTTTTAGTTTGAAATGATTAGAGTCACCAGGAGTTTCAAAAATAACACGGAGAGGACCAAGGTCCCTTTGGTTAGCTTCCCCCTCTATTAGTCAGTGTTTTCAAGAGAAACAAAACCAATACGGTGTGCGTGTGTGCGCGTGTGTGTGTGCGTGTGTGTGTGTGTGTGTGTGTGTGTGTGTGTGTGTGTGTATGTATATATATATATATATATATATATATATATATATATATATATAATAAGGAATTATCTTATGTGATTATAGAGGCTGGTGAGTCCAAAACCTGAAATATGGACTGGCTGGCTTGAGACCCAGGAGAACTGATGGGGCAAATAAAGTTCAAAGGCAGTCTGCTGGTTAATTCTCTCTTACTCTGGGAGGCTGATCTTTTTATTTCATTTAGTCCTTCAACTGAATGAACGAGGCCCACCCAGATTATGGTAGTCAATCTGTTTACTTACAGTTCACTCATTTAAATGTTAATTTCATTCAAAAACACTCTCTAAGTTGACACATAAAAGTAACCATCACCCCTCCCATGGTAACGACTTACATAGCTGTAGTATAATTTCAAACCAGGAAATTGACATTGGATGTATGAATTTTATAGCACATTTTAAAATAAAAAATTTTCATATAAACAAGACTCCAAAAATAGTATTTTCCCAAGTGGCCCTGCCTACAGTTTTCAAACTTGGCCCCAGGAGCCATACGGGTATAATGACAATAACTTCTAGGCTGTCCCTGCTTAGGAGAGAGATAGAGTGGGTGAGTCCAGGGACCCCAGCCACTCTTGATAGAGTTGCTGCCCTCTGTTGCTATCGTGTTTCCCTGGGAGGAAGGCCTTCTCTGCTAAACCTATGAGGATTTTATTCTCTATGTCTAGGCCAACTTTAGGCCATCTCTGCTCATATAACTTTGGCCAAAGTTTGCTCCAGGCCTGCTTCTTATCCTTGTACCTTCCTCCAGGCACTTGCTTCACCTCTTGACTTTCACATCTGTCTCTGACCTCCCACCAGGCTGATCTTTCTCACATGGTTTTAGCATCACTCCTTGGCCATTCTTCTGTCCTCCCCTGACCTCCAGATGTCCTACCATCTTAGATAAGCTCTTTCTGTTCCATTCCTTAGCCAGGGGAAGTCCCATTTCCTCCGGTAGCCATGGGTCACCCTTCTTGAGAAATAGATGGTAGGTTAAATACCCTCTCTTCTTTATTAAAAATTACTTCTTCATGTAAAACATTCCCAACAGATATCAAATACGCTTACATGTGACAGGGAAACCTTTAGAATGGGATATTTTAACAAATCATTTTTAGGCTTTGATCAAGTAGATTAAACGAGAATTTAGAGGGCTTGACTGAGATATAAATAATTTTGTTTTATTAAGCATTATGAAACTTTATAGTCAAAGATTTTTTAATCATGCTTTTGTTAAATGGTTTGTGTATTGTTTGCTTTTATCATCAACAATGATTTGATAGAGTTAAAATCCAGTTTTTAATTAAAGTATTGGATGCTTTAAAGCTTAAAAAACCTTTACATTTCTAACCGTTTGAAGTCAAAGTCAAAATAAAAACTCTGACCTCTCTAAACAATGAAGAGCTTTTGTCTCCCTTGTCTCTCCTCTCTTTCTGCTCGTAGTTACTCTAATCTTGGTTTGTCTTTTTTCTTCAGTTTTATAACCACATCGTTGAAACAAAATATTTAGACCTATTTCTACTTAGTTTCAATGCTCATTGCCAGGCTTTTTGAGTATTCTTCCCCCACACCCTCAACTCCCCTATGATTGATTCCAGTGATCTAATGATTTTCTAATGATTTTGTCTAAAATAGGTGCAGCTGTCCCACATTTTTTATTTCAAATGTGAAAAATGCAGTTTTTAAATAATTTTCTTCTATTTCCTACAGTGAATTTACTTTATAATTAGGATTCTTCTCTGGCAACTGAATACTTTGCTCTCCTGTGCTGCAGAATGCTTTTGACATTTTCATATGCACTTAATGATTCACTTAACATATATGTATTGAGTATTATGTGCCAGGTACTGTCTAGGCACTCAGGACACATTAATTAAGAAAACAAACAAAAATCTTGGCCCTCATGGAGCTTATGTTCCAGTGTCAAGACCAACGTTAAACAAAATTAGGTAAAATAAAGAGTATGTTAGGTAGTGATGAATGCTAAGGAGAAAAAGAAAGCAGAGAAGAGCAACATTCTCTGTTGGAGAATGTTGAAATTTTAGTTCGCGGGACCAGAGAAGCAGGAGAGAAGAATAAAAGTGTGAAAGAGGGGGTATCTGGGGAGAGAGGTCTAAAAGAGAGGCAACAATATCTAGCGCATAGTCCCTGAGGCAGGATCTTGCCTGGCCTATACTAAGAACAAGAAGAATGTAGCGACAGCAAAGGGAGAGTGGTAGGAATTAAACTGAATTCTAGCAAGAGCTAGAATTCCATGGAGGGACCTATAAATATGGTGTCACAGCTCTGCTCCGACTCTGAGCATGATGGAACACTACCGGAGGAGTCGAGGCAGAGATAAGACATCATATTTTGATTGTTTGTTCTGTCTGGTGTGCTGAGAGGAGACTATTGGGGAAGGGCAGAAGCTGAGAAACCGTGTAGGAACCTATTGCAATAATCTGAGAAACGTTATAGTGGTTTGGGCAGAAGGGTTAGCAGTAGATATTGTGAGAAATGGTCAGGTTTTTGATATATTGTGAAGGCAGAAAGGGTTTTCCAACAGATTGGATATGATGTTTGAGATAAAGAGAGGGTTAAGATTAACTCCAGGGCTTTTGGACAGAACAATAGAAAAGATGGTTTTGCTATGAACTGGGATAGAGAGTAAGTAAAGTGGGTTTGTGAGCTAGAATCTGAACTCTGTTTTGGACATATTGAATTTGAGATGCTTATTTAGATGCCCAAGTGGGATGGTGAGTGAGCAGCCAGATACGTGAGTATGGAGTTCAAGTGAAGATGTACGTACATCTGGACCGAGATGTACATTTGGGAGTCATCAACTTCTAGGTGGCATTTAAAGCCACGAGACCGAATGAGATCTATCTAGTGACTGCCAGGCATGACTGAGGATGGACTATTTCATGCTTATAGGACAGGGGTGAAGGGTCACAAACAAAGGAGACTAAGAAGAAGTGGAAAGATTGGAAGAAAACTGGGAACTTGTGGTGTTAAGTATACCAGGGTAAAAGGAAGTGACTCAGGAGAGAGTGATCGGCTGTACCAAATGCTGCTGACAGGTCGAGTAATTGAGAACTGAGAATTTACCACTGGATTTGGCAGCAGAGAGGTCAGTGGTGTCTTCGATAAGAACAGTGTCTGAGGAGTGAAAGCCTGACTGGAATGGGTTCAAGAGAGAATTGGAGGAAATTTGAGACACAGGTCAGTTCACCATTAAAGGGCTTAAGCTGTCAAAGGAAAAAGAAAAAAGGGGTAGCACCTGGAGGAGAAGTGAGGGCAGGAGAGGATTTTCTCAATGGAAGAATTAATGTGTTTATATGCTGTATTCGTCTTTTACTGTGGACTAAAAAAGTACCGCAAACTTAGGAACTTAATATAACATAACTCATGGTTTCTGTAGGTCGACTGTGAAGTCACAGCAGAGCTGGATGCCTCTGGCTGAGAGTTTCACAAGGTTGCCATCAAAACATCACTGGGAGCGCCCCTTTCAAGCTCACATGGTGGCTGGCTGAATTTAGTTACCTGCAGTTGTAGGAATAAGATCTCTGTTTCCTTGCTCTGACTATCAGCTGGGGCCACTCTCAGCTCCCAGGTGTCACCCTGGCCTTTTGCACTGTGGCCCCTCAGTGTCCCCTCTCATAACATGACAGCTCATTGAAAGGCCAGCAGGAGACCCTCTCGGCTCAGCAAAGGCCTAACTAAGTACACCCCTGTTAAGGGACTATTCTCTGATTAGGCCAGGCCCACTGTGCATAAGCTCCCTTTTGATTGACTGAGCATTAACAGGAGTAAGGAACTTACTGCAAGACCCTTTCACCTTTGTCAGATGACATAATATAATCTAGGGGTTATAGCCCATCACCTTTGTCATATTCTGTTGTCTGGAATCAAGTCACAGATTCTACCTGCACTCAAGGGGCAGGGATTTCACAGGAAGGAGAGTCACTAGGAGTCACCTGAGGGTGTGTCTGACATAGATATCTATGGGAACAATGCAGTGGAGAGGAAAACATTGGGTGACAGAGAAGAAAAAGGGGCAGAAGGCTGAAGCAATGGTTTTGGGTAGATGAGAAGGCTGGGGTTCAGTGCATGAGCAGAGACATCAGGCTGAGCTCGGGCTGCAGCTGACCACGTGGCAGTATAGGAGGGGAGGCTGAGTAATTGGATGTTCATGGTTGTACATGGGTAATGATGGAGCTTGGGGAAGCCTTTCTCCTTTTCTCTTCCATATCTCAGTGAGATAAGAAACAAGGGCATCAGCCAGAGGGAGGATGGCAGAGAAGGTGTTGGAGGTTTATTTAATACATGTTCACATTTCTTATCACATGGTGTATATATATTTATCTATTTATTATAATGTATTTACATCATCACTTTAACTTGTTCTTATGAGGAGGGAAAAGAGAATCTGTAGAGTCAATGCTGGAGACTATCAGGGATGAGCTAGTAGCCTAGGGCTTCGTCACAGAGCGATCAGATGCCAGACTGGCACATTGCAGGCCAAGACTGAAAAGAAAATCAAAACCCAAACCCAAATGCACACTGAAAAAAGGCTGCCAGTTTAGGACTGAGCAGGGGTGGGGCTGGTGGTCTAGTCGCCGTGGCTGGGGGCACTCAGGCATTGAGGGGGCTTTGAACAAGTGATCCAGGCTGGAGCCTCGAAGCTGATAGACATTGCATATTCAATATTTTCATTTATGACTCATAAATGCAAGGTTTGTCCTGACTTACAAACTGCCTGTCACACCTGTATCACAATGTGTTTTCCCACAACATTTCCCAGGTAATTAGTTTTACAGAGTCTTGTCATTTGACACAGCTCCTCCCTCTTTCCAAGCACTCCTGGGGATAGCTGAACTACCGAACAATAAATCTTACCGCATAGCTACACTTAGAACTTAAATGAGCAGAAAATACTCCATAGTACGAATATCAAGCATTACATGCATAGTCTGAATAGAGAAACCAATTCCTGGGCAGCTCCAAGCTTAGAAACTCATTCACTTCACCCACAGCCCTTGATCTTTTCTTATGCCATCCCTGGAATGGTGCAGAAGACCTTGGGAGAAACCTGCTTCTTTAGCCAGGACATCTATCCTGTCAGTTTTTGAAGAATTCTGTGCATCCACTGGTTTTCATCTTCCTGCATCTAGAGCATCTCTGGGCACAGCCCACCAGACCTTCCTCAGCCCCGGTCTCTGCAGTAGCTGGAAACCTTCTGGGACTGGCCATCTCTTCTCTGCAGCGGTTGGCCTGGCTGCTCACGTGCTCTTCACTTCTGACCTTCACCAGATTGTGGATTGTGCAGCCCATGGTCTGCAGCGGTTGGCCTGGCTGCTCACGTGCTCTTCACTTCTGACCTTCACCAGATTGTGGATTGTGCAGCCCATGGTCTGCAGCCCAGGGTACCCTGTGCCTGAAGATCACTCGTTTTATTATGGGGAAGGGTCTTGTTCCTGGGGGCTTGTTCTTCTTTCTCTCTACCTTCCTGCTGCTTTCAAGTCACTTTTGGATCCTCTAAGGAGTCTCATAGCGAAGAAGGCCTTCTGTCACCTCCACGAAGGAGAGTGCTCCTGTAAGTGGCCAAGCTGAACACCTTGCTTGATGCTGTCTACACGTGGCTAGAAGGTCACACACCTCTGACCGCAGTTTTCAATAAGGATCTGCTCCCTCAGCCCAAGCTCCTGGGCCTGAAGTCAGCTCTGAAGGTTTTGGAGTAGAGTTTCTCACCTTTACTCACTTGAGGGTGACTTGAGATGTTCTATTAGTTTTACAAAGGTCAGCAAGCCTCCTTTTACTCTGGAATTGTAAAACTTTGGTAATCTGACCTACTCCCTGGCTATCAGAGACATGGTTTGATTTGCATACGAAGCCAGTGTCCAGAGGGAGAAAAGGGGTGAAGTTTCCTAATCCCTCACCTGGGAGCTGAATTTAGGAGCACTGTGGGGAGTGTTCCAGGTGTGGGAGAAGCACACATGCCTTGAAATGCAACAATGTCAAAGAAAAGGGGCCAAGGCTGGGCCCAGCCTGGCACAGAAGGAAGGGTGTTTCGACACAGCATGTTGTTGATGGCAGGAGATCCTCTGGACCTGACTTCCTCACAAAGTGATTAATTTATTCAACAGATATTGATTGGATATTTATTGAATGTGCCTGGCATTGTGCTAGGCTTTGCGGGTACACCGATGGATAAAGCCTATTAGACAGACCCTCTCCTGGCAGTGCTTACAGTGTGGCCATGTTCAGAGCACTGTTGCTAAGCACAAGACCGAGGCCAGGATCCCAGCCTAAGGCGCCAGACCGGTCTAGTGCAATCGGAGTCCTCACGGCACCGTGAACACCTTTGCGCTGTGCTGTTCAGTCTACAACAGAAGCACCATGTGGCAGCCGGAAGTGGCAAAGGTAGTAGATCAAGGAGCCTTTCCAGCTCCCTTTTGTCAGAGAGGATGCGGGGAGCATCTCAGGCAGAGGAAACAGCCCAGGCAAAGGCCCTATCTTAAAGGAACTGGAGGGAGGTGACCACAGACAATGAGGGAACAGGCATTAGAGCTGTGTCTTTGCCCTGAGGGCAATAATAAGAGCCGAGTTTGAACAGAGCAGTCGGGCTGTGGGATGGAGAGCAGATAGGAGTGGGGTAAGAGGGCTCTGGGGACACCCTACGAGTGGTCTCCATAGTGTTAGATCATATACTCTGGCAATAAAAAAATAGAGCAGATGCCCCCAAATATGAATTTGTTTGTTTCTAAACAGGATACTAATGAATTGTGTGCTTTATAAAACTTATATCTGAGAAAACCAATAATATTGATATAAAGATAAAATTACTTCAGATATTTTTGTTTTATTTTGTTTGTTAATGGTTCACAAATATAACTGAATATGCTTTATAGTGTTGACTGAATATTAGTGTATCACCGTGTGATATATAAATTCTATTTTAAGTATGGTTTATTTCAGTATTTACTTTTATCCTCTGTCTATTGCTGGAAAAGACATTTTATAAAGACATGCAGATCTCAATTCAAAAAATACATCGTTGGCTGCTTTTTCCAAATCATATTTATTATTTTAGATATTTATTAATTTTTATGAAGGTTTTTGTTGACATTTGACTAGTTAATGTCTATTTTCCTTGATGTTAGTCAATTGTTCTTCCAAACAAATCAGAAGACGTTGTATTTTGGTTATTTTGACAAATGGATTAAAAATTAAATATTAATTTGAAAGATTTTAGATAGGATAGAACAGTCTATTTTTTTTGTTTTAAAAGTATATTTACATGATACATTTTAGAAGTAAGACACATATCATTTTTGGCAACAAAACCATGAAACAATATTAACATTTTCAAATACCCATTTCAAAATGCTCCACCTTAGCTCAAGTTTCTTTGAGAAGAATCATCTTCATTCATTCGTAAAGCATTAAACTTAAAAGGAGGTTGATTCAGTGTGTTTATGTTTTAAAATGATCTGCCAGGAAGCATATTAATAGCCACATGGCATCATAGATGATCAGCTAACTGAGAGCACATGCCTTTCAGTAAAGAAAGAGTAAGTAATCACTAATTTAGATGACACTGTGAATTTGGACAGGTGCTAATCCCTGGGTGGTAAAAAAAGATACAAAATATTTTCATGGTCACTTACCCTCTCGTTAAGGGTTGGAAAGATTTTGGGACCATCTGAAAGATACCACTGTTAAGTCAAGCACACCAAGACACAGCACGCCAGGAGGGTGAGAACAAGGGCCCTCCTGTCTGCAGAATCGTGCCCATCTGCTTCCTGCAGGGTACCCTGAATTCCAAAGTGATACCTGCTGCTGGTTTTGGAGACTCCCAAAGGTGGTGAGGGGACTGTAGCTTAGGAGACAGTGGTGGGTTGGGGTAAAGTGAATGGAATAAGTGCTGTTTGTGGGCAATGTGAACATAACTTGCTGATAGATAGGATTGGGGTATGGGGATAATTTCCACATTTCCAGTTTGTATAGTTTGTTGGGTAGTGGGGCCACACCCTGAAGGAAGAAGGTACAGTCTGCAGAGGAGGTCCTTTGTTTGGGTTTAGCTGTGATAAATGTAAGCTGTCCCTGAACTGTGCAGGTGGGGCTGCCAGGTAGACAGTTGCATATGGAGGTCTGGTCTAGAGAAGTCTCAGCGGCCGGATGTGTGCCCAGGGTCTGTGGTCAAGCTTTCTCTGGCCCCTGCTTCTCCCTGGATGGCGTACCCTTCCTAGATATTTTTCAGTCTCGGAGAGACAAAATGTAGAAGAGAAACAAAGGACTGCTTGTGGTCTCAGCAGAAGGAGTTTGTCATGTGGTCCAGCCCAGGTCAGCAGGGGATGCCCTGTAACTCAGTCCTCACAGTTATAAAGTAGAACTTGGTTGACCTTGTCTTCTGTGTATAAATTTCCCTTGTGAACTTCACAGTGAAGGATGACCTTGATAGAGCATGATGGTTATTTAGGTCCTGGGATCCTGACATCTATCCACACAAGATGATCAATATGTCCATTTATATCCCCATATCTTGGTATACACATATGTCTCTGCTTGTACCTTTACTATGTCTGATCTATCCTCCTGGGAATGACTTGCATTTGGGGCAGGTCATGCCATTTATCAATAATGTGTTTGTGTACATTTGTGTGTGTGTGTGTGTGTGTGTGTGTGTGTGTGTGTGTGTGTGAATGCATGTGCAGCATAGCAGTGTTGTAGCTTTGGACTTAAAAGTGCAGGTTGTGGAGTCTGCCAGCTGCATTTGTAACCCAGATCCTCCTCTTCCTACAGATAGTTTCTTGTTCAATTTACTTAATTCTCTGTGCCTCGGTTTCCTTATGGGCAAAGGGTGAAAATACCACATCTACAACAGGAATCTTATATATGCAAAATGCTTAGCATCATGTTTGACAGGAAATGACCAGTCACTACTTGTGTGTGTCGACCTTCTCCACCCCCTAGATGCAAAATGTAGATAAATAATGTTTGCCTTCCTAGTCTATCCTTCAAAGGCCTCTCCTCCCCACAGGCCCCACCCTGTCCCCTCTGATAGACTCTCTAATGCATTGTCTTTATACCTTTATAAGCCAGAATGTAGTATCTCATCCAATGCCATCTGGGGTGCAATTCACATTATTATTCTATCACGTTGCTGGAAAATGGTTTCCTTTGTTTACTTCTTTCATCAGTCAGCTATTTCTTCCTCCTATTCATCTGACCCCCACTGCAGGCAGAGCGTGTGTTTGGTGGGGGCTGTCAGGGAGTTCACTGTCTAATGGACAAGTGGACTTGTTCGAACTAATTCCAGTTCAAGGACATGGCAGAGGAGGTCCTAGGGACACACGGCTCCTGGAAGTCACGGTAGCACCTGGCCCTGGACTGTTGCTCACAGCAAACTCGAAATGCTCTTTCTGCCAGGCAGGTGTGGGGAGCCTGACAGCTGGTTGGGAGGTTATCAAGCAATTGGAAATGTGGGATCTTTCTCTGGGGCCTAGAGAGGGGACAGAGGATGAGAAGGTGGCAAGGATGCACCCTGTATCCTCTTTCCCCCTGATGTAAAAATCTCTCTTCCTTAGAAATGGACATGAACAGCCCTCATATGATTCATTTTCAGTGGTTAAAACTGGGTGTTTGTGGACTGGCCACTGCCTGCCCCTCCAGTCTCATTTCCCATCACGTCTGACACAGCTTTTGTCCTAGCAACAGAGCTTTACCTACAGTTCTTAAATGTCTCAGCTTTGTTCACATTGTTCTCTTTTGCTGGACTGCTCAGCAGCCCCTCCCTCAACCAGGCAACTCACGGCAGTGTTTCCTGCCTTGCCTGCCCATCCTGCTCCGGCCAGGTTCTTTTCCTCCAGTCTCCCATGGCACCAGGAATGGGCTTTTATCACACTTATCAATTTGTGTTGAAGTGTTGATTTTTTCCATCTGCTTGAAGAGATGCCAAGTTTCTTTTCAAACCCTGTGAATAAATGTTAGACTAAATGAAGGCATGATGTCAGATACCAGGCAGACTTCTATTCTTGTTAGCACCCAGGAACACAACAGTTTGAGCAGGGCAGAGTGGTGGTCAGAGGAAGTGCAGGGGGCGTTTCTGCCAGTGCGTGCCTGGAACTCACCGTCCCAGCCCCTCCAAGCTGAACATGCCGCGGGACCAGTCTTAAGGACGGGAACTGTTCTCGTCAGCCCTCAAGCTCTCGCTTGTCTGAGGGCAAACCCAGACATGTGCTGTTTGCTTCCAGACACACACTGTGCCCTTGACCTTTCCCTACACCTGTTCCCGACTCTCTATCACAGCTGCATTAAGTCGTCTCACTGCATTCAGCTCCACTCGATTGACTGGGGCTTTCACAGGCAATTGCTTTTATCTAAAATTTGAAGAACTCACTTTGGTCACAATTTTTATTCTGGCTGTGTGTTTTCAAAGCTATTAACTGTACTTTGGGCTCAAAGTGAAGCCGAGTCCTTACAAAGGGGTTAAATACTTCTTGGGGGTTTGTCCAGCTCTAGGTGGCAATAGGTCACCCCTGCTTCTGTCCCAGCTCAGAGAATAATAGAGACACACTGTCCTGGCCCCCCACCGGCCGTGGCCTCCCTGGGGTGGATCGTTGGCACTGGCTCACTAGGAAACACTCTGCGGATGGCAGGACCCTCAGGGTCTGGACTTTTCCCAAGTGCTGCGGTGTGGCTCTGATCCTCAGAGGTACCCAAATTTCAAAAAACAAAGTGAGTCTCCATCCTAGATGACCTGCAAATCTGCTGTATCTACAAGTGGCTGGCATGCCTGCGGAGGATGGAAACTATGAGGTCAATAGATAAAGAACAAATACTGGGAGGAGCCGAGAAGAAATGACATAAGGAGAGCCATCTAAATAACCACTCCAGCTTCTTCATCCCTCCCTGTATCTATACTCTTTGCTACGTAGCTTTGAAGCCCACCTGCTCCAGCAGATGGGCAGTGTATTTCCTTCCTCCTGACAAAAGATTAGGCTCCTGATTTGCTTTGGCCAGAGAACTGTGCAGAGAAAGGCCAGTATGCTATTTCTGAGCCCGCCCTTAAGATAATTGTTTGTTTCCTCTTATTCATTCTCACCATGAGATAAGCTTTCTCCAGGTGGTGTATTGGCCAAGTCAAAGTCCTCAAGTATACACCAGGGAAACAGACATGAGTCTAAACCACAGCAAGGAGCTTAGTCCAGGCAGATCCACGGCTTAGGTAGAGATGCCCAGTTTACATCTGCCGATTCACAGACATCTGAGGAAAAAAATGATTGTTCTACTGTGTTTTAGGGTGGCTTCTTATACAGCAGTAACTAAGTAGCTGATACAATGTCTCAATGTAAGATTTTAAAAACTTACATTGCCTAAGTGTATAATTATTACTATTCAAGATACTTTTCACAAATTCCCTTCTCTCTTTGGGTAAGAAGATATCTTTTCTGTAATAATAATAAAAAAATTCAATTAACAGCAGCACCACTTATGGAACATTTGTGATGTGCCACATTCCATCATAGGTACTTACATTTAGTCCTCACAACAAACCCTCTGCACTAGGCATTATCACCAATCCCATCTTACAGATGAGGAAACAGAGACTCAGAGAGGTGAATTTGGCAAGTTCACACAGCTAGGAAAGGTGCAGCAAGGATTCAAACCTAGGCAGTCTGGCTCTGGAACCCATATTCTTGGCTGCCGCTAACTGTGATTTTACTGTTCTTCTCTCTTTCTCTTATCAGGGAGCAAAACAGAATGTGGGCTCGATCCTGTCACTTAGCATGGCACTAAAGTCATATCTGTGACATGTTTGGAAGAGCCTACCTTATAGCCCTGAGCTCTAGGAGTGGATTAGCAGAGTTTTCTTCTGCAAGGGCACTTGAATCATTCCAGAGCTAGTTGGAAGATATGAGTTGCATGGGGGCTTCTCCCTGCCCCCAAAATTATGCCGCCAAAGCCAAGGTTGACTTGGCTTCTTAGTGGACTAAAGTCCAGACCATGTCTATCTTCTGGAGGCTGGGCCCTTTGGGACACCCTGAAAGCACAGACCGGAGCATGGGTGCACCATCTCAGTCTGGGACTGTGTGGTTCAGGGGATAAAGCTGTGTCCCAGGTCCAGGCCATTTATTCTCGGGAGGATCAGATTAGTGTTAACCAGTGCTCATTGAAGTACTAGTGAAAGTGGATTAGAAATTGTGAAACTCTACAGATGCTAATGATTACAATTATGATGGCTAAAACTCATAGCTTGAGGATAGAGATGCTGCTCTTTAATTCAGGCAAGACTTTTCTTGGCGGATTCCCTGGGCAGCTAGAAAAGTGCTAGAGGCTTGATGTCAACATCTCATAAAGCTTACTTTTATCCCTTCCTCCTTTCCCTTCCCTCCCCTTCCCTCATTTATTCAACAGCATGTATTGATCTGGAGGTACCTGTTTCTAAGATAGAGATTGTAGAGGGGGTTGCAAAAACCAATACATTACAGCTAAGATTATCTCAGGGTTGTTCTCCCCCATCTTCCCCAATTAGTGGCTATCTGGTGCCTGTGGCTTGCATTTCTTTTCCTCTGTGGAGGGCCAAATGCAATATTGTTTCAGTTTACAAGTCAGAAACATGGGGGCCGCTTTCCTCCATTCCACCAAACCTGAGTAATAGAGGATGACTGGTGGCAATATCCATATCAAACTCGAATCCCAGCTTGGGAGTGAAAAGAATGTTGGAGAAGGACGAAAAGCAGGTGACATGCTGACGAAGATGAAGAATAAATTGCTCAAGACATGAAAGAAAGGGAATTGCATATATCATAACCTAATCTTCTATAAATAAGGCAGACGTGGCTGTTTTAATAGGCTCTGGAAAACTGAAGAGACCCAAAGGGAGAAAGTACTGGTAACAAATGAGATGCAGATTTTGGAAGAGAAGCAGACAATAGCTTATTCCTAGTGAAAGCTAGAAGATGGTATGTTTTTAAATTAGGCTTAAATTGGAGTGGCCCAGCCCAGGCAGAGTCTAGGGCAACAGAGGCCACTCAGCTCTTGGCCCCTCAGAGAGAGTAACAGGGTTCTGAATGTGAATGGGCCACAGTCAGTCCCCAGCAGAGTCTGGCTAAGGCCCTAAGCTTCATGTGTAGGGGGTGGAACCAAGGTCATATGCAGATATCAACAGTCTCTAGCTGCCAAATCTGCGGAGCTGCTGGAAGCAGAGATAGGTGGGAGGGATGGAGTGGGAGAACTGGATATTATAAGAATGCAAGCTGAGTGAGTGAGTTCAGGAGAGAGAGACAGAGAGAGACATGTGAGAGAGAGAAAGAGAGAGAGTTGGGTTTAGGCAGATTTGCAGTGGGGCAGACTCTGCTGGGGCCTGGGTGTGAGGGGGTGGGCTTTTCAGAAGGCTTCGAGGCTGAACACTAGGCAACAACACCCCTGTAAGTCTAAAGGCCCTGCCTTTGGACACATCAGGTGTAACTGTTATATTTGCCACACGAGGGGATGAAATTCTGTACAATAAAAACAACTGGAGAGCAATGGCAAGATAAGGCTAGGACATGTGATGCTATTTGTTTTAGAGCCAGGAAATCCAGGCAAAATTAGCAAGAGGAAGTGAATTTTGAAACAGAGCATTATGACAGCAAATACAGTATGGATTAGAGATAGGGAGAGAGGAGGTGGGGAGGCTGGTGAGAGGACACCTGAGTTCCAGAATGGGGAGGGATCTGGCCACAGCAGGAGAGAAGCATCGTAGATCACACTGAAGGCAAGAACTCAGGAGCCAGCTTTGCCTGAGTTAGAGTCTTGGCTCTGCCACTAGTGGCTGTGTGGCCTTCGGCAAGTTATTTAAAGTACTCCTGCCTCAGTTTCTCTATTTGTAAGATGAAGGTTGGCATGAGAATTAAATCAGCTGATCTTTACAAAATGCTTAGGATACTGTCTGGCACATAGTATGTCTTGTGTAAATGTTTCTCAGGTAAAAGAAAATAAAATCTGAAAAGAAAAAAGAAGACACCAGAGCTCAACCCCCGTAAGATGGCACTGAGGAAATGGAGAAGGTGACGTATGTGGCATCAGACCCAACGAAGTGGAGGAGGCAGAGGCCATTCTGAGAGAGCCATCACACAAGCTCCTGCATCCCAGGCAGGGTGGTGGGATACCACCACCTGGTTCCATCAGTTCATTGATGCTGTGAGTACACTACAATATTTTCAAGTATTTTTTTTCTTTTTTTTTTTTGTGCCAAAATTTGAGCAGAAAAGCAGAGGATGGAAGTGCCTCTCTGTGACTTTGTAGGTTCATTGATAAGTCTTGAGCTAAAACCAACCAACCCGTCCAACCACTAACCAATCAACCAGGCAGCCAGTCAACCAAACCATCAACCAACCAACAAATCTCTTTCCAGATGAGTTTCTGATCTCTTTAGGCACAGGGAACATCAAATTAGGAAAGCTTATTTCAGAAAAGAGGCATTTGTTTAGATCTGCTATATCCTAGTTGTCCAAACCCAGCAGATATGTTTTGGCTTTCTCCAGGCATTACTAGTGACAATCTCTTTTGTTTAGAGAACATCTTTAATTTTTCAAGGCTCTTACTTGATTGCATGACAGCCCTGCCAGGTAGTTATTAGATGAGATGGTACATATGAAAGCACCTTGTTTTGGGACAGGTGTATGGCAGGAAGCGAAGAAGCATCATTTTACAAGTGATGGCATGAAAGCATGGAGCAATTAGATGCAAGTTGGTGTAACATGCTAAAGTTACAGGATATTAGAAATAGGCAAATGGAGGGGCTGAAAACCCATATTTTGTTGACAAGCTGTGTTTGTTATATTGAGCCCGGCACTCAAGCTTTTTAAGTCTCTGTTTCCACGTATGTAAATAAAATGGTGCCCAAAGTACTTATATCTCAAGGTTGTCATGAGGATCACAGGGAATGGTGAACACAGAACATAGAATGAAGTGCCTGGCACACTGTAGCACTCATTACTTGGTAGGTGTTATTATTTGGGAAAGGTTAACACAGAGATGGGCCTATACCCACCTCCATCATGGAATTTTTGCATTTGTCTCTTGACTGTAAAAAAATTCTAGGACATTAACAAAAAAAACATAGGGGAGGAAAAGTTAAGATCCAATATCCTACACTGAGTTCAATTTATAAAGATTGTGTATGTTAGAGTGGGAAAGCAGTTTCATCTAAGACGCACAGCTATTTAGAGGAAGCAATAGGGTGAATAATTGCCCTTTCCCAGTGGGGTATCTCAGGACGTAAAACTTTTAGAGTTAAAACTAGAACTATCCTGGGCAAACTAAAATAAGCTGGTCACCCTAGGCAGTGATGAGACAAGGTCTTGGTCTCCTGACTCCAGCCAGACTGGTGCCTTTTAACTTATGAAATCAATGCTCTGTGGAAGTGGACCTTTCTTAGGTGTTTCCTGTTTGGGTTCTGAAAAGTCCCTCCCACTGATACACCTGGTCCCCATGCTGTTATCATGCTTCACCACACCCTGCACAGAGCTCACCTCCACACCTAGCTCCCCGTCCTTTCTGAGCTCACAGTCCTGGGTGAGCACTGAGGCCATGTTAGGGCTGACGTGTGGCCCAAGACCAGAGCACAAGAACTGGGTGAGGGTGTACCTGTCTGGGGTGTAATGTCAGGAGTACCTGCATCCAGGCCACACAGAAGTGAGATAGAATAAGAATATTTATAGGAGCCTGGGCAGATGGTAGAGAGAGTGGGTGAATGACATTGGGCCTAGCATAAAGGTGGAGGATGGGTGAGGGAGAGTGAGGAGTTGAGGTTGGTGGCATAAAGCTCTCTCTGTAAGTGATATGTCATACTCTCTGCCTGGCTACCTATAACCAACCAGGAACTTGTCTCCAGAAAGTATAAAGAATTCTTCTAAATCAATGAGAAAAAAGACAGTGAATCCATTAGAAAAAATAGGCAGAAGCCTCAACAAAATCTATCCAATCACATCTAAAAAGGTCCAAACTTTGGTCAACAGAGACAGGCAAATTAGAACCAAACACACTTACCGAAGTGGCTAAAAGGGAACACTAAGTGCTGGTGGGAGTGTAGAGCTGGAACGTTTGGACTCTGCTGGTGGGAGGAGAAAGTGGTATAAATGCTTCAGACAAACGCTCTGCAGAATCTATTAAAGCTGACTCTACACAGACACTGTGAACTAGAGATTCTACTGCCAGATATGTATCTAAACAGAAAGAAATTCTCATGTGCACCAAGACACAAAGAATGTTCATAGTAGCATATGTCCAAGAGCCCAAACTAGAAATAATGCAAATGCCTATCCAGAGTGTGATAAATAAATAAATTGCAACATAACTATACAATGGAATGCTATATACCAATGAAAATGAATGACTCATTGTCTTATCTAACAACATGGATTAGGCAGAAAAGTGTATATTATATGCATAATTCTATTGATCTAAAGTACAAGAATGGTTTTTTAAGTCAGGGTATTGATGCCTTTTGGAGAGTCAGTGACTGAGGAGCGTGAGCAGAGCCTCTTGACATGTTTTTTTGGTGCATTCTGGGTCGTGGTTGCATGAGTGAGTTTGCCTTGTGAAAATTTATTGCGATGAGCTTTTTTAATTGGAATGCTTTTCTGTATGTATATAATTCTTCAATAAACACATTTACTTAAAAATGGGTAAAAATGTTTCATTTAGCATCTTTCCTCCATGATCTGAGTTATTGAGCAGATATGAGCAAAACATCTGGGCTTTGTTTCCCCAGGACACTAAACTTTCTATCCAGAGTTAAATGGAAAAAAGGTATCCATAGCTTCCCACTGGGGTTCTATCCTGTAAGCTGGATGACCCAGGGCGAGCCAACTTCTCTGCTATGGATGTGGGGTGCTTGGCGCCTCTCAGCCCTAGCCCATGCTGCTTCTTCTCTAGAGAAACGAACATATTTTCTGTTGGTTTTGGGCCCCAAACAGAACTTTAACAAATTGACTCATGCCAATCTCCTCTCTTCCTCCAGCCATTCCACTTCATTTTCAGGCCACTTAGTCTATTTTTCCCTCTTTTTGTCCTTGGTTTTCAAGACAGCCCATTTGGGCTGAGCCCTATTTGGTGACAAGTTGTCAGAACAGCTCAGACCTCAGTTCTGTTGTATGATTTAAGCCAAAAAAAAGAGAAAAATCTGACTGAGGAAATTAGATGGAGGTGATTGCAGCTAAAGTGCCTCTTATTGAAGCTTTTGGAAAACGTAAATGTCATCAGTCTTGTCAAAGCTGGCCACAGGAGAAAATAACAGGACCAGAGGTGGACTAGGACACATGCTGGGACTGCACAACCTTAGAATTAGCCTCCTATTTGTTATTATTTTTTTCTCGTAAGTAGTGGGGTGGAAGGGGGAGGAGAGGAGAAGGAAAATAGGAGGGCAGAGTGTGGTGTGGTGGGAACATGGGTAAAGGATGCCCAGCCTGGGCAGTGTTATTTATTTTGTATTCCTCAGAGCACTGGCAGTACCCTGTGACTCCCAGACAACTGAGATGAGAATAGCTAAGGGTTGACAGTGTGGCACTTGGCTGGGAATTGGAGTTGAGGACGGTGGATCAGGAGGGGCTGGCGCAAAGACGTATGTGCTCTGGCCCATGTGCTGTCATCACAGCACTCAGAGATTGGTCAGGTGTCTCAGTGACCCCTTGGGAAATGCATCCACATGGGAAAGACCTGCCATCACTCAAAGACCACCTGAGAATTGACCATGTGTGAGACCCCCGGTGGGGAACGAAGAATATCATGATTCAGCCTAGTCCTAGAAGGGTAGACTGTTTAGAATCCAGATCTAGGACTCTGAGGAAGACATGGTGTCAGCTTTGGGTCTGTAACCCGAGGGAATTATCTGTGTGGAAATGAGCTGACACTTGGGTTTGAAACCAATAGACTAGAAGAGGAGGAGAAAGGACAGGTCACATGTGAGTTACTGAACCAGAAACCAGCAGACATGGAGGTTGGTGAATCTATTCATGCAAGGCTCAGAGAGCTGACCCTTAGGGCAAAGGTCCAGACCGGTGATGGTCAGCTCAGGCAAGAGCAGGCACAAAGCGGCAGTTAGCCACAGTCCAGGAGGTGGGAGTTCCGGGAAGGGTAATCTAGCCCTCAGCTCCAGGGAATGCATAATCAAAGGGTTATGGGGAACAAGATAGGACTTAAAAGAGCAAAATCTGGTAACCAGTTTCTAGGGAGCATAGGTTCAAGGTTAGAGTCAGGGTCCAGTAGAAAGATTACTTCAAAGATGTCTGGGACAATGATCTAGGGGCCCTCATAGGTCACCTCCCTGAGGATAGCATTAATTCTCTCTTCTGTAGTGAGACTGTATTTATGGGTTTAATGACTATAGCAGGATGTAGGGAGCCAAATGGTTCACATGGGAGAGATGTATCTGGTCAACATGCTGTAGCTGGGAAGAGGTTTATTAGATCTGAGGGCACAAGACAATCAAGAGCTTTGACTACAGAGAAGGCAGGAATTGTTTTCGGGTTGAGGTATTGGTGATGGTTTCATGAAAGAGATAAGACTCGAACTCAGAGTGCCCAATTCACGTCAGTCGTCAGGGACTGAAACCAGATGACAGTCCCAGGAATCACGTTCGTCACTTCACATCAGCGTTTAATTGCAATGATTAAATTCTTATTATAAAGAGTTGGCTTCCTTATTTGAGAAGTGCGAGTTTGCACTAAATAACCTTTAGAACCATTTCCTTGGCCTACTTTTTGTGGCATCATTGTCTGGTGTCAAAATGCGTGAGCATGTCACTCCCAACCTTTTGTAATTCCTGGACTAACATTTGCTTTTCCAGATGGCCGAGGGCAGGGACTCTCTCTCTCCTTTCTGTAGCATGTACATAGTAGAGAAATTGTCGTGAAGGATACACTCAGTACGTGTTTATTGAATGAATGAATGAATGAATGAATGAATGTTGGACAGCCACTGTTCTTTGGTATCTACCTGTGGTTTTGAGTCATAATGTCATCAAAAAAGTCAGCTCTCTCCCCTCCCCCACCATGACATTCTTCCTCTGAGGCTCCTGGCATCTGAACTATGTTTTTCTCAAGGCAGGTGATTTTTAAAGGAATTGATTCTCCATTTCAAGAATGGCAAATCCAGAGGCAGGTAGCCTACAGCCTGAGTTAGATGTCCACAGAGGGCAATCCAACTTGGGCAAGACAGCCTGTGTGACTTATGTCCTCTTCCCACAGCAGTAAGGAGACAGCAGGATGTGCTGTCCTTGGAAACAGCTGTCATCCCAGCATCAGGCATTATGTCTCTGGCCGCAAAGGCAACACCATCGATGCCACTGTCACTGTGTCCTTTCCTGGCCTGACCCACTGGCCTTCTCTAAGGCAGCCTCCTGCCCCAGATGCCCTCACTGACTCCCAGATGGATTCCTGGGAGCAAACTGAGCTGGATTCCAGCGTTGTCCTGTGGCCTCATCCTTCTTGGAATTGAAGCCAGGTTAAATCTCAGAATTTCCCTTCTGTGGCCCACGTTTCCAGCTGGGGGAATTCTGAGAGTCTGAGCTTGGGGGCCTGATGCTCCCTCCACCTTGTAGGCATTCCAGGCCCACACCATCCCCCTGGGGAAATGCAATCACTCAGGTCCTTTTTCTTTCTTTCCTTTCTTTTTCCTTTCTTTCCTGTTTTCCCTTCCCTCTTTTTTTCCTTCCCTTTCCTTCCCTTCCCTCCCCTCTCCTCCCTTTCCCTCCCCTCCTTTTTCTTTCTTTCTTTTCTAAATCACAGCCCCAAGGACAGTGCTATGACAAGGCAGGTGGCCTGGCTGCAGGTCTCTGAGCTGGCTCCCTGGCTGAGGCTTCCAGCCACTTGCTAAAGCCAACTGATTACATGTTCCTCTGCGGGCAGAAACAAAGCAAGCCTGGCCTGAGGGTTGATCCTGTCCAGCCCTTTTTGCCAAAAAAGAAAAGAAAGAAGAAAAAAAAAAACCCCGTGAGGCTCCAAATGGGTTTTGGAGAGTTCTGCAGCCCATCACTACGTAGATCACCTTTAGTCATTGTGCTTTGTGGATCTGCAGTCTGCAGATGGCTGACAGGCTGGGGGCAGAGGGACATGGTGAGGCCCTAGCAATATTTCTGTCCTCCCGCTTGCTTTATCCTCTCTTACATCTCATTCTCCATCCCTGTCCAACCATTTCCTCAATGAATTTCCCGCCTCCTCTGCCAGGCACCTCCTCCATCTCCTTCACTCCCTGCCGTTTCCTGCCAGCAGATTCCCTCCTCCCGGCTCAGGCCCACCCTGGTCTTTATTCTTTGAACATTTGCCACTTTCATTTCAGAGAGCCTGCGGCGCCATCTCCCCGTGCCCAGACGAACCAGTGTGGAATAGGATGCTGCGACGAGTTCCCGTCACAGTCGTTTACTCTTCACTATGACCCATGTGGTCAGGTCTATCGGTTTCATTTTCCAGATGAGCAGACTGAGAGAGAGGGACGAACTTTCCAAAGTCAACCATCCAGGCTCGTTATCAAGTACTTCCCTGGCCAAATTTAATGCCCTTATGTAATGGCTTTCAAGGACCAGGGAAACAATACGACTGAGACGTGTCATGAGCTTTCACTTAGAATCAAAAATCAAAGGTGGTGCCCCAAGCAGCGATTTCTCTTTGTGACTTAGTAATTTGAGGCACCATCTCCCTAGCAGCTCCTTTGCCTCTCCATTGAGCATTTCCCTTAGTCAGTGAGAGCAGTGTGGGGATGGAGGCGCAGGGCCCCCTTTTGTCTCACTTTACTTTGGCACAGTTGGGGGAGCTTGTTGTCAGATGGGCAAGGGGAGGGCGTGATTTGGCCAGTAGGTGCCTCAGTTACTAAATGCATTTTAGTCCTTAAATTCATTATTGCAGATTATTTGAAAACTGAGCATGGGGCTGGATGGTAGAGCTTAACTGACTGGAAAAGCCAACTTTCTGGCCTGGGAGATGCAGGAAGCTCCTGAGGCAGCAGTCTAAACCCCTGTTTGCTCCTCTTTAATCTGCTCTTGAATTAATGAACCTGAAGTTTTGCAAAAAGGCCCTCCCTTTAATGCCTTTCTTCTAGAGGTGGCTGGCTATTTAAACCAGGCCCCCTTGAAAGTGGGTTCTGTGTGAACTCAGCTTTCATCTCAGAGAGCCAGTTTTAAATGGCCTCAGTGTTTTCATCGCACTTGACACTTTCGTTAACGACTTGTTTCCTCTCAGGCACCTGTCCCACAAGCAGAGGGCTTGGCCTACCTTCAGTATAGAATTAAAAGTTAAATGCTCACATCAGAAAGAGCAAGAATGCACAAATGATACAAAACAAAAACAGATTCATAGAAACAAAAGCTGAACGGGTGGTTACCAGCAGGGAGGGCTTGAGGGGGGATGGCTGAAAAGGGAAAGGAGAATCTAGTCAATAATATTGTGGTAAGTTTACACAGTGAAAGATGATTATAAGAATGAGTGAAGTGATAACACTGTAAAGTATAAAATTGCCGAATCACTATACTGTACAACCTGAAATTAATAACCAATATAAGATTGTACACCAAGTACACTTAAATTTTTTTTAAAATAATAAATTAATTTAAAAAATGAAAGAAAAAGCAAGGACATCAGAACCGGACCAACTCTGGTTTGAATCCAGGTCTCCTGCCTATAAACTGTGAGATCTTTTTTCTTGGAGCATCTTTTCTTAATTGTACCTGGAGAAAACAATATGAACCTTTATAATTATTTTGAAGAAGAAACAAGGCCATTGAATTGCTTTTTCCTCCAACTGGCATGTAATAGATTCAGCAAACCCCTTCTCTTTTTCCTGCCCTGTTGGGCCCAAATCAGGTTCGTAAATACATTTGAATGCTATTTTTCAACTCCAGGTACATTCTCCTTTCTGTTTTCATTTTTTCCTGCTCTTTCCTTGTCATACACATACTTCAAATGCCTGAGGAATAAACATGGAGGCTAATTTGTGACAGCTTGATTCTATGACTCGGTTATTTGTGGTTAACTTTACTCTGCAATTTAAAAAAAAATAGATTGATGGGCGGTGGCAGCATAGTTCCAGGGTCCTGTGGCCTCAAATTGATGAGAGTGCACATTTCATGGTACTCTAGGTGTTAATTACTTATGTGAATGGTCTCACTACTCCTCACCGTTTAGCAAGGTGTGTATTAGTTTAAGGAATGCTCAATCTTCTGCAGTAGTTAAACCCTGACATCTCTGTGGCTTAATACACTACCCCTTTGCTTCCTGCAAAAGGAAAGTCCAGTGCGTGGGCCCTGAGGTCAGCAGTTCCTTTTGCATGCACTCAGGGGTGTGAGCTGATGAGGATCTGTCCATTGTCATACTTGGCTTCCTGGGTGACCCCGGGCAGGGAGAAAGAGTGTAAAAAAGGGAACTTCAGGAGGTTTTTTGGCTTTTTAAATTTTTTTTTTTTTTACCAGGCAAGAGAAGCGTTGCTTCTCCGCATATGCCTATTCCTTTGGCCAGAACTCAGTCATGTGGCCATGCCTACCTGCCGGGGAACTGGGCAAATAGTCTAGCTATGTTTCCAGAAAGAAAGGGAAAGTCCCCGCCACAGGTAGGGGCACCTGTCCCCATTTTACAAAGGAGGAAATGAATAGGCACTTGAAGTAAACAGGAGAGGCAATTTCTGAATGTGGGCGATTGTTTCATTTCTCTTCAACCTTCTGAGAAGTATGTTTTTGAATTTCCAGGTACTTATCAGAGACACATACTTTTACTGAAAAAAATAAAAAAGAAAAAAGAAACCAAACTTGCACACAAGTAGAACAGAAAAAGGAAAATTATAATAATTCTTCTTAAAATGGAGTGTGTGTTAAAGAGCCAGGAGATGCAAGATAGGCATGGCATACCTGAAACATTCATTTTTGTATACTAGTAAGGTTTTTAAAATATTTTTCTATTGAAACAAATCTGGACGTACACATAGCAGAATGCACAGTTTAGATGAGTTTTAGCCATAAAACTTTTTTAAGTTTGGAACTTAAAAAATGACTTGCTTGTCATGGGCCACTGCTGACCTGAGGTCAAAGCCTTTCCTTCTAGTTTGAGGAGTGGACAGTTTGACATGTTTTAGAATTTTTTTTTTTAATTGAAAAAAATTATGTGGTACATTTAACTCTAGTGTCTGGCCAACTCTTACTACAGTTCTTCTAAATAACAACATATCTCACATTTTGGAATTCACCTCAAATATTATTTTGGTTGTTAATGTCTTACAGTTTCCTGGAGCCCAGCTTTATGAGACTGGGACTCCAAAGTCTCTCAAACATGTCTCCCAGGTGACAATTCACCTCTTTCTGCAGGAATACTCTCTCTGTTTCTTCCCCAAATGTATTTCTCTAGTCAGGAGCTATGTTGAGCATCCTCTTAGCTAAAAATCTTTTTCTAGTCCTCTGGGAAGAATAAAAATCTTGCATGCTTTTCTTACCATGTCAAGAGAATATCACTCCAACAGCTCTTATCTGTTTTGTATATTGAGTTAACCAATTTAATCTGCATATAATGACTGGGGCTAATTAATAGTTTTCCCACAGCTGGTTCTCTCTAGAAACATTTAGCAACTGCTTTCCAGTGGAAGCTGCCCTAAAAGCAGAGTTGAACTTAGCAATCTCTCTTTATAATAGAACAGAACATTTTCATGTTAACTGGCTTTATCACAAGAGGCAAGAATGGCTCATTGGTATCGTGAGTCACACACACATCTTGTACAAAATATCTTGTACCTCAAAAGATGATGGGGAAAATCCCCTCAGAGCTATTATTTATTTCTTTACTTTCTTCTTCATTTATTCTATCTCATTTTATTTTCTTTTTCTCAATTTTTCCTTTAGTCTCTTCAAGTGATCTCATATCTTGCGGTATCTCCATCAAATTATCTTTTTTTAACCTTTTTCTCCTATTTTTAAACTGTCTGGACCTTCAGTACACAGAATTGGACCAATCATATTGTCAATACAGCACTCTCATCACTGGAATATGCAATTTTATCTGGTTAGTTATTTTTTAAAATGCCACAAGCACTCACAGAACTATCATCGCAAATGAAATCTGGTTTAAGGACAATAACCTGCATCTCACCACGTGGTTCCTCCCACCCATTGCATCTCTGGCTCCTCGTATCTTAGGCAAACCTTACCCTGAATCTTGTATTCATCCTTTTCCTCTTTTGCTTTTTAAACTGTTTTATTTCACCTACATGTAGTCTCTAAAAGTCTATTTTGATTTTAGTTATTTTAGACTCTATAAAAACATCAAGATCTATGTAATTTGGTGGTTTACTCTTCCACCTAACATTAAAATGCTAAGTTAATAGAGTTTATTCACTTCTGCTTATAACCTATCAATTGACTGTTCTGCACTTGGTTCGCATTCTCCCATGGATGAGCATTTGGGTAGTTTCGAGGATTTTTTTGTTTTGTTTTTTTTTTGTTTGTTTGTTTTTGCTGTAATAAACAGTGATAATATTTCTTTTGAGAAAACAATTAAAAGTTAAATTGCTGGATCATACGATTTATAAACAGTCCAGTTTAGGAAATATTGCATAAGTAGTTGCATAAATTTATTACATCAATCCCAGCAGCTATGTGAGCTGTGAGTTCATCTACGTCTTTTCCTGTAACTTGGTTTTGTCAGACTTATAAATATTTTGCCAGTTAAAAACTATAAAATATGGTCTCAGTTTTATGTCTATAATTAAAGATATCTTCTTATGTTTCTTGGTCATGTAATTACTTCTGTAAAATGTCTGTTTGTGCATTTGTCTATTTTTCTAATAGATTGTGCTTTTCCAATTGTTTTGAAAGAGTCTTTATATATTTTATATGCTATTTGCTTGTTGGAGCTGAGTAATACAAATACCTTTCTCTCAATTTTAACTTTCTTTTCACTTTCCTAAATAATATTTTGAAGAATAAGATTTTTTATTTTGATATGTTTGAACCTATCGATGTCTCCATTTATTTCTTTAAAATATCTCTGAATAGTTTTAAAATTTTGTTGTAGAGTATTGCTTGTCTTTTGTTTGATACATTCTTAGATAGTCTCTGATATTGTTGTAAATGATGTCTTTCTTTTATATGTTCTCATTGGTTTCTAATGTATTACAGATAGAGCTCATCTCCAGCTACTGAGCTAAACTTTCATATTCTAGTAATTTATCTGTGGATTATTTAAGACTGTCTATTTAAAAGAACACATAATCTACAAGTCCTTTTGAATCTAAATTCACTTTCTTGGTTTATTTTGCTGCCTAAGACGTCTACTACAAATTTGGAATGTGACTTCTAATTGTATTTATTCTACAATTATAAGAATGACGCAGAAGCATATTTTCCCTGGATGTTAAAATAGATATTCTTCATCAGTTAAAGAAATTTCTGTTTATCACTACTCTATGAGAATTAAGAAGGGTTGTTGAAATTTACCATTTTTTTCTACATTTATTGAAAAATTATATGGCTTTTCTTATTAGTTTCTTGTCATGATAAATTATATTTCTTGATTTTCAAAGTATTAATTTATTCTGGCATACTTGGGCTAAAAATGGTCAAGGTATATTATATTTTTTAACGTTTTTAGGTTAGATTTGCTAATATTTTAAAGGATATTTGCATTCATTTTCAAAATGGAATAGCATAATTTTTTTTTCCTATTCTAGAATGTCTTTGCATGGTTTCAGTATGAGGGCTATGGTTTTGTATTGGGACTTCATAAATAAACCAGAGAATATGCCCTCCTTCCCATTTTCTGAGAGTGTTTCTGTAAAATTGGGATAGTCTATTACTTCAAAGTTTAGAAAAAAATATCACCTGTAAAACCAGACTAGATATTTTGTGGGAAGATTTTAAAATACACCTTCAATTTCTTTAGTAGTTACAGATTATTTAATGCTTTTATTTCTTCTTGAGTTGTTTTAGTAAGCTATTTTCCTAAGAATTCATCCATTTTAAGATTTCAAAATTATTGGCAAATAGTTGTTGATAGTATTATTTTATTATCACTTAATCTCTTTGAAGTTTTTTATAATTTGTCCTCTTTTCATTTACATTTTTCATTTATATTTCTGTTCGTTGTACTGTTCATAGGTTTCTCAAGTTTTGGGTTTTTTCGAAGAACCAATTTTGATTCTGTTGATGTGATCTATTATATCTTTCTTCTTTTGTTAATTTCCTCTCATTTTAAAATATTTTATTTATTACATTTTGGTTTATTCTTTTGTTCATTAAGAGGAAGAAAGATAAACAGTAATTTGAGGTTTCAATATTTACAGCAATAAATTGAAGCATTAATTTAGCCAAACCCTACAGGCTTTGATTTTCATAATCATATGGTCATGTGTTATCAATAACCCATTATTAGGTGTTTATATTATCAATCAGTAATAAATATTTAAAATTTTTATTATTTCATCTTTAACTTATAAAATAAGCACAGTACATTTTTAGATTTTCAAATTGTGAGAATTTATATTAATTATTTGTTATTAATATTTAACTTAAATGAGCTATGGTCAGAAATCATGGTCTGTATGATACACAGTTTGAAATTTGTTGAGAGTTTTCTATGGGCCTGGCACATGATTAAATATTGTAAATATTTCATAAAAGCTTGAAAAATGTATATTATATAGTTGATGGATGCACAAATCTATATATGTGCGTTAAGTCAAATTGATTAATTGTGTTGTTTATGTTATCTTTATCCATGATAGTTTTTCTCTACTTAATCTATCAATAACGTAGAGAAATGTGTTGAAATCTCCTACTGTAATGGTGCAAATATCCTTTCAAATATTAGCAAATCTAACCTAAATCTGGTTTTATCAGATTTTCTCAGCAGACCTATCACTTTTCTTTTACATATTTAAGGTTATTTCATTAGATACATATATTTTTAAAAACTGCTACATATTTTTAAACTTTTACCATTATGAAATGGCTCTCTTTGTCCTTAATAACATTTATTTTTTGGTACTCTAGCTGAAGTCATATTAACATATTTATGTTACTTTGGTTAGAAATTGCCTGAAACGTTTTTCTCATCTCTTTGCTTTCAACCTTTATCTTTAGGATTTATTTTTTCTCTTTTGGATAGTATGTATCAGAGTTTTAAAAATTTAATATGTCAATTTTTATATAATTGTCTAAAATACATTTTTAATTATTTATATATTTGGGCCTATTTATAATGTTTTAATACATTATTTTAATTTGTCTTGTATTTTTTGATTATGAAAGTTTTGGTCACCTAACTTCATCAATCTATTGCAACATCTCTTGGATTTTTCTCTTTTATTTAGATACTTTAAACTGTTTTCAATGTTGGTCTTCCTATGGCAATTTATCTGAGACTTTGTATACCTAGAATGTTATTTGTCATGCCTTCATGTTTGAAAGATAATTTGGCTATGACATTCTAAATGTTTGCTCAATACTTGGAGATCATTACTCCATTGTCTTCTTGTACTCAGGGTTTTTTTTTTTTAATTGATATCAATCAGATTCTTGTTTCTTTGGATGTTCTGTTCTTTCTCTTTTTAAGTTTTTATAACTTTTTAAAAAATATATATATATCCTTAAATTTCTCTGTAGTGTGTTTGGATGTGGTTTTTCCCTATCTCCTCTCTTTGCTACTTTATGGTTTTTTCTATCTCAGATATTCATTTTTTTTTCCAATTCCAGAAAATGCACCTCCACCATTCAAATATTTTCTTCTTTTTGTTTATGTTTATGTCTCTTTCTGGGATTTATTTTTAATTTAACTTCTATCCTCCATTTTCTTTAGCATTTCTTTTATATATTCTATCGATAATTCCTCATTTTGAGAGATATCTTCAATCTGATTTTCCAAATTGCAAATTTCTTTCTTAGCTGACTTCCTTCTGCTATTCAATCTTTTGTGTTTATTTAACAACATTTACAGATTTTATGCTAAATACTTCTATTTTTCTACTTTTTTCATTTTCTTATTTGTTTCATATGACTAACATCTTCCTTTATCTCTCTTAAAGAAAAATTGTGCAAAACTTGGAACTAAGGCCAGGGATAATTGCAAACTTTTTCAATGACTGGAACATAGACTGGAGCACAGTCTAGTCTTATTCAGGGATTCTAAGTCTCTAGAAGAATGCACTTTTTTTTTTACTTATTATTTGTAATCAATTAAAGCTCACACTATGTGAAGCTGTGGATTAAGCTGAGATGATTGATAAAAAAAAAGTTAATATCTATCTGGTAGAAAAAGATAACCTGAAAGATTGTTTTTTTCCCCCTTTGTTCTGCAAGACAAGTTTTGTGTCAAATATAGCAATTATATTCCAGTAATCTTGCTTGTATTGACTATATAGTCAGTCTTTCAAATTCTCATTTAACCAACTTTATCATTCTGCTAGTTTTACTCAGCTAAATAAATCTGAGTTAAAATATGTGTTCACTATAATTAGTATGTGAGCTATATTATTAATTTTTGAAAATTACTCTTTGCAATATCTTTTAATGTGTTTTAGACTAATTTAAAATGATTGGCTTTTCTCTTCTAATTATTCTATTTTTAGTGAACACGATAACCCAACATACTGTTTTTCTTGTGGAATGATGATCCACCTCAAATGTCTTATTCCAGCATGTATGGATCAGAGTACCTGTGTGTCTTGTGGGAGACGCCCAACCTTTCTCTGGTCTACCATCTTAGAAAAAACAAGATTGGCCTCAGAAATTCAAGGTAGCTTCACGCTGCCCCACGGTCTCCATAGGGAGAAGTTCTGAGAAATTGCCATACCCTGTATCCTGGAATTTGTTCCCCTGTCATGGTTCTGTTTTGCTTCTGCTGATCCTTTCACCTTTGGTACTCTATGAGACCTCCACTGTGCCCAGCTGTCCCTCTACTGGGGCTGCTATTTCATAACTCTGGCTGTACAGGTGGGGACACTGCTCTCTACTTATTTACTTTGTCTTAAAGGTGGTACAATCTCTGGCTTTAATTCTGCAAACCACAACTCTAGCAGGTTGAATGGTCACCCCTCCAAAAAAAAAAAAAAATCAGTTACCTGGAACCTGTGAATGTGACCTTATTTGGTAAAAAGGTCTTTGCAAATATAATTAAGGATCTTAAAATGAGATTGTCCTAGGTTACCCAGAGGGTGCATATATCCAACGACAAGTCTTCTTATAAGACATAGACGAGGAATAGATGCAGGGAGAGTAGAAGGCCACGTGAAGATGGAGACAGAGAGTGAAGTGGTGCGGCCACAATTCAGGGGAGCCTGGCTGGAAGATGTAAACTGGGATTCTCCTTGAGTCTCTGGAGGAATCACTGTCCTGCCAACAACTGAATTTTAAACTTTGGGCCCCAAGACTGTGAAAGAATGAATTCCAATGGTTTTAAGTCATCAAGTCTGTGGTAATTTGTCCCAGTAACCCTAGAAAACAAATTCATATACCCAAGAGTAGATTGTAAACTTTAAATGTCTTTACTAAAAGTTTGGGAATAATAGAAGTGAAGAATAACATGGGAAATAATTATAGGCGCCACTTAGCCCAGAGGCACTGGGAGCCTCCCTGGCCTGGCTCCTCACCAGGGACGCTTCCTGCCTCCTCGGGGCCAGCAGCAGCGTTCTGAAATTGTCAGGCAGCGGGACTGGCCCATTTTCACACCCAGAATAGAGAGAAGAGGAGGTTCTTTCTCTAACAGCTGTGTAAGGTTGTCTGCTTAAAACCTTTCCCTGCTGCAGGATAAACTTTTCTCTCTTTTCATGAGAAGTGCCTCCCACTGCAGGCTCTGAGGTTCGAAACCATCAATCATCAAATTCTCCAGCAACACATTTCCCCAGCCTCTGGGGATTTCCAGTCTTGTCCAGGTGACATTGCTCCAAGGCCAGCTCACCATTTTTTGTGTTTTGAGGTTTTTAAAAAAATCTCATAATCGGTGTCACTCAGGGTCATCTTGTTACATTAAGTTCACTTTAAAACCCCTTAAGTGTGGTTTGTTTGGAGGGATAGAAGCTCTTTGTGAAATTAGTTTTGCTAATGATTATACCTATGTGGAGTCGGTACATGTGGATGGAGACTGGGAGGAAATCCAAACATCGCTAACAATTTTATTAAGGTGGTGAGATTATATTAATGATACAGAGACTATTATGGGTGAGATTTTAGCTTTTTAAAATGTCTTTTAATGTTTATTTCAGAGTGCATAATGCTATTTTTACAGTAAATAAGGATAGTCATAAAGTTTTGATGCTATAAGAAAAGAAATATATTCCTTTGCCTGTCTCCTCATCCTTTGGAGGGAAAAAATGATACCAGCAACTAGGGACACATTTCTCTTCTGAGAGAAACTCTTAGAGTTTTATGTGCATTTCAAACAGTTGTAGATCTATTTGGGAGGAGAAATGCTTCCTTTTCTTGTTAGTAGGGAGGACACGTTTTCTCTCATCTTATTAAAGAATACTAGCTATGAGGCATCACCCAGATTGAATGAGGTGAGAGGGAATGAGATAGATAGATAGAGAGAGAGAGAGAGAGGGAGAGAGAGAGAGAGAGCGAGCACGGGGGAGAGAGAGAGAGAGAGGGACAGGCAGAATATTGTCCTGCCAGACAGGAAGAAAGGAGGATGGAGACTTAAGAAGAAAGCAGGGAGCCAGAAGGAAAGTCAAGGCTATCTATCGTACTTAGCTGCAGCCCTGCAGGGCTAAGGCAGGGCACAGCAGAGGACAGATGCTAGCAGGAAACTGACGAAGACCAGTTAGTAGATTCTGAAACATTCTGCCCAGTCTGCTTTCTACCTAGAATGCACTTCTCCAGCATCACCTGTTGACATCCAAAGGGTCTTTTAGGGTTCACCCAAAATGATGGCTTCTGTAACATCTTTATTGATCACTCCACCTCCCACGACACATTTTATTTGCAAGTTTCTTAAGATATTATATTCTACGTTACACTTGCCTTATCTCTGGCCTCAGCCTCTCTCCTTTCCAATGCTCCATGCATCCCTCACACATTACATTATAGGATTCTTAGGGCACCAGATGTATAGATTCTTAGTGTCTACTCTCTGTCTTCCATAATGTCAAGTAAAAAAGTGTTTGTGTAACCTAACTGGAAGCCTGGTGATAAGATGAAGGTGAAATTGTTCACAGAAATCAGGGAAAGGAGTGTCCAACTATAATTCTCTATTTTTAAACATCAATTTGAGTGTATGTATTTTAAAAAGTAGTTACAATTCACACAAAGCTGTATTTTTATTAAAAACAAAATAAAACAAAAAGACTGAAAAGTCATCCTACTCCCCATTATCCATGCCTATTGTCAAAATCTGACTGTTTATACCACACATCCACAACCTATTCCCTAGCATGAATTGCAAGGTGACAACAGGCAAGACGAGGGTATGTTGAAAGGTTACTGAAAGTCAAAATGCTCTCACGTTGTGCTGGACACCGAGGCTGCCTAGAGTTCCCTTATAGTTGAAGGGCTTATGATTCTGTGATTATTATTATTTGGAAAAATGTAATAACTACCATTTAATGTTGCTAACTCAGTGACAGACACTCTAAATGCTTTGTGTGTTTCCACCGATTTAACGTTAATAAACCATATGAGAAACTCAGGTGTGAGGAGAAGTACACAATAACCGTCGCAGCCCAGATCTGAACCTGAGAAATCCCTTCCAGGGTCCACACTCTTCAACACCCCGAGCTGCTGCCTCTGGTACCTTGCCTCTTTCCATGAATGTTTTGAGGTAGGTAATTTTTAATTATAAAAGGCAATGTCAAAAAATGTGAAAGCAGAGGTCTACACCACTACTTGGAAATGGCGATCCTTTTTTTTTTTTTCTCAAGGACCTTCCTTTTTTGAGAAACAAAGGCTATAGGAGGAAGCACAATGGTAAACAGTGGGAGGAAGGTGGACCCTGTACCAGCTTTATGACCCTGAGCGAGACACTTAACCACTCTGAGCTTTAGTTTCTCCATCTTTCAATGGGATGGTTGTAAGAATTAAATGAGTTAATATGTGTAAAGCATCTAGCAGAGAGCTGAGCACAAAGACAGTGTTAGAGAAGTGTTTATTGATGTTCATTGAGCTCATGGAATGCCACTATGTCCCAGGCATTGTGCTGGGCTCTGGGGATGGAGAGAAGAATGAGTCATTCTTTGCTCTTACTGGAGCACTTGACTTAGTGGAGGAGAAAGACATGTGACACAAAAATTCTAACATAAAGTAATAGAAAGCATTTTGAAGAAATGAAGAAAGCATACCTAACTTGATCTAGGTAAAAAAAAAAAAAGTATTTGGCTGTTCTTATTAGGCAGAAGCAGTTTTTATTCTTTTCATGTATTTCATGTCTAGTTTTCTCCATTCCTAAGCTGTAATGCCTGAGATTTCAAAGTTAGAGAATTATTTATTTGGGTCAAGCATTGCCCTTTTCTCATGGGCTTCTATAAAACTGCAAATTAACCTGGGGTTTGCATCAGTGTCCTAATGACATTTTGATGGCATCTTACATGACAAATTCCAAAGATTCACACCCAGAGATTCAATTCAGTGTAGATGGGACCTGGAAACATCTCGGTTGGTTCTGAGGTTAGTGCTCCCGTGTGCTTTGTCCTGGGAGACAGAGGCTGAGGTCCTAGGACACCTTGGTTGTCTTGTCTTCTGAAGGGCAAAATCTGCTCATGAAGGAGGTAGGTCTATGAGCCAGTGAAGGTGCCATGGGGTAGCCTTTGTCCTTTGTTCCTCTGCCCTCTGTCACTGGGCATTTTTTTTTTCAGGTGGTTTTTCCATTTTTGTCAGGCAAAGAAAGCTAATTGAAGTATCTAGGACTGTGGACACCTGAGTCCCCACCTGCGTGCCAGCCTGTTCAGTCCGTCTGTGTTTTCCCTGAGCCCCACCACCTCATGTCTGTCTCCAGCCATGAGGCTAATGAGAGGCCTATTCAGGCCTCATTAGGAGATCAACTTGGTTTCTTTTGCTTTCCAAAGCTAATTATGCCTCTTTTATCAGTTCAATTTTGGCAATTAATGTATCTCTGTATACACAAATGGCTGTTTGTTTTTAATCTAAGTGACACGTGTGAGGCTTTCCTTTCCTCTCTCCACACACGTTTATCTCTGTCTTGTCTCCCTTCCTTTATAAATGATACTGCAGTCAGGGTTCTAGTTTTAAGCAACAGAAACCAACAAGGCTGGAATAAAAGGAAGTCCCAAACAATAGATCCCCAGAAACCAGAAAAACTAGAGAACCCATGGGAGCCTAAAGTCCTTAAACAACAAGACATTTTAATCTTACATTTAAAAGACTCTCACCAGGTGGATGGTGCCAGAGGTGTTTAATTCAGTGGCTCAAAGATGTCATCAGAAACTCATGCAGCCACTTTAATATTTTGCTTTAAATTCTTAGCTGCTCTCCCCTCCCCCCCCTTCTTGGTTCTAAGATGGCTAAGGCAGACAATCACCCCTGAAGCTGCTATTCTCTCTCAATCTCTCTTTCTCTTTCTCTCCCTTTCTCCCCACTCCCTTCTTTACTGTCTTTTAGGTCGTCTGTGAATGAGGCTGTAATACAATCTCTATCTATGCTTTGGCTTACATACATGTGCCAAACCAGCCTATCCATAAATGAAGCTCAGGCTTTTTCCTTCTCCTTCAGCTGGTCATAATGGATCCCCACATGGCTTAGGTATGAGTTGGGGGGCAAGCTGGTACAATTGTGGCTGCTGACGTGGTTCTGGGCCATCTACACACAGCTTACTTGTGCCCTTGGCTCCTGCTCAGGATCAATCTGATGTACGATGACCACCTCTGGGTCCATCTTACTTTATGACTTGGCAGGTTGGACAGAACCCAGCTCACAGAGCACAGTTCTGAAGGCTATGTGGTCACTTTGTGCCCCACAGTCCAGTGTTCTGTCTTGACCAAGGCCTGGTCTTATCTCAAGATTTATTTCTCAAAAAGATGTATAAATCTCTGTTGTGGATGCTGTGGTCTTATTCCAGAATGTTAGGAGCCTGTGATGGGGTTTCTCACTGGGACTTTCCAAAAGCTCCATCCTGTGTCTCTTCCCATCATGTACACCCTCAACACTGAAGGACCTGCCAGATTATATGGCCCAAGTGGCAAGGCTGCTTGACTATAGCCTGCAACTGCCACAGGGCCTCTCCTGCTCCCAGACCCAGTCGAAGTCAGTAGCTATCCATATTATCTGGTAGATTGGTTGGACCAATATGCCTGGGTGTGGAATGTATAGCCTCTAGAACCCAAGAGGCCTAGCAGGCACCTTGCTTCCTTCTTCTGATTAAGATTAAGATTGAGTAATTTGGAGGGGATATCCTGGCACACCCCTGACCATTAGATACCCCAAAACTGCTTCTAAAGTGATAGTTCCTTCAATCCTCATCAGGTTCATCTACCTCACTCTGGAGCACAAGTGTCTTACCAAAGCCTGAGGCAGACTAGCTCCTGTCTTCCTGTCCACTCAGCACAATGCTATCAATGCCCTGGGTAAGTGTGTCATTCTGTGGAGTGTCCATGTCTCTCTGGCTGATACTGTGGCGGAAGGTGGGAGGCCTAACATAACTCTGAGGCTAAACCATGGATAAACAGTCTTGTGCATTTTATGTGAATGCAAACTTTCTGATTCTCTCTATGCATCTGTAAAATCAATGGCCACATACCATGCACCTGCAGCCTTATTAATCCGCTCTAACAAAAATACTATGTCTGCCACAGCAGCCATGATTAAGCCTACAATTAGATTAAGCCCTACATTAGTTTGCAGAAATCCTCTAGTATTTATCTCATTTCTGCAGCATTTCATCCTGTTTTTGGACAATTCAGTGGAGGTGTGATAGATAGTGGCCACTGGCCCTACATTCTTTATGTCTTTAAGGATGGCACCAATCTCTGTTATTGGATCTGGAATGAAATATTGTCTTTACAATAATTAATTAATGTAAATATGGAGTCTAACCTCTTAACAGGTTCTTAAGTGTACTATAGAGTATTGTTATCTATAGGAGAAATATTGTAAATCTATACTTACTGGGTGTGTCCCTGGATGCAGGGGACCCTCCTGGAGTCGAGCAGCAGACACGACAGACACTTCAACTGGAACTCTTTATGGCCCAGCCCCTCTAAGCCCTCAGTCTGACAGGAAAAACATATTAATGCTGTGAGTCTCAGAAGACCAGTGTTAACTCAGACCCTGTGTCTAATACTCCTCGAAATATTTTGGTTTTCCCCTTTCCCCAGTGTACAGTCACTCAGATAAATGACCATCGGTCCCTTTGGGAGGGGGCTGGGGGAATCGTTGCAGTGTACACTCGTCCTGCGGGTCCTTCCTCCTCAGTCAGCAGGTTTTAGGTCCCAACATGGGCTCGGGTTTTGGAACTGAGCGAGCAGTTGTGATTTCTTATTGGGATGAGCATCCTCGACCTCCTCCTCCTCCTCCATCGTTTGTGGTTGTTGGTGCTAAGCAGCATCTTTGTTGGCTGCCTGTCACTTTCATGCCTGTGGACACAGTACTTTATCAGCCATCTCTGCGGCTCCCTGTGGGGCAAGCTCCCTCGGCTGCTCTTCAGGCCCTTTTGACGCCAGTTCTCTGGTGGGTCTTCTGGCCTTACACAGCACATCCGTCCCAGCAGGCCCGGCTGCTTCCCTCAGCCTCTTTCTTTCTTTCTCTGTCTTCTGCTGGGACAATGCAGGCACTTCCACTTTACCAGTGTTGGCACTTCCTTTTTCTAAGATTTTAAGGGCTCTTCTCTACTCAGCAGCAAGTTTGCCCTATCCCGTGGGTTCTTGCTAGGGTGTTAAGTGTCATCACCCAGGAAAGTACCCCAAATCCATGAATTTTTCCTTATATAATCTTACATTCTGGCTCCTGATAAAGCACCCTAAAAACCCAATTTTAAGGTACTTCCCTGGTTTCTGCTGGTACCTGCCAGATAATTCTTAGAACACTTTTGGTGTATAGTGTTTTCCACCCTTATTAGGCTCAGCATGTCTGTAGCTAGATTATTATGCCAAGATTAATCCCTGTTGTCAATCTAGAAGCTGGGAGAAGGTGTGGGGGTAACTCCTGAGAAAGGCACCTGTTGTCTTATGGGAGGGAGTCCTCTATGGCATCTTCTATCACAGAGAAAGTGCTAGCTCTTGCTAAAGAAGAGTGGACCACTCTGCTAGCTCTGAAGTTTCAGGGGACGCCACAGTCTAAGGGGCATATGTTCAGATGTTCCAGTGTCCCAGGTTTGTTCCACCAGTGCCCCAATCTTGATGTAACGTGTTTGCCTGCTCTGAGGATTCCAGTGTCGCTGGAGCCTGCTGCTTTGCTGTGTTTGCTGCTCCACTACAGAATATCAGGGTGGTTTGGCAAAATTGCACACAAAGCCATTAACCTCTTGTTTCTCATTATCCCTTTGCAGGGCATCAACAGGACTTATCAGTAAACAGCCAACTCCATTTTCTTTGTAGGCACAGTTCTCCATATTTTCATATACCTATGTCATTGTTTGTTCTGGGGTGTTCCCCTCTACTAGGACATTCTTTCCCTGCATCGAGATGTTTTCCTAGCCTAGCTCCAGTGGAATCATTAGCAATCATTGCATTCCTTTTCTCTAGCCTGTCCCTGCATCAATTGCTACTCAGGATGAAGGAGCGAGTCATTCCAAAGTCCTCAGCTTCCTGCCTGTTTTCCCAAGCCCCACTCTCAGTACCACTTGTGTTGGTTCGAATCCTTCTAAAAGCAGATACTCAGACAAGATTAGATGTGCAACAGATTTATTGAGAAAAAAGACCTGTCACGGATAAAGAAGAGGAAGCTGGAAGAGGCAAGAAGAGTCATAAGACTATGTGCAGGTCTATGTCAGTTTCTATTATTGCTGTAGCAAATTGCCACAAATTTAGTAGCCTGAAACAACATAAACTGATTTTGTTATAGTTCTGAAGGTCGAAGGTGTCACTGGCTAGAATCAAGGTGGCCCTCAAGGATGTGTTCCTTTTGGAGGGTCCAGGGGAGACTCTGCCTCTTGCCTTTCCAGCTTCAAGAGCTTGCTTGCATTCCTCACTTCCTGGCTATCTTCCATCTTCAAAGCTACAGTTGCATCACTCTGGCTTCTGTTCCAATTGTCACATCTCCTTCCCATTGTCACATCTCCTTCTCTGCTGCTCCTGCCTTTCTTTTATAAGGGTGATTACATGATCTCATCTCAACATCTTTAGCTTAATCACACGTGCCAAGTTCCTTTTACCATATAAAGTAACATATTCTGAGGGTTAGGAAGTAAATATTTTCAGGGGGGATCACTCAGCCTACGACACAGCTTTTCTCCTGCAAAGGAGAGAGGGAGGGAAGGAGAACTGGATAGTAAGAGTCTCCAACTGTAGCACATTTCTAAGAGGGGTGGTGGTCTTTGAGCTAAAGTTGCTTTTCATAAGAATCCTGTGTCTCCCAAGAATGGCCCAGCTTAGGGTCTCTGCTTCTCTCAGACATTGTCTGCCATCCTTTGGTCATACCTGAGGACACTTGTTCATGGCTGCCATGGTCATAGACTCTTCAATCAGACTCCCTGGGTTTGCATTCTAGCCCCACCACCTAGTTAACTACAAGAATTTGGGCCAATCACTTTCATTTCTGTGCCTCAGTTTCCCAGTCTATAAAATGTGGATAATATTACCAAATTAATTAGCCAATAGATAGTCATATATTTGTGGTGAGGAAAAATTAGAACTGTGTTCTTAATAATGTTATCTATATGTCACCATTGTCATTAGCAGAATTGTGGCTCAAACTCTGTACCTGTGACTACATTTTCTGTGCCCTTTTTGCCTCATCACATTACTTTGTGGAAAAGACTTTGTGGTGGGGTGGGTCCCTGTCTCTGATGCTTTCTAAATACAAGCTTGTGGCCTACCTGGCAGAAATATTACAGGGAGATTTATACTTTGGGTCCCCTGGGGCAGGGTGAAAGGACCCTCCAGATTCTCTTATGTTCAGGTTCTATGACTCCATGATCTCTGCCTAGAGAAACGTCAGTGTGATTCAGGTGGGTGGGCTGTCCTGGGAGTCCAATCCCTGATTAATAATCTTACCCTTGTCATGCCATCTTGCACTTGTCACTCGACATCTCTAAACATCTGTTTCAGTCCATTGAGATAATCAGATCTGACCTACTTACTTTCTTTGTTGTGTTGAACAAGGAGATGAAACATACCCACTCCCAAACTTCAGTAATAAATTTAAGTCTTTTTAAAAAAATACTTTGTATGCACTCTCCTCTACATTGTTGACTTAAAGTATTTTTATTATATCATTACTCATATATATACAAACATAAAACTAAGCATTTACTCCTTATGCTTATACTTCTCAGATCACTATAAAAGCAAATAAAATTTATAAATTAAATACAAACAATACCACAGAACTAATAACATTCAAATGAGATCAGTTCTTTAAAATGAAAATTAATTGTTGCTTACAATGGTACTGGCGGCTTTAATGTGAGTCGTTTTGATTGACAGTATTTGGCTCCTGTTTAGGAACTAAACATAATTTATTCTTTTCTCCTTAGTTCAAAACAATTAGCACAGTACTTCCTATTTGTGATTATTAACATAAATTTAAGTTTGAGCATCAAAATGATGTGCCAAATTCATTTACAAGAGATTATCCAGTTACATGAAATATACTTTTATTTGTTTTGAAGTGTAAAGACAAAAACTCAAACATTCAAAATGAAATTTTTGGAGAAAATGTGGGGCTCTCTGGGAATGTTATCCATGATGAAACACTGAGATAATGAACATGAATGTACTGTTCAAAAGTTGAAAGGAGTTTATAGTTGCTAGGAAACATTACTGAGACAAAATTATAAGCGAAACACAGCTACCCCCAACCACATGAAATACTTCTTTTTCATCTTGCCCGCATCTCCTGACACTGACCCCATTTTGCAGCATCCCACAGGATGGGAGGCTGATATCTCTGTTTCATCTTGGATCTTCTTGGATCCCTGGAGAGATTCCTGCTACCTGCAACCCCACGCGAAGCGGCTACAGACGTCCTGCCAAGAGGAGACAAAGCGGAGTGCACCAGAGGGGCAGCATGTCTGTGAGGGAGCAATGGCAGAGTGGGAAAGGGAACGACATGTATTAAGTAGACCAATTTTCTGGACATGAACGCACCTTTCCTGCTACCTAGCAGGCAGGATGGTGGTTTCTCCTCTCTCTGCCAGATGCTGGTCTGGCTTCTCACGGGGGAGGGTTTTATTTATAAAACTAAAATAAATGAATTACAGGGCCCTGTGGGATCTTTAAAACTTTTGCTACAAAGTTAACAACACTAATAACGACTTTAGCATTATGTTTCTGGTGGCAAAAAGGAGTGGAAGACTTTTCTTTACCCCCTTTTCTTTGTTTTACCTCTCCATTTCTTTTTTTTTTTTTCTTATGATTTTCTCTTTGTCAAGGACATAGTTCTTCCAGGTGCTTATTCCTGATTGTTTTTCTTATACCTGACATCATATTTGAGGTTAATTATCTGACTGCTAAAGAAAGGAAACAATGGTAAAATAATATTAATATCAACATTATTCTCATGCTTGTATAATGTTTTTAAATTTATAAATTTGTCATATATATCATCTTGTTTGATTGTCACAACAATCTGTGATAGAGTTACCATTTTTCCATTCTACAGATAGGAAATTGAGGCTCAAGGAAGTAAACAGGTTCTTCTCGTTTCTCTTCCCTTTTCCTATTCCTTCTAACCTCTTCCTTTCTTGAACAACTCGGCCTTAAAACCACAGACAGAGGTGAGTAAGGTAAGGTTTGCACCAGGCTAGGCGGGAAGCTATGTCAGAGCTGACCAGAGTTGTTACACTGTATTCACCAAGCATACTCAGTATTCAATAGTTCGTGACCCATAGTCAGAAAAACAAAGCACAACTAAACTGTCAATAGAAACGAACTCTAAGTGGGGCCAGAGAAGATATTAACAAAGACTCCAAAGTAGCTCTTATAAATATTTTAAATACTAAAGGAAAAAATGATGATAAAGTTTCTTTTTTAAAAATCTCAAAAGAAAAATATAAACTATAAAAATACCCCACAACAAATGGAAATATTGGCATTGAAAAGTATAATAATTGAAATGAAAAATTTGCTCCATTGGTTCAATAGCAGATTTGAGATGGCATAAGAGTCAATGTGCTTGAAGCAAGGTCAATAAGAAGTTACCAATCTAGAGATTAGAGAAAAATATTGAAGAAAAATGAGCAGACCCTTAGAGACCTGTAAAACAGCATCAAACTTATCAGGATATATATAATGATAGTCCCAGCAGCAGAGGAGAGGGAGATAGAAGGACAAAAAGTATTTAAAGCAATAATGATAAGAATTCCTCAAATTTGGTGAAAGGCATTTAATATACTGATCAAAGAAATTCAGTGAACTCCAAGTAGGATAAGTCCAAAGAGATAAACACCCAAACACTTGATACTTGATACTCAAACTGTTGAAAACCAAAGCCAAAGAATAAGTATTAAAAGCCACAGAAGAAAAATGACTCATCACATACAGGGGAACAACAATATGATTAACTTTGACTTCTCAGTAGAAACAGTACAGGCCAGAAGGCGTTCTAAGTGCTAGGGAAAATATTGTTAATTAAGAGTTCTATGCTCAGCAAAAGTGTACTTCAAAACTGAATCTGACATAAAAAACATTCCCAGAATGTAAGAACTGAGAGTAGCAGACCTGCATTATAAGAAATATTGAGAGGTCCTTCAGACTGTAAGAAAATGATACCAATAATAATTAAAATCCACAGAAAGAAAAGAAGAGCCCCAGAAATGATAAATATAAAAGAAAATATAATTATATTTCCTTTACTTTTCTTCTGTTAATTTCCTTTAAAGACAGATTTTATAAAGCAGTAGTTATAACACTCTATTTTAAGTTTATAATGCATAAATATATATGAAAATAATCGCACAGAAGAGGATGAAGAAGCAGAGCTATACTGGAGCAATGTTGTTATATTTCACCAGAATTAACTCAGTAGTAACTTGATGTTGTGCTAAGATACATATTAGAATTCACAGAGCAACTACTGAGAATAACTGAAAAATACATCATTAAAAATCAATGTAGGAATTAAAGCAAAAAAAATGAAAAACAAAAGAGAAAGTAAGTAAAAAATATTGCTTAAAATAAATGAAAGATATAAAGAAAAAACAGATGGGAAAAAAGACATGATATATATACAAAACAAAAAGCAAGATGGCAGATATAAATTTAAACATAATAACCACATCAGATTTAGATGGGCTATACAGTTTAATAAAGACACAAAGATTGTGAGCCTGGATTTAAAAAATGAGATTTAGCTATATGCTATCTATAAGATACACAGTTTAGATTAAAAAAAACAAAAGTTTTGAGAATAGGATGAAAAAAGATTTAGCATGGAAATAGACAAATGAGAGCAGAAGTGTCTATATATTTTCAGACAAAACAGGGGTTAAATATTAGGCAACAAGAAGGACATTTCATTATAATAAAAGAGTCAGTGTATCAGGAAGCTATAATAGTTAATATGTATATCTATATACCTAACAAGAAAGCCCCATATATATTAATATAAAATGGACAGAATTAATAGAAGTAGACAATTTAACGATTATAGTTGGAGATTTCAATTCCATAATTACAATATTTAAAAAACTAGACAAAAAATTAGCCAGGACATACAATATTTGAACAACTCTATCAGCAATGTGACCTAACAGATATTTATGGAAAATACAACCCCCAAAAGAATATGCATTATTTTCCAGGGCAACGTGAAACATTTTCTAAAAAGGCCATATGTTAGGCCTTAATATAAGTTTCAATCGATGTAAAAAGACTGACATTATTTAAAGTATGTTCTCTGTCAACAACAGAATTAAATTAGAAATTAAAAAATCAAAAAATTTGGTGCATCAGCAAATATTTTTAAATTAATCAAAATACCTTCTTAATAACTTATGGATCATGGAAGAATCCACAAGGGAAATTATAAAAATTTCGAACTGACAAAAAAGAGAACATGGCATATTGATATTTATGGGATTCAGCTAAAACAATGTTTAGAGGACAATTTATGGGTTCATCAGCCTATATTAGAAAAGAAGTCTAATGTAAGTGCCCACCTTACAAACAAAAGAATAAGAGCAAATCTAACATCTTTTGAACTTTTAGAAGATTTGGCAACAGGGAGTATATATTCCCGCATGAAAACATTACTGGAGTGGAGTAGCAGCTGCCTCCATGGACTGGCATAATTCCTGCGTCTATAGCCCAGACCCCCTCATCTCCGCAATGTGACTCTTGTGGGCACTTGAATTCAACGTCCCTGCTCTGTATGCAGTTCTGGGAGCTGCCACCAGGGTGCATAGCACAGCCTCTCTGCTGATCTCTAAAATAAGATAATCATAATTGATATCAATTAAAAATGATAATACAACCTTCCTTTTTTTACCTGTAAAAATAAATCATATTACTTATGTATGGATTTGTTATGGATTATTTAGGTTTCCTCTATACAGAAAATAAATGCAAATGCTTCATGACAAATATTATTTTAAAAAATAACTACTTAAGAACAATACCTTCATATATTACTTGTTAATCATTTCCCTTAAATGAATCTGTGAAGTTTTCTGAGAGCTAAAATCTCACTAGATGTCACCAGGAACAAGCTATGGCAGGAGAGGAGGCTGGATGACGAGTGGCTGACAGATTACATAAATCAGAAAGGCCAATCATTAAATGCAGAAAAGATTGAGAGAAAAGGAGATAACTAACCAGTATCAAAACTGGCCTCCCAGAGAAAGGGGTTCAGAGCATTCCGGAAAGAGTTCTTGGAGATGTGAAATTGCCTACTGTGTTCAGTGAAGTTAAAGTCATTTAGCAAGTGATGGAGCCGGGAAAAAAGGGGATAATGGCCCAGATCATACAAAGTCACACATGACAAGACAGGCCATTGGCATTTATCTTATAGGAAAGAAAGGTCCATGGAGAACTTGCAACATGGAAGATGATATGATCAGATATACAGAGCAGTCACTTTTGAGGTGGCGAGGCAGATGGTTTGGAGAAATTGAGAGGCAATAAGGCCAGTTAGGAGACTTTTGACACATCCAACTGAGAGATTTACTTGAACTAGGGCAGCGACAGTGGATAAGGATTGGGAAGAGGACTGACGTGACACATTTTAGAGGAAAGGTCAGCAGGTTGGAGGACTGCTGGAGATAAGGTGGATGGAAGGGTGAGCAATGTGCTGCTCTAGGGTAATCCATCAGATACAGGGAGCACAGGAGGAAGACAAAGCTGAGGGTGGGGGTGGGACGATGATAGCGAGATGGTTTTCTGGGGTACATTGAGTTGGAGATATCTATAGAGAATTCATTCAAAGACATGGAATATGTGGGTTTACAACTTATTTTATCTCTTATGGGAGTGGTCTCAGTGGAAATAAAGATTCTGAATAATAAGTAGCTAGATATTAGTTTAAACCATGAGAATAAATAACATCTTGTATGAAAAGAATGTAACAATAAGAGAAGAAGGTGGACCAATGCAGCATCCTAGACAATAGGAGCAATTAAGGTGTAGGAGCAGGAGGAGGTCCAGCCATCATGAACCATCAGAGAAGCAGGGGAAGGGCAAGGAGGGACCTGTGCCATGCAGACCAAAGGAGGGGAGTTCTGAAGAGATGGGTGTGACCAGCCTTTTAAATCCAGCTGAGCGTTAAGATAAGTAATGGAAAAGGCTCCTTGGAGCTGGCAGCAGGGAAGGTGATGATGAATGTGGTGAGAGTGGTTTCCATGGAATGGCAGTGATGGAAGCCAGAGTGATGCCTCTGGAAGGGATGGAGACAGCTATTGCCAATTACTTTTCAAGATGCTTGCCTGCTAGGGCAAGGAAGTCAGGCATCAAGAAGCAAAGGGAATGGATGTTTCTCTTTTTGTTTTAGTATAAGGCAGACATGAGCATGCTGATAAGCTGGAAGGAGGAAGCCAGAAAGAGCATCTGATGATACAGAAGAGCGTAATTAAAATTAATGGAGGAGAGGTCTAATTTGGTACCATTTAGGACTACATGGGTCCCAAGATGGTGCTCAAAAAGTCAGAACTTGGTAATGTGACTTCTTCTCTATAGACGTCCCCAACCTTTTTGGCACCAGGGACCAGTGCTCCTATGAGAATCTAATGCCTGATGATCTGAGGTGGAGTTGAGGCAGTGATGCTAGCCCTGGGGAGTGGCTGCAAATACAGATGAAACTTTGCTTGCCTGCCCACGACTCACCTCCTGACATGCACCTGGTTCCTAACAGGTGGTCCATGGCCTGGGTGCTGGGGATGCCTGCTCCAGGACTTTGTGGGAGTGCAGCTGTAAAACAGGATGGAAGTACAGCCCGTTGCCAGATAATGTGGCCGTGCCTGGACTGCCAAAGCGAGCTTCTCTGACCAAGATCCAGGGGTTCGCCTGGGAGGACATATGGATTGTTGATGTGCATTCTGTAACTTTCCCTAGCTTTGTCCTCCAAATTTATTCAGATAAGTTTGAATAAATTTAAATTTCCATTTTAACCATAGCATTAAAAGAAAAAGTTAGACTACACAGGCCCTTAGATATATCTGATGAGTTATTTTCAAGATGAGGAAAAGCTCTGTGCAAACAGCAGTTAGCCTGAGGCCAGCCAGCTCCAAAACGAAGGTTAGGACTAGATGCCAAGTTTCCTGGTTCCCTGTACTTTGCTCTTTCCCTATCAACAGGTCAGCCTTACACTGCTTGCTGTCCCTGGCCTAGGACATGCAATGACTCTGTTTTCCTGATTATTATTATCATTATAATAATAATGATAATAATAATAAAAAAAATAATTATTATTGTCATGAATCCCATTTGTGTGCCAAGTGGGACACAGGCCATTTCTGCTTTGCTCTTTCCTCTTTTGTCACACGACTCACACATTGCTAGTTGGGCAGATAGCTTAGTGAGGGCTTTCTGCAGAAACCAATGCTGCTATTATCCTTCCCGTTAATGCACAGATGAAATCTTCCAACAATACTGACAACTACTCATTTAGCACTTACTATGGGCCAGGCACTGTGCTAAAGCACTTTATTTAATTCTATGAGTAGGTACATTATTATGCTCTATTTTTTTTTTTTTTTTTTTTTTTTTTTACAGATGAGCAAACTGAGGCACTGAGACATCAAGCAGCTGGGCCAAGGGGAAGGGATGGACACGAACAAGGCCATCGGGCTCCGCAGCCCTGCACACATAGCTCTGTGGCCATGGTGCGGAGGAGGGGCACTTGGCTAATGATCAGAGGCCTCCTCTCTCCAGTGTCCCAGAAGATCAACACGGCTTTCCTGGCCCCACCCCTGCTGGCTCCCAGCGCCCCGCCCCTGGCGCCCTTCCTGGGGAGCCTACCACCTGCGCCACCGCCTCCTTCTCCTCCACTTCCTGTTCTCCCTGAACCTTCCTCCAGATGAAAAACCATTCTGGCAATTCAAGCCTGATGCCTAGTGAATTATGTTTCTCCAAATTGCTACATTAATAAGGCCGTGTGTTCCTAGAGGATCATTAATTACAGACACATTTTTATTTCCTGCTGAAATATGGCCTGTGTTTCTGCTCCACGCAGCTTGGGCATGCTCTTGCCAAAGTGCCTATGTGTTGCTTTCGACATCTGTCTCTGGCTACCTGGCAAACGTCACTTTTACAACCCTTCTCGCCATATCTTTCTTCCTCCTGGTTTGTATGTTTTTCCTGAAATGCTGAGAGTCCCCCCAGTGCAAGCCTGGAGGATATGAAGGTCTCCATCCCTCAAGGTTCTCTAATCAAAACCAACTGCTTTTGCAGCTGGGTACATGCAGGAATGAAAGAGTCGAAGAGATGACACTCTGCTGATGCCCCAGCCCCCAAAACCTCCCCAGCAATGCTGTTCTTAAGTTTAAGGTGATTCCAATAATTAGGACATTCTGGGCAAGGCAGGAGGTGCCAGGTTCCAGCCTCTGCTCATGAAACTTCCTTGAACTGGATCTTCTGATGAACCCCACTGCCAGGCCCAGGCTTGGCGCCATGTAGGACTGAGGCAGCGTGCACTACTCCCGTCTGCTGAGCTCGGAGGTGGCCCTTCTAGCACTGTGTTCACACTCTAGTCTCCAGGGGTGTGACAGTGGCACCTTCTACATGTGTAGACAAAAACTGTGGGTTTCCTACCCCTTCTGCATTGTCCCTATGCACAGACATTGGTTCTCCCTGGATTCCACTCCTTAATCTACCTGGACACCTGCTTAGAACTCCAGTCTCCCTCTGCCATAGGGGTTTGCACCCCTAGCTGCATAGTAGAATCACCTGGGGGAGAGTTTTTAAATTGCTGATGCCTAGACCACCCTAAAGATCAATTCAGAGCCTCAGAGAGGGAGACCCAGGCCTCAGTGGTTTTTAAAGCTTCTTGGGTGATTGCAGTTTGAAGCCGAATTTAAGAACTGTTCTAATCCTTGCTCCTAGAGTGGAATCCAGGGACCAGGGCCATAAGCAGGCCTGAGAGCTCATTAGAAATGCAGAATCCCAGGCCCCACCCTACACCCACAGAATCAAAATCATCTATATTTTAATAAGCTCTCCAGGCGATTCGTACGCCCTTTAGAGTTTGAAAAGCACTCTAGCTTGAAATGTTTTTCAAACTTGAGAGTGCAAAAGAATTACCTAGAGAGCTTGTTAAAAATAAAAATCCAGTTCAGTCAGTCTGGGATGGGGCTGGGGGTCTGTTTGGCTAACAAGGCCCCCAGCTAGTTCTGATGAAGATAGACCTGGGGTCACACCTTAAGAAGCTCTGCATCTAGGATTTGGATTTGGCCTCCTGGGCCCTGGGCCTCACAACCATGGCCAGGTTCTCCATCCTGGGCTGGGGCCTTGCTGGGAGCAGAGAGGCCCCCTGGGTCAGAAAGCCCATCTGGCTGCCCTCTCCTGCACTGAAGCCTCTCGCCCTTCCCCAGGCTGGCTGAGCTCCCCAGTCCTGCTGCCCACCTTTCTCAGCCAATTCCTTCACCTTGCCAAGGACTGCAGTTAAGAGCTACATATTTTTAAACTAAGGTATAATGCACATAATACAATATTCATCATTTTAAAGTGCACAGTTCAGTGGTTTCCAGCATATTAACTATGTTTTGCAACAATTACCACTATCTAATTTCAAAAAATTGTTATCATCCCAAAAAGAATTGCTCTCATTAGCAGTCTGTCCCAATCTACGTGCTCTTCTCGGCATCGTGTAGCCTCGCAATCATCAATCTCCTTTCCATTTGTGTGGATTTGCCTATTCTGGACATTTCACATAAATGGAATCGTGTGTGTGGTATGGGGCCTTTTGGGTCTGCTTCGTTTCACTTAGCAAATGTTTCAGGGTTTGTCATGTCATCGCATGTAATAGGTCTGCAACTTTGCCTTCCCTGCCAACCTCCTGAGGACATGACTGGCCTTGAGTTGTCCCCAGGAAAGCTCCCTCCTCACATCTTTATCTGACCTTGACTTCCTAGCCCCTTAGCCTCATCCAACAAGCCTCAGCAGACAGCAGGCTGGATACCAGCAGAGGTTTCTGGAATAAGAGGGGCCCTATCCAGGTCCTGCGGTCTGACCTGCTTACTTGCCAGATGAAGAAACAAGGGCCCAGGGAGCTTTCCTGCACAGCCGCAGCTTCTCCAGAATGCTCCGAGGCTCCCCGAGATGAAGAAAAGCAGAGGCTGAGGGAGTGGGGAGGAAGGGCTGGGACAGGAGTGACAAGAGGCCCTGGGAAGAGATCAGCACTGCTGGGGGCGGGGGCAACCCTGTCAGGGCCTGAAACATCTTCCCCCTGGGAAAAGAAACATGAAGCCTACAGTTGAGATTTATATCTGGGGTTTTCAAGTTTTCAGAAGATAGTACAGAAGGGACACATTTATTGAGAGATGATAAATTCGCTCTTTGAAGATTTATTAGAACTTGTATAGAGCTGGATCATAGATTTTTTTTTTGACAAAAGCTCTTAAACTTTTATATCTCATCATAATGGTAGATGAAGTCCAGCAAAAAGTTTAAATAATTCTGATTAAATGGTCCCGGGCCAGGCCCGTGAGACGAGGCAACTGCAGGCCCCGGAGAGGCACACGTGAGGGAATAAAACCTTTAGAATGGCGAAGAGTGGCTTCAAAAGAGGATCCAGGAGCTAAACATAAAAAGGGCAGAGGTTGAGCATAGTCTAGTGAGTAAATAGTTGTATTAAACTGACTTTTTAAATTGAATATTTACTATTCAGTGTCTCGTTTAATGCTCTATGAAATAGATACTCTTATATGAATATCTTCTTCCTCTCTCTATAGCGCTCTCTCTCTCTCTCTCTCTCTCTCTCTCTGTCATTCTTCTGCCCCAGTCCCACTGGCCTCCTTGCTAGTCCTCAAACACACCAAACACTTTTTTGCCTCAGGACCTTTGCACTGCCCGTGTTTCCTCTGGGAAGCCTCTTCTCTTAGATATACTTAGGGCTTACTTCCTCACCTCCTTCAGGCTTCTGTTTAAATATCACTTATCTAGAGAGACCTTCTCAAGTCATGCTATCCAAAATAACCTTTTCTGTTAATCTTTCCCCCCTTATCCTGCTTTATAACTAAATCATAACACAAACAATGCGATAAAAAAAATGGATGAAAGAATTGAATTGAAAAGCCCTTCACAAAAGAAGTTACATGGATGGCAAATAAGTATGTGTAAAGATGCTCGACATCATTAGTCATTAAGGAAATGTCAATTTGAAGCACAATGAGATGTCACTACACGTCTGCAAGAATGACTCAAATTAAAAAAAAAAAATCATGCCAGGTGTTAGAAGATGTTGGTGAACAAGAACTCTCATCCACTACTGGTAGAAATATAACTGGTATAACTGCTTTAGAAAATAGTTTAAACAGTTAAAGATATACCTATAATGTAGCCCAACCATTCAATCCTAGGTGTAAAAAGATGTCCTTAAAAGACTTACATTCAGACGTTCTCCACAGCTTGATTTGTTATAGCCCCAAGTTGTAAAAAAAAAAAAACAAAAAAAACAAATGTCCATAGATAAGTAAATTGATAAATAAATTGTGTTATATCCACCCAACGGAATATTACTTAGCAATAAAAGAAAATGAACTGTGGATGCACAAAATGATATTAATGAATCTTAGAAAAATTATCCTGAGTTATAGAAGCCAGACAAAAATAGAGTGCATTACATATGAGTGTGCTTATATAAAATTTTAGAAAATGCAAACTAACCTACAGGGACTGAAAACAGGTTAGTGGTTGATCACCTGTAGTTGAGGATGGAGCGGGTGGGTGGAAGAAAAGGGAATAAGGAGGCTTCTGTGGGTGATGGGTATATTCATTATTATGATAGTGGTGATAGTTTCATGGGCAAGTAAGAAGCATATCAAATTTTATAATTTAAATATGGGCAGTTTGTTATATGGCAATTACACCTTCAGAAAGTTACAGAAGGAAAAAGGTTTTCATTCTGGGCTAAAAAATGAACATTGTAGGGTGTGGGACAGGAGGTGCTGACAGTAGGACAGCAGAGCTTGTTGCCAGAGTGACAGCACCCACCAGATGATCTCTGCCCTGAGAAATTTCTAGAAACCAAAGCTGTCGTGGCCATGAGAGAATGATGAAGACAGTTTGTCCTCTGTCTGTTGACTTCTCTTTCCACAGCCCTAATCTGAGCTATGTCCTCCCCCTTGGACCAGAATTCTCTTATTGCTATTCATCCCCTTCTCCATCTATCTCAGACCACTGATCTCACAGCTGGGACTCGATAGGCCCACATGTGCCTACAGTTTTACCCAGCGCATTGTGTTGAAGTCTCTGACTAGAATCATAGCTTTATATCTTCTTGCAGTTCCATCAGTTTTTGCTCCATGCATTTTGAAGCATTGTTATTAGGTGTAAAAATATAATTGTATGTCTTCCTTACTAACTGATTTTTCTATCAGTATGAATCAACACTGTATGCCTGGTAATATTATTTGCTCTGCAATCAGCTTGGTCCATTTCAGCTTTCTTCGGATACATATTAGTGTGGTACTATAACCCCCACACAACAGTTTACTTTTATTTGGGTCATTGTATTTAAAACAGATTTCTTGTAGGCAGTGTCATACAGTGTCTTGCTTATTTGTGCAGTCTGGTAATCTGCCTTTTAAGTGGGATATTTGTATTATTTGCATTTAATGCAATTATTGATATGGCTAGGTTGAAATCTAGCTTGAAATTTGTTTTCTGTTTGTCTCATCTTTTGTTTCTCTTTTCCTTCTTCTGCCTTCTTTTGGATTAATTCTTACTATTGCATGTTATCTCTTTTCTTGGCTTATTAGTTATGTTCTCCCCTTTTTAGTGATTACATTAATGCTATAGTGTACATTTTAAATATTTCATGGTCTAGTAATATAGTACATGAACCATATAACAATATACTTTAATTTCCCCCTCCTGACCTTTGTACTATCATTATCCTATATTTACTTTACATATATCACAAAAACATAATATTGTATCATTACGCTTGATTTAAACAGTCCATCACTTTTAAGAGATTTATAAAATAAAGATGAAAGTATTTCATATTTAACTGCTTATGGACTATTTCTGAAGCCCTTCCTACACATGCATAGGTTTCTGATGGCATCACTAAAACAACAATTATCTCATGTGGTTCCTGCGGGTTAGTAATTGTGAGCAGCTCGGCTGAGTGGTTTTGACTCAGGGTATCTCATGAGGTTGTAGTCAGGTTGCCGATCAGGGCTGTGGTCATAAGAAAGTGCTGGAAGATCCCCTAAGCTCACTCACATGGTTGCTGGCGGGACCCTTGGATCCTCACCAGGCGGGCCTTTCCTCAGTGCTGCTCACATGTCATGTCATCTAACTTTCCTCAGTGCAAGTGATGAGAGAGAGAGAGAGAGAGAGAGAGAGAGAGAGAGAGAGAAAGAGAGAGAGATTCCAAGACAAAAGCTGCCGTCTCTTACAACCTGCCAGCCTCATTTACCATCACTTGTACTGTTATTCACACACTAGCCTTAGAACTGGGTGAGAGCGGTCTCCACGGAGGTGTGAATCTGGGGGAGTGATGATTACTGCGAGTCATCCTAAGTCTGTCAAGGCTTCCTGCCATACACTGTGGTCTCCTTGGACCCCCGGCTTTGTCTCCTCAACTCTGAGAGACTAGCAGCTCTTTCTGGGCTGCCCTTCCTTGCTCTGTCACCTGGAAATGCTCTGCAGGCAGGAAGATGGAGAAATCACAGGGCTCACCTTGGATGTGTCCCCTCTTTCGGGGATTGTTGCCCGTGCTACACACTTTCCAATGTCTGAGAACCATAGTTTCATACGTTTTGTCTGTTTTTTTTCTTTGTTTGTTTCAGGAGGGAATATAAATCTAGTTCCTTTTACTCCATATTTTCTGAAAGTGGAAGTCTTGACATTTTAAATATAAATTCAGTTGCTGGCTAAGCCTTTAATCTGAGAACAGATGTTTTGTGGGAGAGAGATGAAATGGATGGAGGGGTTTGGGAGGGCCCTGGGAAGCTGTGGTGGAGAGAGGGTTGGTTGGGGCCGTGGGAGGGAAAGAGCGGGTGAGGAGCATAATGAGGAAATGGGATATAAACGGAAATCACACTATTTTATCAGGGTCACATGTTAGTGATTTTACTTCCATTCCTTTTGGCAACATTCCTTCCCCTACTGTGTCCCTTTGACAGGGTTTTTCCCAGCTTTGATATATTTGTGGTATAATCTTGTGGATTTCTCTGAGTGCCTCTGAGAAACTCAGGTGAACCCTCTTGGGTGGGGAGTGGGTGGCAAGAAGGGGGAGCAGGGCCGGGACTTGAATGGGTACCTGGGCTATCCCTGGATGATGACAAGATTCTCCCAGCATGCTTGCTACTGTCCTTGGCATCCAGCTACCTTTGCTGGCTCCAACACTATCTGTTAAGTTATTCATCCATTTCCAGTCGTCTGTGTTAATTGAACATCTACTATATGCTAGGTCCTCAGAGTATAGCAGTTGAGCAAAACATGCACACTCTGTGTCCTTCTGGAGTTTCCCTTCTGGCAGGGGAGAGAGAGATACTAAGGCACTAATCACCTTTTTTACTTCATTGCAGTCTTGGTAACTGTCAAGGAGGAACCCTGGGTGACAGGCAGGTGTGTTTCAGGGGGAGTCTATGTGCAAAAGGAAATCTGTGAAGAGGTGAGTGTCCAGCTTGTTGAGAGCTGCCCCGCCAGTCCCTCACACCCTTCCTCCCTCCCCTAGGGTCTCCTGTCTCCTACATCCAGGCACTAACATAAGTCAACACCAACCTGCCTCCAGGGAGCCCAGGTGCTGCCTGGGTGGGTCCTGTTACTCTGCAAAGTCTATTATTCTGGCAGAGTCAATATGCATTGGAGTAAAGCACACACAGATTTTTGTTTTCCGTCTTCTGGGGCCTCAGAGTCCTCTGGTTTTGTGTGTGTGTAAATATAAAGTCAGTTGATTCTTCTTGATCCCTGGTTTTATCAGCAGAACTTAAAGTTCTTACCCCATTTTCTTATATTCAGACAGCCAGGCTTGTACAGAGCTGCAGGCCAGACAGTGCTAGGGATGCTGTGCTTGAGCAATGTGTGTGTCTGAATGTGTCTGTGGGTTTCTGTCCCTGTGTCTCTGTTTGTCTGTTGGTCTTTGTCCCTGTATCTCTGTGTGAGTGTGTGTCTGTCTGTGAGTGCCTGTATATGTGTCATTGTGTGCCTGTGTGCCTGTGCATTCATGTCTGTGTGTCTGTGTCCCTGTGCTTATGTGTGTCCATGTCTGTGAATTTCTGTGTGTGTGGTATGTGTGTTATGTGTGTGTGTGTAGACCGTGTGTGTGGCCTTTTTGATGCAGTTGTTTGGGTGCAGGTGTTTGGATACAGTTATGAAGCTTATTTTCAGTCCTCACTTGATCCCGGTCCTCACCTACCCCTGACATCGCACGTCTCCAGTGTCTCTCATTTGCATGTTGTGGGCCCTTCCTGATACCTGCTCATAGTCATCTGCCTTTCCTGTCAAGTCTGTCCTGCTCCCTGCGCACCATGTACTTGATTCTGTGACCCTCCTCTTCCCCATTCTTGGTGGCATGCAGATGCCACACCTGCCCACTTTTTCTGAGGACCAGACACTCTTGGTCACACCCACTCCCTCTGATTTTAGCAGTCCAAATTTGGCCAAAGGACTTTGTGTGTGTGTGTGTGTGTGTGTGTGTGTGTGTGTGCGCGCGCACGTGTACATGCTCTTATGCATGCCTGTGTGGGGTGCCTTTCTTCTTGGACCAAAAGCTAAAATTATTCAAGTTCCCAGGGCAGAGTCCAGGCTCTCCCAAATTAGATGACTTAGATGAGTCCTTCCTGTGGAGGCTCTGCATGCAGTCAGTGTTGAATGAAATGCAGGGGGACAGAGAATAACGAACAATTTTAAAGGGCGGTGGATGAGCTTTGTATATTTTAACCCACATAAATCTAACAGTTACTCCGGGGGAGGGTTAAGGGTTGTTTTCACTTGCAGATGAGGGACTGAGGCTGAGCGAGGAGTCAGGAATTTGCCAGATGCCACATGGCTAGAAAGTAGGAGAGCTGGGTTCAGTACGAAGCTGTCTGGCTCCCAGGACCCGAACAGCAGTGTGGTATGTTGTTCAGACAGGAAGTGGCTTCCTGAGAGGAAAGTCATCAGACCCCGGAGAAGGAGCAAAGGAAAACAGAGCAGGGCTGGCCTGAAATGCTCTTCAGGGAGAGTTGCCGGAGCCTGTGCCTGGCGCGGGATCCTGGCAAGGACAGCCCTGGGCGCCTGAAAAGGCCGTAGAAGTCGCCGCTGGACAGACCTGCCCCACACGCCAGCGTGGCGCTTGGTCAGTCAGCCGTGGGCCCTGGGTCAAGTTGTCGACCCTGACCTGCCCGCAGGACAATCCGCGCGAGTGCCTGGGATAGCTGCACGTCCTAGGCGCTTGTTCAGTGACAACTCTCATTACGCGGATAGATTGGGAGGCGTTCTCCCTGTGGTCAAGTCTGTGGACACTTATCCCACACTGGTAAGTTTTAAACTGGACTGGTTATGATTTTTATTGTGTTTCCCTAGAAGAAACGACATTCTGCTCAGATACAGGAAACCCTGATTCATCCAAGCGGTGACAAGCTGAGGTGGGAGGAGCGGGGTCAGCGGGTTTGAATCACCTTGTGGAGAGCCCTTGTATAGAACACAGAGTCCTGGCTTCCCCAGACCAACGGAATGACACGGTGGGGGCAGGTAGTGCTGAGGACTTGCACTCCCCCCAGACACCCAGGTTGTCCTCTGCAGACGGAGGTGAGGGATGGTGGTGGGGGGAGACCACCGCCCCTCCCCTACGGGGCACTTCCCACCTTTTGGAGGGGCCGAGGCTGCCTTCCCTGCGGGAGGCTTCTGGACTCTCAGGAAAGTCTGCTGACTCTGGAAACTGGTCCCCTGTTTCGGGTGCTAGGGGAGGAGGGCGCTGTGTTGACTGCATCATTTCCTGACCTGATGGCCACTTGGAGTGTCTAGATCGCCCCTGCTCTGGCCACCACTCTCCAGATTGCCGGGGATGGGGACTGACCTCAGCTTCAGCGAAAGAATGCCGAGTGCGAGAAGCCTTCTTGTCCCCTTTGGACCTTGTGCTGGTCAGCAGCCCAGAACCCAGGAGAGGAGGTGGTGTGACCTGCAGCCTCCTCCTCCAGGGTCCCCAGCAACCACCACTGCGGAAGCCAGCAGCCTCGTTCCCAAGGCCGCGCGCTCTGTGTTCCCGGAGCTAGAAGGCTTTTCAGTATTCTGAATGATGTTTTTCTATGTCGGGGTGGAACCAGCCCACTCCACCAGCAAAATCTATAGCGCTGCGAAGCGGCAGCAAATTGGCAAGGCTTAATAAACCTCATGCCTGACGCACTCCTGTGGCTATATATCAAAGGGAAAACAAATATATTGACTAATTCCTCTTGGAAGAACATCCATAAATTACAGCTGTTTGAAAACTCGCCCGTTGTGAAAAAAGGTTACAGATGATGTAATTTGCACCATTATAGGTAAAACTGTGTGGCATCCAGGTTTAACTTCTGCGGCCTCTTAACTTGGTGTGGGAGGGCCAGCGGCCTGAGCACATGGGGTTCAGGGAAGAAGGATAATAATACCTCACATTTACCTTCCCAGGATTCCCAGGGCTCTCTGTGTGATGCTTCTGACAGCCCCACCCGGGTCTCTGCTTCTAAGGGACAGAAGACCCTGTCTCTAGATTAGGGAAAATCAAACATGCAAGTCTGTTGACCCCATTAGAGTCCTGTGCTCTGGACACAAGGCCTTCGACAGACCTGAGTCCCGTTCTGTGTTAGAGTCACAGCTGTTGTCACAGAGCTTACGCTGCAGGCCCTGTTCCTCCTCTCCCAGTCCCATATAGTTCTGTGGGGACTGTGTCTCCTCAGCTTACTCCAGGCATCTCTCCATCAGAGTGTGTTTCCTCTGCTCGCCTTGGAGAAGAACTGTGCTCCTGTCTGGAGGTGCCCACTGCTGAGCCGGTGGGGTAGCCAGCATGCTCTACACAGGTCAGCATGTAGACCTTCACTATGGTCATAGGAGAGCTTCAGAACCAGCCCCGTGCTCTGCATTTATTGGAGTGGTGTCACGCTCCCCGTTGCATAGATGAGGAAGCTGAGCCCAGCACAGTCCATGCAGTCAGTGACAGGAGAGGGTCTCTTACTCAGTCTCCTGTCTCCTAGGCCATGTCCCTTCCTGAGAGATTGTTGGCTTTGACAATTAGGTAACATTGGAATCACATATGTGCTTGACATATAGATTCTTCAACTCTGGGAACTCAGAGTCTGTAATTTTTTTTTTTTTTTTAACAAATTTAAGTAGTAGTGAGATATCCAGGCTTAGATCTCCTGGAACTGGCCAAAGGGCCTTTTGGTGAAAGCTGGATCACTGTGTTTTCCCCTGGCATCCCTTACTGACCAGGTACACGGGGAGACAGTGGCTCTGTCACTGGTTCTGTTGCATCCTGACTTGCCAATCTCCCAGGCTATGCTCGACAAACCCCTTTTCTAGAGCTCTCACTCCTGACACAGGAGCAGGAGAAAGCCAGGGGCCCTTCCACTGGCCAGACTGAGAAGTGAAGGAGAACAGCGGGAGGGTGTGAAGGGGACGGTCGATGGCTGTGCAGGACAGTGCCTGTGTCAGAAAACTGTGGCTTGAATCAGTCATTAGGTGACTCGGTTTGCTTATTGACAAGTGCAGCCCCATGCAGTGTTTCCTGGTGGTGTGTTCTTCTGGGGTCTGTAGAGGCTCTACTCCCTCAAGGAGCCTAAAGGAGCCCTCCCCAGCCCAGCCTGAGCCTCTTCCCACCCAGAGCCATTGTACTGCAGGCATGCGGGAGTAGAGACAGCCCTGCTGACGCAGGCAGACACCCCGTGTGTTTGACTGCAGTAATTACTTGCTTGATGTTTTGTATTTGGCTATATACACCCTGTCAGTGGCAGCCACCCACTCAGTTTCTCTCGGAAAGGCTCTCGCTATTCTCTCATGCACATGGTTCATGCATACACACAAACACACATGGCCACAGGCCCAGCTCGGCCCACTCTCTGCTTTGTATTCACAAGGCAAAAATAGCCACAGACACTCAGGGATGAGTCTGAAAGGATTGTCAGTTGCTTTCCTCTGATGACAGTGCTAAAAGCCACCCACCTCTCCTTGTTTCCTTGGAAGGTCCAGCTGAGAGGCTGCGTGGGGCTAGAGAGGGATGTATGAATGACCTCCTGCTTTCCTTCTCTCCTGCCTTGTTTTAGAGTGCCTAAAACAAGGGAGAGGACTCTTTTGAGATGGGAGGCCAGATGTGCTTGGTGGGCCAGTGTTAACTAGATCTGTGCAAGGGGGAGGTAGACTCTGAGACCACCCACACTGATGGTTCTGCATTGAACCTGGATTCAGATAAGTCAGAGCTGTCTTCACTGCAACTCTGCCTGGCCAGTAGTGCCCTCCTCCCAGTCGCCATGAGATTGTTATTATTCTTTAGTTTAGTTTTAATTTTATATTTTGAAATTATCATATAGTAACACTGAGTATTTTAGGGGTGTACAGTTCTATAAAATTTTTTATAGGTTGTTTTTCTAATTACAGTTGATATTCAATATTATATTAGTTTCAGGTGTACAGCATAGTGGTTAGACATTTATATAGTTTATGAAGTGATCCCCCCAATTAATCTAGTACCCACTTGGCACTATACATAGTTATTACAATATTATTGACTATAGTCCCTATGCTGTACCTTACATCCCATCCCCATGATTATTTTGTAACTGCCAATTTGTACTTCTAAATCCCTTCTTCTTTTCGCCCATCTCCCAACCCCCTTCTAATCTGGCAACCATCAGTTTGTTCTCTGTATCTAGGGGTCTGTTTCTGTTTTGTTTGTTTGTTTATTTTGTTCTTTAGACTCCACATACAAATGAGATCCTAGGATATTTGTCTTTCTCTGTCTGACTTATTTTGCTTCCCATGAATATATCCACAGACAGGATACAGAACAGCTCCATCACCACCCCTCCCTCAATTCCTTTCACTTCCCTGTGCTGACCATACCTCCCCTGTCCTGGATTTGTTCTCCACGACTACAGTTTTATCTTTCTATTGCATCGTATGAATGGATCAGATCATACATGATGTAACCTTTTGAGACTCGAGATTCCTTCATTCAGCATAATGCCTTTGTGATTCATCCTATGTGTCCTATATATCAATAGTTTTTTTTCTTTTTTATTGTTGATAATACTCCATTATGTAGTTGTACCATAGTTTATTATCCATTCACCCATTGGAGGACATAGGTTGATTGTGGTTTCTGAAAATTATGAATGGAGCTTCTATAAACACTCATGTGTAGATTCTTGCGTGATCCTAAATTTTTATTTCTCTAGGGTAAATATTTCTAGAGTAGGATTTCTGTCATGGATCATGCTTCTGGTGTCATGTCAAGGAACTTTTTGGCAATTCTCGGGTCACAAAGATTTCCTCCTACGTTTTCTTCTAAAAGCTTTATAATTTTATTTTATATATTCAGATTTATGATGTATTTTGAGTTAACTTTTGTATAATGGTGCAATGTTTAGGTTGAGGTTTATTATTGCTTATTATTATTATTTTGCAGAAAGATATCTAATTGTTACAACAGCATTTGTTCAGCATTTTTCCTCTACTGAATAGTTTTGCATCCTTATGAAAAACCAATTGTCCATTTTTATGTGTGTCTGTTTCTGGGCTCTCTATGCTGTTTCATTGATCTGTGTATCCATTCCTTCATCGATACCATGTTGCCTTGATTACTATGACTATATACTAAGTCATAAAATTGTACAGCTTAATTTCTCTAATTTTCTTCTTCTTTTTTGAAACTTAGCTATTCTACTTAGGTTCTGTATATTGTTATATTAAATTTATGCAAAAGTGTTTTATTCTTTTGGAACTACTCTAAGTGGCATTGTTTTAGTTTCATATTATATATTGTTAGTATATAGAAATACAGTAAATATTCTTATGTTGACTGTGTTCTGCAACCTTGGTAAACTAATATTAATTCTAATAGAGTTGTTGTTGTTGTTATTATTATTGTTGCAGTTTCCTTGAGATTTTCTACATAGACAATCATGTCATTGGCAAATAACAGTATTAGTTCTTAATTTTTGATCTTTATGCTTTCACTTTATTGTTCTTTCCTTCCCTTATGACACTTGATGGGACACCTAGTACAATACTGATAGTAGTGAGAGTGAACATCATTCTCAGGTGAAACAATCTATAACAGTAAACATTATGTTAGTTGTAGGGTTTTTATAGATGTCCTTTGAGGGAATTACCTTCTATTCTTATTTGGTTGAGAACTTCTATCATGAATGAATGTTAATTTTTTCAAATGTTTTTTTCTGTATCAATTGATATGATCATATGGTTTTTCTTCTTTTGATGGTTCCTATGGTCGATCAGATTGATTGATTTTCAAATATTGAATCAGCCTTGCATTTTGAAGATCACCCCCATTTAGTTATAGTGTAGTATTCTTTTTATTTATATATCGATGGATTTTATTTGTTAATTATTTTGTTGATGATAGTTGTGCTATATGTATGAAGGATACTGATCTATAATTTTTTTTGTACTCTTTGTCTGATTTTGGTATCAAAATAATGATGACCTCAGGAAGTGAGCTTTGAAGTGTCTCCTCCTCTCTTATTTTCTGGAAGAGATTGCATAGAATTCTTAAATGTTTGGTGAAATTTGCCAGTAAAACCATCTAAGCCTGGGATTTTCTATTTTAGGTGGTTTTAAAATTATGAATTAATTTTTAAAATAGTTAACACTATTTAGATTATCTACCTCATGTAGGCGAATTTTGGTAGATTGTGGTTTTTGAGAAGTTAGCCCATTTTATTCAAGTTGTCAACTTGATATGCATAGAGCTGTATATGGTATATGCTTACTAAGCTTTTAATATCTGTGGAGTCTAATGTAAAAGCAGTATATGCCTTATTGATTTGACACCTTTCATCTTTTCTAATAGAAGAACTTAATACTAAAAATTTCTAAGCATTGCTTTAGCTGCAGTCCACACATTTTGATAATGTTTTTATATATTTTAGTTTAATTCAAATTATATTCTAATATGTTTTGAGACTTTTTCTTTGACCCATGGATTATTTAGAAACATACTGCAAAATTTCCAAGTGTCTGGTAATTTTCTTATTATCTTTCTGTTAATTATTTCCAGTTTAATTTTATCAGTAAATTTATCAGTAAATTAAGTTTGTATGATTTCAATTATTTTAATTTGTTAAGATTTGTTTTATGATCTATGATATGGTCCATCTTGATGAATTTTTCATGTGTATTAGAAAAGAATGTTTATTCTGCTGTTGTTGGGTTGAATGCTCTATGAATATCAATTATATTCATTTATTTCATGGTATATTTAGTTCTTTTATATCTTTGGTGATTTTTTATCTGTTGGGCCTATATATTAATGAGAAAGGAGTGTTAAAGTCTCCTACTATAATTGCGAGTTTGATTATTTTTTTTCTAGCTTTGTGAGTTTCTGCTTCATATATTTTAAAGCTCTGTTGTTTGGTGCATGACATTTAGAACTGTTATATCTCCTTTGTGAATCAACCCTTTTATCACTATGTAACATTTTTCTTAATCCTTTGTAATTTTCTTTGCTTTGAAGTCTGCTTCATTTCATGTTAAAATAGCCACTCCAGCTTTCTTATTAGTATTTTCATCATATATCCTTTCCCATTGTTTTACTTTAACTTTCTTATATAATTATATTTGAACTGAGTTTCTTACAGACAACATATAGTTAAGACATACTTTAAACCTATACTGACAATTTCTGTCTTTTAATTTATGGTTATGTACCATTTATACTTAATGTAATTATTGCTATATTTAGACTTAGGGCTATCATGCTATTATTACTTTTTCTGTTTCTTTCTTTTAATTTTTCTTCCTCTGATTCCCCTTTCTTATCTTCTTTTGAATTATTTAAACTAGATTTATTCACATCAGCTTATACTTTTTAGATATTTCTGTATTGTTTTTATTTCAACAGCTATATTATAATGTCCTTGAAGTCAGAGATTGTATTCCACTCTTCTTAATTTTGTTCTTTGCTCTTTATCATTGTCATACTGGGACAGCACATTTCATGAAGTGGCTGCTTGGTAGCTTTTCATTAAAATGAATCAATGAATATTGAGTGATTTGAATTTATGTTTGATATTTGTGATATTTCATGCTCAAAATATTTTCTCTTTTTTCAGAGGAGCTAGAATAATTTCTCCTTCCTTTAGGAATATGGCTTAGCTTTTTAATCTTTTGGATTGAAATTTTGGACTTATGTTTAACCATGTCTGTGGACAAAGAGAAGATGGTGTTTTGGTTACCCCTAAAATAAAAATTCTTAGCAGTAGCTTTGCCTTCTGTGTGTTACACAAAGCTCCAACTCATGTAGAGCTTTGGTAATGTTACATAAAAGCCTCCCAGGTCAGTCAGACTTGTCTATTATTTGACCAAAAATATTAACATGTTGAAAAACAAGAGTTAGTTAAAAAGGGCTGATAGAAAAAAGGTAGTTTCAGAATAGAAGACACAGAAGACAACACCGGCCAGTGCCCACTGAATGAGAGACATAGACTTTGGATATTAGCTTCCCATTTACTGGACCACCTATCCCCAGGGAGTGGATAGATGTATGAGACTGTCTTCACTTGATTCCATTAAACGCTAAATTATCTCACCTCTTCTTGTTCTAGCTTTGGGATCACCAAGGAAAGGTCTTATAAGTACTTTTTCTTAGTTATGTAAACAAGAATCAGAAGTTAACAATGAAAAATTAAACACATGAATCTCCTTTTGCCTCCTTCTGAAATCCTTTAAATTCACAGTAAAGGAATTTTCCAAAAAACATAAACCCAAAAAGAAAGTGAAATGAGGTGAGGAAATAATAGCAACAAAACTTTGAAGGTGGAAAGTATATAGATGAGTAGTAAATTAGCAGGCCCAAGGAAACAGATTTCTAAGGAGGCAGTGAAGAAAATGGAGAATCAACTGGATTATGTTTATAAATTTTCAAGTAGCTTAAGAATTGGCTGCAGGAAGCATACCTGGAATGAAGGGAGAAGAGGAGAGTTATCAGGAAGATTGGTTTAAAGTATCTGTATAAGAATTTAAGTCCTCAAATCTCTTTTCTACTCTGTCCAGCAAGGTGACTCCTCCACTCTTTCAGAAGACCAGAGGTTTATTTCCCAGAGGGAAAAAACAGAAGATTTTTGGGTTTGGAAAGCCAAGTACAAATGATGATGTGAGCACTGTGAAAACAGTAAGATCTAGTAAGACCCCTTTTCCTCACCTGCTTCCCCACTTGGCTCTAGTACACTAGCAGCCATAACTTGATCTTTCAAGCAAGAGGATAGAAAAATCTTCTCTTGGGATATGATCAGTCCCAGAAGAATGACATAAGTTACTGAATTGGGAGTTTTCCAGTGAACCAGGCCAGACAGATTATCTTAGGGCGACAGGGCCAGATGATGAGGCCCATGCATGCACTCTGTGTTCTCACACTCTCAGTCTTAAAGATTATCAGACATCTAAATCTGAGGAAAACCTCCAAAGGAAAAATGACACCAGAATAAAAAAAAAATGAAAAGGCCGCTTGATGAAACAGAGACTACATGCAGAGCATGAAAATAAAATTAAAACCATTGGTAATTTTTTTTAGAGAATAAGGGAGTATATTGCAGTCCTGAAACAAGAACCTGATATTTTAAAAAGAAACATTCAGAGAACAAAAAGCATTGAGAAATGAAAACTATGATAGCAAAACTTAACACTTAACAGAAGGGTTGGGAGGTAAAGTTAAGGAATTCTTAGAGAAAGCAGAGCTGAAAGTAAAAGAAGTGGAGGAAAAAATTAAAGGGGCTGTGCTGAAGGACCAGTATCTAAAAAATAGATCCAGAAAGAGCAAACAGATAAAGTAAAAGAAATAAAATCATAAAAGAAACAATTTAAGGAATTGCTTATATATGAAGACATGTTTCTAGATTTAAAAAGCCAATGAATGCTCAAATCATACCTGGTAAAAGACCATGCCATGACACATCTTTGAGAAATTTTAGAACACTAGAACTAAAAGAAGACCCTCCACATTCCAGGGAAGATAAAAGGTAGATCACATACAAAGGATAAGCAATCAGAATGGCTGTCTTCTCAACAGCAACACCAGCAGTCAGGACTACTCAAATTCTGATGCAAAATGATTTGCATCCTGGAATGCAATATTCATTCAAATGATCACTTATGTGTATGAATGGAATAAAGACATTTCAAGACATAAACTGTCTCAAGATACTTACCTCCAAGTCTTCCTTTCTTGAGAAGCTATTGGAAGCTATGTTCCTCCAAGATGAGATTGTAAACCAAGGGACAGAAAGACATGAAAGTTGCTGCTTAGTGCATAGGCAAACGGAGTCCTAGAATGATGGTGAAGGAAGCCCCAGGATACATGGAGGGCAAGTAGCCCACACTGGAGTAGCTCAGGAAGCTCTGAGAGAGAACTCTCTGAAGAAATGAAGCTGATAGAGTACTGCACGGGTCCAAACATATTAGGAGGAAATTTAAACAATGGGCTGAGAGTTTGGGTTTGAAATATGAAATGTGACAAACACACCAAAATGAACAAATGAGATGGTAAAATCAAGCAAAAAAGAACAGTGCTGAGAAGGAAGTGTCATCACGGTACTATATCCTAAAGCTTAACCATATGTAGCGTCTACCTCTTAGTGATAATAGCGGACCCTCGATGAATATACCAACCAAAATAACAATATGTTTCCACTGGGAGGATGTGAGAACTGGTTGAGGACATGTGCACATAGTGATCTGGAGAGGATGAAAGTCAGAAGTCAGGAGGCAGGTCTCAAATCGGTAAAATTCCAGAAGTAAACGTGTATGTAATTTAGAGGAACAGAGATAATAAATACCCCGCGAATCAGCTGTGAGTATTAAAAGGGTTTGGTTTTGTTGACTGAGCAATAGAGGAAGCAGAGGGAAGCGATGGCTTCTAAGGCATACAGAAACTATGGGCAAACCTTTTTACACACTTGTAATTATTTATTTTATATTAAATTCCAGGATAAGTGACAAAGTAACAGGTTTTGATACTTATTGTCAAATTTATCAGAATTTTATTCAAATCCTATCCCCAACATTTTACTACTACCACTGTTATATATTTTTAAATTGTTTGCAAATTTGAAAGGTTAAAAAAATAACACTGTGTTTTAATTTATATTTCTTTGGTTACTAAAGTGTTTGAATACTATTTTTAATAGCTCTATCAAGGTATAACATATATTATAAAATGCACAAATTTTAAATGTACAGTTCATTGATTTCTCACTAAATTTAGAGTTGTGTAACCATCATAATCATCCAATTTAAAAATATTTCCACCACTTCAAAAACATCTCTTGTACCTATTTGCAGACACTTCTTTCTTCATTCCTAGTCAACCATTTGTCAACTAGAGTACTAGTACTTGTCTTACTGATTGATAGAAACAGAATTAAAGACGAATTCTGTAATTGCAATTAAAAATACAAACTTCTTAAGTCATCCTACTTATTCCCCTTCACCTGTCCAATTATTTCTCTAATAATTTCTCACCTCACCTGTGTTTTTCAGACACTTTGCCCTTGCTGCTCTTGACACCTGCCACAGAAATCTTCCCTTTGTCCGAATCCTTTATTTCCCTACACTCCATTTCTCTCACTCCTACTCATCTTGTGGTTGTTGGTGCAAATACCACTTTCAGAGAGCTCCTTCCTTGGCAGTCCCACCTAACCTGGGATCTCTCTTATATGACTCCCCATTCTTTGGCTTCCAAGAGATTTATCACTATTTACAATGATTCGAGGGTAGTTATGATTCTAATGTCTCTCTTGCTCATGGGATTGAAAGCTTTGTGAAGATAGCAATCCCTGTGTGTTTTGTTACTGTATCTCTAGCCCCAAACTTTTTTCTTTTCTTTTCTTTCCTTTTTTTTTTAGTTTGTTGTTTCCCTTAAATTTTATTTGTGGTATCTTTAGATCTTTAGAAATAATCAGGCTGTTGATTTGTTTCCTTTATAGTTTCTTTCTTTACTTTTATGCTTAGGGTTGCCTTCTATACCAGAGCAGATAAATACACACTTAAATTTTCTTTTGTATTTTTTAATAAAAAAAATTTAGTGCTTCTATCCATTTGGAGTTTATGTTGGTTTATAGTGTGAAGAGTACAATGTAAAACAACTGTAATTTCACAGTTAACAAATAACCCTAACTTCTTTTATGAAATAAATCCATCATCTCCTTACTAGCTGGAAATGTCACCTTTATTGGATACTAAGTTCCTACAGGTGCTAAGTTCTGTTTCTGGGCTTTCTACAATGAATACTAATATGTTTATTTTAGTGCCAGTATTGTATAGACCAAGGAACCTCTAACTGCAGTGAGGCTTCGTAATGTAGCACATTGTTATAGAAATAGCGACAAGAGTGTTCCAGTCTTCAGGGCGGTTTTCTTCGATGTTGCAATCTCCTCTAACTGACCACTCTGACTTACTACACCCCTATTATCAGTGAGTCAGAGGTTGCTCCTCACTACAGGGTCCTTTCTTGAGGTGCTCACGGAGTCACATCTGTGGATCCATGTGGATGCTTGCTCTGCATCCTGAATGCTGCTTACCTTTAAAACTCCATGTCAAGGGTCTCAAATTCAAACTACCAGACACAGCTGGTGGCGAACATGGGTGAAGCAGACTGGGTGTAAATAATATGAAGAAGTGGGGTCTGTGGGCTCCTGAACATTCGGATGGGTTAAAATCACGGCATGAGTAGGGATGGGGACCACACACTTGGGACGCTGATGTACAGAGCAACTGTGTGGCAATGTGCAGTTTATTTATGGATGTTTTCTTTGACTCCTACAGCAACCGTTTGAGAGAAGGATTACCAAGATGCTCATTTCGTAGTATACAAACTACATCTTTGGAAGGCTGAATAACTTGCATAAAACCTTATGGCCAGCATATCCTGTAGAGGACCCAGGATGCCCACCTGATCCCAGAATCTCTCATCTCTTCTTCCACACCATGTGATGGTGCCATCCACAATGAGCACAGGGATAACAAGGTGAGATGCTTTCATAAGGGAAGAATGAGCTATTTCGTTGTTATTGAGTCTAAAAATACCAGAATCTACGTGACCTACAGAGCCTGCCTCTGGCTGAATTCCAAATGCCAGGGCACAAAACAAGGAGCAGTGACACCAGGCAGCGAGGGCTCCTGCTGACAGGGAGGCCCTGGTGCACATCTGTCTGAAACATCTGGCATTAGCCTGGCCAGAGAGGCTGTGGACTCAACGGCCCAAATGCTTTTCACCGGCTATTGTCACAGCCATTTAGGAAACTCCCAGAGAGAGGCTGATGGAGATGACACAGAGACTTTTAAATGACCAGGTCATTTCCAGAGCTGATGGCAGCTGTCTCTCTCTTTTTTTCCTCTCTCCCTCCCTCCCCTTCCATTACTCTGCCTGCCTCCCCGCCCTTTCCTGATTGTATCACCCTGGCTGGTACTCAGGCATTTTAAGGGTGGACCACTTCTGCCTGTCTTTGTTCAAAGCAGGAGGAAGACTATTCTGTTTGCAACTCCAAGATTCAGCAGCTACAAGTCTTTCTGAGCATCCTGTTCAAGGTGGATGTGAAGGCTATGAAAAGAAGACTGTTCTTTCTTGAGCCTGTTGTCAGGCCTCACCACCCCCCACCTCCTTCGCCACCCCCCAGCCCCATCATAAAGGCTGGGGCGGGGGCTCACAGCCCAGAGAACTCTTCAATTCCATTTGAAAGGTGAGGTTAAGAGCAGCTGGAGAATGAGAAATTCTTTTGTAGAGACTCCCTGCCTTCGGCTGAACTTACAAGACAGAGGAAGGACCCTGAAGAGCTTGAATCTAGAGTAAGACCATCCCATTTTGCTGGCTGGTAACTGTCAGTGTATTTGTCTGAGCTGATGACCTTGTGAGAAAGCTCGAGATAGTTACTCAAATGCCCTTCTAGATAAAACAAAGCAAAACAAAGCAAAGCAAAACAAAACAAAACAATAAAAACAGTGCTTTCTAGTGAACCGGAGGGATGGGATGCATCAGGGCCATCCTGGACTCTGCAGTAGTTTTCTGACCCTGAACACGTCCCCTTCCATTAAATCTCTGGATTCTGACCTGTAAATTAAAGAAGCTCCAAACCAGAATGTTTAGAGGAAAAAAACAAACAAACCAGAAAAGCTGCATCCCACAGAAGACATTCCACCTATATAAAGATGAATTATCTGAATGGAATAGCCATGGAAGGCCTTAGACTAAGGAGTGTTAAATCACTTTACTGGTACAAAAGTGTAAACAGCCTGAAAATAGAGTGCAAATCTTTTATTTAAAAATTGTGGTAAAATCTAAATAACATACAATTTACCATTTTGATCACTTTAAAATATATGGTTCAGCAGTGTTAAGTATATTTACACTGTCGTGCAACCAATCTCTATAACTCTTTTCATCCTGCAAAACTGAAACTCTATACCCGTAAACAAGTCCCTATTCCCCACTTCCCTCAGCCCCTGGCACCCATCATCTACTTTCTGCCTCTATGGTTCTGACTACTTTATGTATCTCATATAAGTGGAATGATACAGTATTTATCTTTTCGTGACCGTCTTGTTTCACTTAGCCTAATGTATTCAAGATTCATCCATGTTGTAGCATGTATCAGAATTTCCTCCCATTTTAAGGCTGTATAATATTCCATCATATAGGCAAACCACATTTTGTTTATCTCTTCATCAGCTGATGGACATATGGCTTGCTTCCACCTTTTTGGCTATTGTGAATAATGCTGCTGTGAACGTGGAGTATAGCTATCTTTTCAAGACCCTGCTTTCAATTATTTAGGGAACATACCCAGAAGTAGAATTGCTGGATGACATGGTAGTTCTATTTGTAAGTTTTTGAGGAAACTTCAAACTGTTTTTTATAGTGCTGCATAATTTTACGTTCCCACTAACAGTACACCAGGATTCCAATTTCTCCACATCGTCACCAACACTCACTTATTTCCTCCCTCCCTCTTTCCCTCCTTCTCTCCCTCCCTCTTTTCCTCTCCATTTCTTCCTTTCTTCCTTCCTTCCTTCCTTCCTTCCTTCCTTCCTTCCTTCCTTCCTTCCTTCCTTCCTTCCTTCCTTCCTTCCTTCCTTTTTTTCTTCTATAGCTGCCTCTTAATGTTTGTGATGTGGTATTTCATTATGGATTTGATTTGCATTTCCTTAATAATTAGTGATGTTGAGAACATTTTCATGTGCTTGTTGGCCTTTTGTATATCTTCTTTGGGAAAATACCCATTCAATTTTCTGATCCATTTTTAAATACAGTTTTTGTTTGCTTTTGTTGTTGTTGTTCTTGTATTGTAAGAGAAGAAATCTTTTTTGTTCATATTTCCAGGACTTAGAATCTAACACTTACTATAAAAAAAATTGTTGAATAAATATATCTTGGGTTTCTTTGATCCAATAAACTTATTCCAAGATGTGGTATGTGTCATGACCAATACCTAGAGTTGGAGATTCATGATGGTTGGAATATGATATTAAGAATGAGATTTTTAAAATACAAAGAAGTAAGTTCTGACTCTACCACTTAGTTGAATGAATGTGCCATGAACTGATCCAGTCTACTTAGCTTTCCTGGTGCCAAAACCAGAATTTGTGTCCATCAATCATAGGGACAGGAGAGAGAAGAGAGAGAGAAAGTTAGTTACAAATACTAAGACATCTTAGGAAAATATGTATAATAAAGATAGGATCTTTCCGCAGGAGGTTAAACAAAGCATCTGTTCATCTCTCCAGCCACCATTTTTGATTTACTTTGATCCATTTCCTTCCCCTGGAAGGCCTGCAAATCTCAGCAGTGACTTGGAAGTATATGAAAAACAATTGAGCTGCACGTCCCATCTTGCCACTGGATGGCAGTACACTCCTGTATGCCTTCCTGGAAGGAGACACCTCTCTATCAGCCCACAGAATCTTGACTTGCCCAAGTGGAGTAGTCTGTAGACTAGAGCTTTTAGCAGAATCACTTGTTTTTGCATCTCTCTCTAAATTTCTGTAGTAGAATGGTTAACATTCTTCTTCATGTTTACTCCAGAACCCAAAGAACCTTGGCTTCAGCATCTCCTCTTCTGATACTTCTTCCTTCCAGCCAAGTTCTATTTACACGCCCCATCTTAGTCCTCTTCTGGCATCTTGTGTTAATAATTGTTCAATGATAACGCCCTGTAACCAGCAACTTGAAACCTGCATTCTGTGCTGTATCAAGGGGCAGGAAAGGTTCTTATTTGACTTTACCTCCTGGGCCTGTACGTAGTGGGTAGTCAGTCAATACTTGTCAGGTGAACCCATGAAGTAGAAGAAATATGGAACAATAAATGGCCACTCTTTACCAGTATGTCCAGATAACACACATGCTATAAAGGAGCCTTAAAAATAACATTTTTCTGAATACAAATTTAACACATACCATTTGATAGATGACCAAATTATATTTCTAACTTACATTTCTTTAATTATACCTGATATTAAATACTTCTCATGCCTATTTTCATGCTCCCATGTGTATTTTTTTCTGAATTGCCTCTTTCTGACCTTTGTCATATTTATTCTGAAAGCTTTGAGATTTCTGAGTGTGATCCTTAACAAATCCCTGCCACTCATTACTTATATTCAGTCAATCACGTCTCTTTACTCTATTTCCTAAATATCCTTCAAATCTGTTTACATTGCTTCATCCTCACTGACTCTGTGCTGGCTCAGCCTCCAGAATCTCTGATGATCAACGCCTTAGCTCCTGACTGGGCTCTCCACCTCCAACCTTGGCTCTTTCCAACCCATTCTCCACACTGCAGAGTGAACATTTCAAAGTATAAATCTGAATGTCACACCCCTACTTAAAACACTTTCATGACTTCTTAATGTGAAAGTTCAAACTCCCTAACCCAGTACCTGAAGCCCTTGCCATCCCTTCTAGCTTCCCCTTTCCCCAGTCTCCATCTTAAGATTTGCCCTCCTGCAATGGTGACTGCTTCTGTGGTTTAAGAACCATTCTTGTACTGTTGCATCTCCCATCCTTCACACATGCGATTCCTTCTCACCCAGTTGCCCTTCCATTCCCTTTGCCTGCTTAACATTTCATTCTTTAGAGGTCCACTTGAATCTAGCAGTTGGTCATTCATATGTTATTCTATATTTTAATAATTTCATTGTTTTAAATTTAGCTCTTTAAGGCTTTAAAATTTATTTTGTCTTTGTTCAGTATTTTTTCTCCTAAATGGTAAGTTTTTCTAATTTCATTTATCAAGTAGTACTTCTCGTTAGGTTATCATTCATTAAATTTTTATATTTTTATAGCCTATTTGGGAGACTTTTGCTCACCGGTATGTCAACTCGAACCACTACCGTTGTATTTTATCATTTATTTTTTTAGTTGGTAGGGTAAGTCCTGCCTCTTCTGCATTCCCCACTGTAACTTTCCTTTTGTAACATTATTATGGCCAATCTCACTTTTTTTAAGATAATCTTTAAAATTTTTCTTATCTTTAAAATATTTACTGACATAGTTTTAAAAAATATAAATATACTACATGTTTATATATACACATTAGGAAATACAGAAAATTCAAATAAATGAAGTTCAGAAATAATAGTATCTTGTTTTATTTTCATGGTTTTCATTCTATGTGAGAACAGATAATACACCTGGGATCATATTGCAATATACCTCAATATTCTGCTTTCTCCCCTCAACAAGTTAAGCATTTCTATATCTGATTAGATTTTTAAATCATGAGTTTTAACCGTGTGTAATTTTTATTGGTATAAAAACCCAAAAATCTATTTGGCGATTCCCCTATTGTTGGACATTTAGGTTATTACCAATATTTTGTTTCTTTTAAACAGTATTGTAATAAAAATCCATACAAATACTTTTTTTTTTACATTTTATTATTTCCTTAGGGTATATTACTAAATCTGGGTCAACAGGGCTGTATAATTTTAAGACTTTAAATTGCTTTTAGAAAGGTTGTACCAATTTAAACTTCCACCAGTATAAAAATGTCTGTTTCCACTGTATTCTTATCAACACTTGGTTACTATTATTTCATTGAGATTTTTTAGTGGAGTTATGTTAAATCTATAAATCAATTTAGAAATAATTGCCTTCTTTATAATATTGATTCTTTTCTTCCAGAATGATGGTGTGTCTCCATTTAATTAAATCTTTATTTTATATATCTCAGTGAAGTTTTGTTGTTTTATTTATATAAATCCTACACATTTATTATTGGGATTATTTCTGGGTGTATTATTATTATTTTTTAATTTATGTGTCTTTTGTTTTGCTATATGAATGCCACTTAAAATTTTTAATCTTCTTTTCCCAAAGTTTGTTTTATAAGCTTGATCCTCCAGATGCTCTGTGAAGAACAAAGGGGTTCTATGTTCAAATAGGTTTAAGAAAGGCTGTGATCTTCACCTGGAAATGGTGTTTCATGACACATTCATGAAAATTTGAAGAATGCCATTGTAAAGACACCTGTTTAACATTATTTATTACTGCACCCAACACATCTCAAACTTACCTGATCATGGAATAATTTTTACGTAAAAATAAAAATTTTAATGTAAAATCTATCATCATTCAGTAGAGCTGATATTCTGGGAAACCTAAGTCTGTGGACTGACAAATGGCCTTGATTCTTTCCTGTAGCTACACCCTTTGCTGTGTAACTCTGGAGTGTTTTTCTATTCTGACTCAGAACTTGGCTATATGACCTGGCCAATGGGATGGTAGCAAACATAGGCACACAGAGATTTTAAAAGCGAGATTAGTCACTGTTATATCTTTTATATCCATGAAAAAATGTGCTTGAGGTACCCTGCTGGAAGATGAGACACATGGAGCAGAGCTGAGTGGTACCAGTCATCCCCGCTGAGCCCACACTCGAAGATGCAAACACCAGTCAACTCTTTCAATGAAAGTGATCCCAGCCAAGATCAGAAGAACCACTCAGTTGGACTTCAGACAAATGAGCTAAATAAATTCTGGTGGTTTTAAATCACTGAGTTTGGAGATGACTTGTTACATAATATTATTGTGGTAGCAGGTCACTGATATACCTTCTTAGGAAGTTAGTTTAAGCTTGATAGCATTTATTATATTAAGGAGATTCTCTTTCATTTCTATTTTTCTAACAATGTTATTGAATAACTTTTAGATAGCCACTGAGATTTTTAAGCTTTTCTAATTGACTCTATTGATGTGACATTTTATATTAATAGAAGTCCTATTAATAATCTGTCCTGACCTTCCTAGATGAACCATTGTTGGTGATAGTTGGTCATTTTAATCTACTATTTAATACCCCATGCTAGTACTCTCCTTAGGGATTTAGCATCTATATTCATAAGTAAAATTAGTTTATAGTTTCCTATTTTGGAAACTATATTTTTAAATTTTTGGTACAAGGCATAAGCCAACTTTATAAAATGACTCAGTTAGCTTTTAGTCTTTGCCTATGCTCTAGATCAATTTTTTTTTAACATGGAAATTATTTACTCCTTGAAAGACTAACAGAATTCCCTGTTAAAGCTGTCTCATCATGGAACCTTTTTGATAGCTTGTTAGTTATTTGATAGTTTTATTTAACTTTTAACTTTTTCTAAGATTATTGATCTTAAGATTTTCTACTTATTTGTAATAATATATATGGAAACTCAAATTACTTTTATGATGGTACATCCTGTACTTTGTGTACGTCTGAAAGCTATCTTTCAATCACTTTGGAACAACGTCTGATGTAATTAATTCAATAAATACATACCAAGCCATTTCTTTCAGTTACCATGATTTAACGTCAGACCTAACAGGACTTTACATCTTGATATAACTTAGTATCTCTGTATGTAACACTGTAGTTACATATATGTGTGGCCATTACATTTTTAAACTTTTTGGTGATGGGGAGTACTCTCTGACAACAGTTTGGTGGGGTTCTTACTGTTGGGGAAGACAGGCTGGAAGAAGTAATCTGAATTCATATGTTGAACTTGTTAATACTTTTATATAATTTATGTTCATAATGTAAGAAAATATTTGAAAGAGGAACTCTATTAAAAATTTTAGAACTTAATTGTCATAGTAATTGACAAAAGTTATGTTAACATGGGACTTGAGGTTTGCTGAAAAATGTGTGTGTGGGAGTATCTCTTGCTGGCCTGGACCATTTCCCCAATGGTGCCTAGAGAAGCAGAGGCAGGAAAGGTGCTTATTATCCACGAAGCATAACCTTGCTCTGTGCTCTTGCTCTGTCATCTTTGCTACTAAATATACGGTGCTTAACATGTTCCAGGCACTATGAATAAGAACCAGCATCATCCCATTGTACAGATGTGAGAAGGGAAACACCGAAGGGTTACATGATTTGGCCATGCTTGCCAGCATGCAAGTGGTGCTGTTAAGATTCACATCCCAGCAGTGGGTCTCCATGGTCTGTGCTGTCCCCACTGCAGAGTGCCTTCTCTTTTTCTTTCTCATTTGTCTTATTTCCTACATGTCCACCAGAGTGCCTAGTTCAGTGTTGAGTTTTTGTGTTTGATACTATAGATGAGGATATAGAGGTAAAAGAAAGAGAAAACAAGTCAAAGTAGAAAAAGTAATGGGATGTCACAGAGAAAATTTGTGGACTCTGACTTGAGACTGTGACCCCAATTATAAAAACTAGAAATAACAAAATATCTTTCTCATAGTGTTACTGTGAGGATTTTCTGAGCAAAGGGTTGGATACATAATTACTACTCAACAGGTACCAGTTAATCATGATGATGATGATGATGATGATGATGATGATGATGAATGATGATATTAACACCAAGCTCTGCCACCAAGTGGCTCTGTGACCTTGCTTAACTCACTATGCTTCCCTGAGCCTCAGTTTTTCTTCATCTGTTAGATGGAGGGTGGCCTTGTGGCTCTGTGACCATGTGATCTGTGAGCCCCAGTGAAGATGGAGCAGGCGAGAAAGTGAGGGCACAGGAGGTGGAGGCCCACTGCTGAATGGGCCTCTGTTTAGAGGAGCTGGGGCATCCTCCCACTCCTGGTGTGAAGGCTGCAGTTGTCCAGCTCATTTTACCTACCTCAACTCACTCACAGATTGAGAACCAGTGAAAGTGTGGGTGAGATTTTGCCCGCAGTGACAGCCTATGTATTGCTCTGTGTATTCATAGCCAGTCAGGACTAGGGGTGACAGACTAAGCATTGAGCAAAAATAAACAAACAAAACATGACCCCCAGTTAGATGTAAATTTCAGAGAAACCATGAATACCTATTTAGCATAAGTATGTCTTAAACACTGCATGGGAAATACTTATGCTAAACAATTATTTTTTATTTGGACTTAGTTCTCTAGGCTTCCCTTCCTGGTCCAGCATCCAGATCTCTCAGATATGAAGCTGCAGTGAATCTTTAACAGGCCAAATTTGTTTCTTTAACTCAAGTTCTGTCTTCCAAAATATCTTCCTTACTTCTCGTCTTTCTCCTTCAAGAGAAAGGGACATAGTGACTAAATGGAGAAATTTGTTTGCTATAAATTACCAAGAGAAGAGCTTCTCCCGATTCGATAAGGCAATTATTATATCTTGAGTAAAGAACAATTGATTATTCCAAACAAATGTACCAGACTGTGGTTTAACGAAAATCTGTATCTATAACCCGCTGTAGTTGTTAAGTCAGAAGTAAATGTGTTCTTAATACTCAACCGGTATTTATTTGATGTACGATAACTTGCCTGCTAAGCTTAAATGAAATGCACAGTTAATTAAAACCACCTCTATCCCAGGTCCTCCAGGGAAAATACATTGCCTATGCTCTGATCTGGGATTATTTTTACACCTTCCCTTTCCCACTGGTCCCCATCGGTAGATTTTAATATGATCATCTGGGAGTTCTACAATATTTTTGCTGGGCAATTCTCATCCTGCTCAGGAGTATGGAAACACCATTTTTTTTTTTTTAAATCCAGAGTTGGAGACTCTTTAAGGAGGCGCCAAACTGAGGCTGCAGGGTTGGTGCCCCAAAGCCTGCTCTGCCCACGAATTCCCTGTTCAAACGGGGCCATTCACTTTGCCCCTCTGATTTGAGTTTTTCCATCTGTGAGACAAATAAAACTGCTGATGTCTGTGGTGACAGGTCAGAAAAGAGGCTGGGCAGGATTTGGAAGTGCAGGCTCACCTTGACTTGTTCAGTGGGTCTCTAACGGTGTCAGTCCCTCCTGCGTGGGAATCCAGGCTGTGAGATGTTCCTCTGTTTGTCCACTCATTCATTCTTTTTATTATTCAACAAGCATTTGATGCCTGAGTGTCTACTGGACCTGAGATCTCACGAATACCACAGCTGGGAGATCCCAGCTGTGTCTCTTACAGATGTATCAACTCAAATGTGTGCAATTCAAATAGTCATTTTGCTCTTCGGAGTTTGTCTCCTTGTCTGCATGGTGACTTTCCTACAAATCACAGAATGGTTGGAAGTTCAAATGAGACAATGTATGCACAACCGCTTCCGAAGTCTAAAGAATTAACATATAAATGTATATTTTCCCCAGTCGCGGTGTTTCAGAGAGTTCCACAGGTCACATGGGGTTTGCAAGTCTGCAGTGTGCTGAGAACCAGAGCATGATAGCCTATGAATGCCCAGAGAGTTGGGGGCCAGGGGTATGAGCAGCTCAGCCTCTCAGAGACCCCTACAGGTAAGGGTTGGACAAATAATTAATAGAGACTGATTGCCATGTGGGATGTAAATAAATGGAAAGTACTTTTAAAGACACAACCTCGTTTGATTTGTGTAACATCACTGTGAGGATGGAAGAGCAGGAATCGTGTTTCTTATATGATGGCTAAAGAAACCGAACCTCAGAAAGGGGATGTGACTGCACAACTGACGAAACTAGGACTAAGGTGTAGGTCTTTATACCCCAGTCATTTTCAAAAACAGTCCATTCTCCATCAGGCTGAGAGCTGGGAGCCTGCCTACTCTCAGACCTTGGAGAGTGTGTGCAAAGGGAGCTGGAGCCTCTGAATTAGAGACAGACCTATTTTGTGGTGCAGAGCTGAGCAAATGAGACTGGGCTACATCTTACACCCCCTGGGCTCTCCACTGGATGCTCTTACTATGTAGGATGCCAGGGAATGTGGTAGTCTTAGGGGGATGGGAGGTTGACCAGGTTGGGCTGCCCTTGGCAGGGGGTCATTAGGCCACTGACCTTCTGGGTAGGACCCCAGGGTTCCCTGAAGCTGTGATTTTCTCTCCACGATGCACTCAGAGGGTGCAATAAAAAGTTAATATCCAATTGCAGTGGGAAGCCATAAGCCAGCTATAATTACTTGGGTGTGTAGATATTAAGGGTCGTTGTCATTATACTTCCAAGGTAATGGGGGGAGTGCATTCAGCAAGGTTTTATGCTATTCTTGCCTTTTTTTCCCTTTGTCTCTCAAATTTCCTGCATTAATCAGATAGACTATTTCTGCCAGTCTCTGGGATGCAGCTCCTTCCATGTGCCTTTTTATAAACAGTAAGCATTCCGAGGTGGGGCTCCAGCCAGTGTGTGCTGGGGACCCTGGAGTTTTGCCTTTATTGTCCTCGGCCCTCCTTCCCCGTACTAGTTCCGACCTTAAATCAATAATAAGGCCTCTGGCTTCCTTGGCCTCTCTGACCCTCAGATTCTCCATCTTGAAAATGAGGATGTGGATGACGAGGGTATCCAAGGGCTCCTGTCACTCCGAGTAATTTGTGTGTCTTAAAGCCATTGCCGTATTCAGGAAATGCAGGATCCAGGCCTTGAGGACCCCCTGAGACAGAAATAAAATAAAAATTACCTAAAGATTTTGGTTTTCAGTCCCACTAGCCACTTCAAGTGCTTGGTTGCTGTGTGGGGCTGGTGGCCATTGCATTGGAGAGGCTGGTGTAGAGCATTCCCATCATTGCAGAAAGTTCTATCACACAGCGCTGAGGAGGGTCTGGGAGGAAGCTCTGGGTTATGGGGTGCCTGGCAATGAGGTGGTGGAGTAGAGAAAGGGTTTTGGGGTCTGGTCAGACCTGGTTTACCATCCTGGAGCTCATGTAAAGTGACATGACTTTGGGCCAACCACTTAACTTTTCTGTAGAATAGAAATTGCAATACCATTTTGTGGAGTATTTTGAGTATTAAGTGATTTACATATTAATATGTTGAGTATTAAGATAAAACAAATAGTTTACAGCTATGCCACCTTGAACAAGCCCAACCTTGTCTGATCTCGGAAGCTAAGCAGGATCGAGCCTGGTTAGTACTTGGATGGGAGACCACCTAGTATGACCAGGTGCTGTAGGCATAAAAAATAAATAAAAAATAAGGGTTTGTAAGCTGACAAAGTCCTTGCAATCTGTGAGGTCAACCAAGGGTTGCCTCACCTAAAAAAAAATAAATAAAACAAATATATGAAGGTGAGTTCAGTGGTGCCACCACACTGTCACCCTTTTTAGCAGCTCCTGTCCCTGATGGTGTCCTGCTGAATCATCTTGGGAAGAAGTGCACATGAGGATGACGCTCCCACACTTTCACCTGGCTCATCCACCACGACGTATAGCAACTGACTAAAGTGTTTGACAAAGTTACTCTTCTTTCATTCTCGTGAAGGAAACTATGGCTTAAGGTTTCTCTCTGCCTCCTTGCCCTCCCCTGCTGTTGTCATCCTCCTAGGGTTGCCAGACTTAGCAAATAAAAATACACGATTCACAGTTAAATTGGAATTTCAGAGAAGCAATGAATACTATTTGTAGCATAAGTATGTCTCATGCAATATTTAGGATATATTTATAGTGAGAAAAAATTATTTGCTGTCCATCCAAAATTCTGACTTAACTGGGTGTCCTTCTATATTTTATCTGGCATCCCTATCCCTCATCATTTGTCATGTAGGGCTTGGATATCGGAGGCAGGATCGGAGCATCTCCAAGTGCATGTAAAGCCTGGGGCAGACAGTGGGCGTCCTCTCCCACTGTGTATGTGTCTGTGTGTGTCTGTTCATGTGACAGGCATCGGGGTGAGTGGAGCAAAGGCAGAGGTACCTCCAGGCATACAAGATTTAAGTCTGGGCAAGTAGCATGGTCTCTGTGGGTTTCTGCCTGTGTTTTTATCAGTGACCAGTGTTTCTATGACTCAAGCTCCACCGCCTTGAAGACCCATAAGTGAAAAGGGGAAATTCACGGCTTGACTTGTCAGTTTCCAGATGGTTTGACTAGATTGCTTTTCCCCTTGAGTGCACCCAGCTGGCAGGGCCACCACCTCTGGGGGCCATGTCAGGGTGGGGGAGGAACTTCCTGACTGAGCATGGTGGGGCCCCTCTCCCTCCCATTCCGTCTGCATCTCCCTAGGGCTGCCCAAGTGGATCCCAGCCTGCGCTCCCATCTGTTCTACTCTGATCTTCACTTGGCATTCTGCCTCAGGCTGTGTGCATCCAGGGTGGGGACTGGAGGGTGGAAAGTGACAGAATTTTATTATCGCTGAGACTCTGCTGTAAGACCACACCGTGTGTCCGTATTATTTCCCTTCCCTGACTCCCAGGCTGACAATGGTGAAGAGCTTGGGGATGATACAGTACAATCTTCATCACTCACTCAGGTCACAGCGTTCCTGTTTTTGGGCTCCCTTTGGCCATAGGAATCTTTGAATAGACTAAAATGATTCTTCCTTTCTCTTCCCCACTCTACTGTACAGAAAACCTGCTCCCAGATCATTTGTGCCTTGCTTCCCAGACACTTGACCATCTTGGCCTTACCTTCTATCCTAGACACCACCCCCTCCTGCTGTCACTTTTCTACTCAGTGTTATGCTTTTCTAATGCCTCCATGTCTGGCAGGTTCTGTCCCAGCCCCACCACTTGTAGGAAGCCTTCATAGCTGCCCCACTCTCGTGTCCATCCTTCTTCTGGAGACCCGAGTCCACAGGGCCTGGCCCACATCCTTGGCAGTCAACATTTACTGCCATAACAATAGTTCCTGTTGTCCATTTGCCTCCCCTCAGCCACCTGGTGGACTTAAAAGGATTGAGTCTAAAACCTTTGGTCTTTCTGGTAGCTGGTCCAGTTTGTTTGCTGCACAAAAATTTGGTGGTGAAGTAATTAAAGGCCAAGGGACCCCATGGAGGGCAGTCCAGTAGTGTTGGAGAGATGACACTGTTTTCTTAGCTGGGCCACCTTGGGCAGGACACTGACACCTTAAATCGTACAGGAGACTTTACTGAAGTCTATACTTAGAGCTGCAGAACCTCTTTTCCAAGTGAAGCACGCTGCAAAGCCTCAGCATACTGGACAGGTATCAGTGCTGCTACTAGGAACACTACTAGGAACCCAAGGGGGTCCTGCATGAGAGGCCACATGCCCCCTCCCCCAACACCTAGTCCTGTGTAGGGATTCAGTCTGGTGCTGTCCTGTGAGGCTCTCTCTATGCATGCGTAATGGTTTGTTAAAATTTGACATTGCCAGTTTGTGCTCTATTTCTCTATCAGCATTCTTTTCCTGAAAAATAATATGGTGGAGACTTATGGAAACTCAGAGGGTAAAGCGTGCACCACCCCTGCCCCCCAGAGCCTGGGCTCATGCCTCAGTGGAAGCTCTGGGCATCACAGCAGCTGTCTTATTTCACATCAACCCTGTGCCCCATCCTGGACTGTAAACGTCAAGCTGATCCATGACAAGTTGTGACACACCCCAGGGCTGGAGAAATTTTTTAGCTGTTGGGAAGGTCTGGCTGAATGGTCTGCTTCTCAGAATGTTTGCTGGATTCTGGTGCATCTTTCTGGGGTCTGTGGAGACACCTCACCATCCTGGACAGGGGTTACCTGTGAGCCTCTGCTCCACAGTCCTTTACTGAAAGCTGGGCCAGTCCTAGCAGGAGTGGGAAGATTCAGAGGCCTTTGGGAAAAAGCACAGCTAAGGGTTTCCTTTCTGGAGTGGCCTAGTATATTCTTGTTTTTTGCAGAATGCCTGAGAGTGGGGTGGCCACATCTGACCCATTCCTCCTGGGGGTGCACAGAAGGGGTGCTATTCCTTGCAGTGCACATCCCTTCGCAGCACACAAAGCTTTTCCTGATGCAAAACATTCTCTCTGTGTCTGCTCAAAGGTCTAGCATCCTGCTAAACCCACAATATATCTATAAAGTAGGAACAATGATACTAAAAGCTAGTATTTTTTTCTATTTTACTTTCTACCAGGCTTTACATGTCAGCTTATTCATTCCTTACAATAGGCCAACAATGCAGGCACTGTGCTGTGCTTATTTCATAGAGGAGGTAGTAGAGGCACAGAGAGTTTGACCGCTTGCCCAGAATCACCAGCTGGGAAGAGGCAGGGCTGAGGATGGAACTCAGGCAGCCTGGTTCTGGTATCTCCAGCCTCTCCAGTAGTTCTTGCCCTGCCTACTTTGTAGAGTTGTCACGAAGTTCAGATGAGCCAACAGATGATAAAGTACTTGGAAAAGCGTAAAATTATTATGCAAATGCAAGGTGTTTTATGAACAGCTTGCCCTTCACCAGATATTGGGATGACAGTCAGATTTGACTTTTTAATTAATTTGGAGGCAAACCTGTCGGCTGGAGGCAGAGAATACAGGCCCAATCAGACTTGAAGAGCATCTCTGTCTTTCCTGGCACTTTTGGGTGGATTTGATTTTCTCCTCGCTAAATTCCTGAGCCCTGGCTTATTGAGGATTTCCCCTGGGTGTGTCTTCTTTAGTTAAACAGTGAGGTGGCCTCATAGAAACATAGAGAGGAGCAGACTTGGAGATCACTGGTTCATTCAGTATCTAACTGAGACCAGTATTGACGAGACCAATATCTAACCTGGGTCCTCCTCATCTTTGCTTTAATAAGTCTCTGTGGATTCATCCTTAAGGCTTTTTCCAAACCTTTGCAAAAATCTATTTTATTTGTGTTATTAATATGTTATAGAGTCTCCCTGTCCAAACAAAAAGCCTGCCTACCACAGGCTCTCGGGGAGAACTGATGTGGAACTTCAGAATCCAAGCAAGCAGGCAGGGGATAGTCTGGGTGAGATGCAGTGAGAAGGCAGCCTTTGTGGCCCTCCAAATCCTGCTCATGGCACCTCTACTGAAACACACATCGGAATGCCACTGGCAATGAGGTACTCATTCTATTTGGTCTCTTCTCCTGACTCAGATGGAGTCAGGGTGCATCTAGAGTTGGTCTTTAACTTCCTCAAAGATCCCATGATGTTTCTGAGTGCATCCTGGATGCTGCTTCCAGTAAGAAAGGTGAGCTATCTAGCAGTACACACAAACCTTACCTTAGAACTATGCCTTTTTCGAGGTGGAGGAATGGATGTGCTCCCAGTCGATCCATCAGCTCCATCTCGTTCACACAAGTTCTAGAAGTTTCCACCTTCTATAGACATGGTGCATTTCCTGCTAAGGCAGATTTATATCTGTCAAATGTCATCTCATGTTGTGGTGTCAGACTCATGGATCCTTCTCTGTGTCCTTGCCTCTGCTGGGAACACTTGCTGGTTTTGACCTTTAACATGGTATCTGGAGAATCCTGAGAAAAGGAAGACCCTCTTTTTGCTGGTGAGATTAGAGCTTGACTTTCTTTGACTTCTCGATTTCCTTGACGTGTCCCTGATCTATGCTCACTGGGTATCAGATTGTCTCCTTCACCTCCCAGGACCTTCGTGAAGTTTTCCCTTAAGGTTATTTCTGTAGGATCCTGCCCCCACCTGCCTCTCTTTGGATTTATCACGTCTGCTTGTCAAGTTTTTCCTTGATGTCCAAAAATTCGTACCACTATGCAAGTGAGAGATGGCCATGACAGAGTGTGAATCAGACAGGATGACCTTGAAAACAACAGCGTGTCTCTATCTGTGATCAAAGCATCCTTCTCATCATATTCATGGTCTAACATCTAAATACTTAGAAGAAAATCTGAGGCCATAGCTATGTTTCATCTAGTAAAAAAAAAAAAAATCTTTATTTTCTGTTCTTTCCCTTTCCAGCCCTAGGAACCTAAGTCAAAGGCTCCGAGGAAATATAAATCTTATAATAAAATGAATAAAAAGTCTTTTAATGCTCATAATAAAAAAATCTATGATAAAGTCATGACTACAAGTTGAGCATCTACCATATGCAAGACTTCACTGGCCATGTTATAGATTTCATCTAGTTTAATAACACAAAATTGATCAGCATGTGAGGATTACACGACTGGGAAGCTTAAAAGTCAGAAGTCAGTACTCTGAGTAAAATAACTGTTCTGAGTTTGATTGAGGGCCATCGACTCTTGATCACAAGATGGGAATGCAAAGGCTCATCGCCCCACTGGAGTGGGGATGAAGTCGGTCGGTGTGCTGGCGTCCTTACACAGCTCCTGGTACAGGTCAGCAACAGAACGAGTGGGAAGGGAGGACCCAGTGCCTCCGGGAATCGTGCTTGTGACCCACGCCCATGGTCAACCCCCAACATTGATTCAGGTCAGCAAGCATGAATGGATGTGCTCAGTCCTCGTCCAGCTACTAGGGAGCTGGAGAAGGAGCCAGAGTAAATCCCAGGTCCTGGTGCCTCTTTTAAAAACTTAATAACTGTAAGAGGAACAATAGAAATTCACATAAACTAGTAAAAGTAGATGATAATAAGGCACAAATTAGTATGACATACAAAATGCACGCGAATATGGAACACTTAGAAATCTAAATAAAACTCAATGGATCGAGCTGGCCACATTTCAATAAAACATTTTTCAATGTTTCTCGTCCTATGCTAAGTGCTGTGAAAATCAGCTACACTGTGACAGGAAGCCCTCTCCTAAAAGGATTTACATCTAGAAAGAGAGACAACACACATAGCAAACAACGAGATACACTCAGCGGCAAATGTGCTGGACTTGGGGACCCAGACTATAAGACCATTAGGGCAGGGGTCCCAACCCCTTTGCCATGGACTGGTACTGGTCTGTGGCCTGTTAGAAACCGGGCTGCACAGCACGAGGTGAGCAGCTGATGAGTGAGCGAAGCTTCATCTGTATTTGCAACCGCTCCCCAGCGCTAGCGTCACTGCCTCAGCTCCACCTCAGATCCTCAGGCATTAGATTCTCACAGGCGCACTGGTTCCAGTGCCAAAATGGTTGGGGACTGTTACGTTAGGGCATTTCACTGGGGGTGATGTTCCTTTAAATTCCTCCTCTGCTCTGTTTCTGTTCACAGCTTTTAGGCTGGCAGGACAGGCCCCTCTTGAGCACAACTGAGGAGCCATCGTAGGAGGGGGCTCTCAGATGCCACCTGCCACATTTAACAGGAACTTAGGGTGGCTGATGAGCTCCACAGCTCATCCTTAATTAAGAAAGCCGCTAAAAACACCACGAGAGAGGCCCTGCCCAGGCTGCGAAGCTGTCTGTTTGCTAATGCCGAGTCGCTTGGGTTGATTGATACTTGTTTTGCGATTCCTTCCGTCAGCTTTCTCTGGTCCAGCCATCTGTTTTCTACCCAACAAGAGGCACGTTGGCTCCGATCCTTGCCTTACTTGAAGTGGAGATGACTTAGTTATGGGTTGGGGCTTGAACTTGGGCTTGGCAGTGTTGTGCCTTTGACAGTCAGTCATCCCTGAGAGATTGCAGCCATTGTGAGCTAGAAAGACTTCTTGGGCTTTGGGTTATATTGTCTGAGGTTCAGAGGACAATGAGAAACCTCTGGGCTTCGGTGAAAAAGCTCACATAAGTCTGATCACTGCCCCTTTTTGGCCCACGTCTCATCCACCTGGATGTTTCACGTCTGCCCACTGGAAAAAATTTACACCTAATCCTTTTGAGTCAAAGCCCCTCCTTCTTTGCCAATAGTCATATAATATAAAGAACATTATACTGGAAACAAGTAAGCAAACAGAGGGAAACAAGAAAGCAAAGCATAATCTCTGTGTTCAGAGACCTTATAGTCTAGGTTAAAAACACACACTCACACACACATACACGCACACCTATACTCTCACTTTATGTATAAAAAATCTGAGGAAAATGAAGAAGAGTTTATGTTGACATCAGGATTATGTTATGCTATCAATAGTAGTACCAAGAAATGAAGAGTTTAAAACGGTTTGATAGAGCTTAAAATCATCAAGAAGGTCTTTAGAAGGGAGATGACTCATGATACCTGGATAATATTTGAATAAATGAAGCAACAAATAAAGGTTGGAGAAGACATGTATTTTGTACATATATAAATATGTACACTTGTGTAAGGGCTAAACATTGCTTCTGAATAACCGTCTGGGTATAAAAGAAACTCAGGCCAGAAAAATGCTAAGTTGCTAAACTGTGTTTGCTAAATTAACTCTCCAGCATCAATCTGAGGATATTGCTGGAATCTGCAGGAGATGAATGCTCAGCCCCCAGAGGCAAAGTGAAGAAGGAGCTGGTCCATGCTGGGCAGGATCAGCTGGGTCTATAGGTTGGGGAGGAGCTGGGCTGGCTGCTGAGCCTGAGGCTGGGAGGGTAGCCAGGCAGGAGAGGCCCAGCAGCTGCTGTTACTAGCATGCCAAGCTCTGGTTCCATTCAGCAGGATCCGACATGCACAGAGGAGAGCCCAGCTTATCAAATGTCTGGAAGTCTGATGATGGCATAAGACCAGCCACAATTTATGTAGGAAGCAGCAAGAAGCTCCAGGGGCTCCCAAAGACAAAGGGCATCAAAGTCCAAAGTGTGCCAGGTGGGGAGGTGGCATGTCACAGAGGTGGTGGGAAGGAGAGTGATGACTAGGGAAAGGGACGCAGTGTACCCCTGAGTGAGCCCTGGAAGAATCTGGAATGCCTGCGCTGAGAAATATGTGGGTTCTCCCCGGCACTTGGCGCGTGGGCTCGTGGGTGTATGGCAGGTTACAAAGCACTTGGCTGGGGTGACCCTGGGGCCCCACCTCTCTGTTCAGTAAAGGCCTGCTGACTTAAATCACAAGTGCTTCCAGTCCAGGCAGAGCCAGACAGAAAAGGCTGAAGTCCGAGACAGGCATTAGCTGTCCCCATGAGGGCTGCAGGCACCTGGGACAGGTAAAGAAGGAAAGAGATGTGACTGACAGTATTTCTTAAAGGTTTAAAAAAAAATGTACAGTTCACTTCACAGGCCAAGGAAGACACCCAGGAAGCACTGGTGTAACTCTGTGACCGTTTGTGATGATGAGATGCAGGGAGTGCTGGTAGAAATGATCATTTCAAATTTAACTGCTTAAAAAAGTTGACAATAGTAAAAAACAAAAAACAAAAAAAACCTGCTAAGTGAGGCTTTGAGTTCAGTACTTACAAGTCAAGAAAGGAACTTTCTTGTGTTTTTCTTGAATTATCTTTTCTTTGCTGAAGATTAAGTAATTCATTTATGGTTGAAAAAAGTATATTAACTACTTTTTTAAAAGTAACTATTAGAAATTGATAGTTAATATATATGTTAACTACTAATTTGTTTTAAATTGAAAAATATAATCTATATATATGTACAAAATCCACACACACATACATAGACTCATACATACAGTATATATGTGTCACTTGTGTATTTAGATGTGAAGCTCAGAATTCTCAAGTCCTCTGGTCTGGGCTCAGCTTTTCCTTTGTGGTATAAATTTAATAATTTGAGCCTCTCTTCCCTTGCGCTGTTGGATATTTTGTACGAAATCCAGCATTTCACACTGAGGTGAGTATGTATGATTGTTTTTTTTCGGGGGTGGGGTGGGGTGGTTAAGGTTAAGTTTCTTGTGGTTAACTTTTACTCTGGAATTCTGCTCTTGTGACTTTCTCAGTCCCTACTTGGGTCCTGCCCTGTGTGGCCTCCGTTAACACCCACCGGGAGGTGACCCACCTCCTTCCATCATGATCCCAGGGAGCAGCACTGAAGTGCACGCCTGTGAGGAAGGCTTCCACCGAGGCCTTGGAGTTGACAGAGACTGGCTGCAGACCAGCGGGCAGAGCCAACAAGTCCAAAACATTATACACCCTTTTTCACACCTTCTCCGGGTGTGTGCCTCCCTGATTGGGCTTTCAGCCCCACATCAAGCTCCTCTCACTTTATCAAGCTGAGCAAGTTCACTATCTTTGCTTCAGCCTTTCTTTGCCTAGTCTGGCCTGGGCCCTGTCACTTATTAACAAAGCCACTAAATATTTTTAAATCAATAGAACCGTCTATCCTATCTTTAATTTTAGTATCAGAAGGTATTGGTATAAGCTTTGAGACAATACTTTTTCTTCACCTTGTACTATGTCAAATTCTTAGGTTGAGCTCCCTTTTTAGCCAATAATCTCTGTTTGTATAAATGGGCAGTGAAAGATGTAGTTCTCTTTTGTTTGGCTATTCTTCAAGGGGCATATTTTGTTTCTTCATGTTAAGTATTTGTGTGCACTTGACAAATATGAAATTCAAAATTTCCATTCAATCTATATTTATTGAGGACCTACCATGCTCCAGGTAAAATGTCAGGGTCTGGTTGCACAGAAATGGATAAGGAGCTTAGAATCTAGTGGAGAAGACTGACTCAAACAGAAATGTTTAATATAACTTGGTAAATGCTACACTCTACATATGTATGGGGTACTGTGGAAGCCCAGAAGATGGGGTTTAGAAATACCCTGGAGGTTCAGGGTAGTCTTTTAGGAGGCAATGAGGCCTGAGCTGAGTCTCAAAGGGTCATTACAATCAGCCAGGAGCAGAAGGAAGAAGCAGCATTCTAGGGACAGGAAGCTGTGTGGCAGAAAGCTGAGGCGCGAGGCAGCAAAGGGTATGCAGTCAAGTTTGGTGTTATTAGAGCATAGAGGGCAAGGCAGAGTCTTGTGGGACATGAGACAGGAAATGAGGCCTGAAACAGTCATGGCAATTCTCGCTAGTCTGCAAAGGAGCTTGAACTCTGTCCCATGTACAGAGTGGAGCTATTATGCAGGAGATAGACCATGGTGAGACATTGACCTTAGTTCACTCTCATGGCAATGAAAACAACAAAACTGAGCTGGGGCCAGACTAGTAGAAGGAGAATGAGCTAGAAATATAGTTGTTCAAGCAAGAGATAATGCAGCTCGACTAGGATGGGAAAAGATTTAAAACTACCAAAGAGACTACACTGGCTTTGGCACTCCATGGGGTGTTGAGGTCTGCACCTCGAAGGCGAGGTGGCAAGGTAATGCACTGTCCTCACCCCAGCAGCATCAGCACATCTCATGGCAGCCTGCCTGGTGCAGTGACGGCAAGCTCCAGCCCCAGACTGGGAAGATGACACCAGGACTGAGGAAACTCCTCATGGAAAATGGTGGGACTTGGTAGATCTGTTGAACGCTTTAGGCTGCAAATAAGACACTATCCCAACTCAGATGGATTTAACACGTTGATAAAATTATCTCATGTAACAAAAAGTCCCAAGGTAAGGGGTTCACAGGCTGCTTAGTTCAGCAACTCAGCAGTGTCATGGGCTCTGGGCACTTTTTCTTCTGCTCTGCCACCCTCAGACATGGGGAAACTTTTCCCAGAAGCCCCCAAGAACATTTCTTTGTCTCTTGCTATCTAGAATTGATGTGTCCATGGCTCAATTATTGACAAGAGGGATAGGACTGTTTTGATTGGTTTATACCACTCAAGACAAATCCTTGTACCTGAGGAATGTGACAAGACTGTGCTCCCCAGAAGCACACAGATAAGTGAAGGAGAGTAGGAATTCTGAACACATTCTGACTTCTGTAAGGAAGGAATGAGGAAGACATCTTACATGACTGAAAAGGTAAGTAGGGATTTAGATCCCTTAGTCCCACAAGGTGGAGTCCACAAGCTTCATAATCTTTGAGTCTGGGATGTACAGACTCAGGGGCAGGAGATGGGAAGTGGTGAGAGCTGTAGCTGGAAGGACCCACAGTGCTTCCTTCTGAAATCTAGGGACCTGAGAAACAAGCAGATGGTGAGTAGTGCTTGGGAGAAGATCTCAAGCTGGCCGAAGTGAGAATCAAAAGAAACTGATATACTTTCCAAGGATTGTATCACAGTGACAGCACGAGGCAAGCAGAATGCATTTCCCTGCCATGTCTAATAGAATTCTAACGGGAAGGATGCCATTTGGTTGTCCAGAGTTTGTCAAGTCCTCAGGTTCCATCACCATGAGGGTTTAGCAATGTCCTCTTCACCGGCTCACAGTGTTCTGAGCAAAAGTGAAGTGTGGGAGAATGTTCAGGGCCTCTGGAAGCCCCACGACAATCCATTCTGTGTTATGTGATTCGTTCCACAAGTCGCACTGTGCTTCTTGATGAAGAGATTCCTCAACCCTCCTCTCCCTCCTCCGGTGAGGACTGGAGTCTTAGGGAGAAGCAGGTGACTTAGCGAAGGTCACACAGCTGATTCATGGTGGAGCAAGAACTAGACTCAGGATTCCTGCTGCACTTCTTTGCTGCTTCTCCTCGTTATATGACCATTCGTCCAAGAGCTCAGGAAAGTGCTGGAAATGGGTTTAGTCACAAAGTAGAAAAAGAGAAAAATTAAATGAGAAGCTCAGAAGGGGAGAGAAAAAAGGTAACTGATTAATCTCACTTTGGACGACTTTCCCTGCTCCGTCTACACTGCCCATCCTTGTCCCTGGTGCTGAGTGTTGAGCGTGTTCACCAAAAAGAGCCGATATGCACCCGACAGGAGGGGGCGAATGCAGAGGCGTCCCTATCTTTGCAGTCCTTTCTAAAGACATTTACACTTCAGTTTGTTCTTCCTTTTCTCCTAGAAAGAATAAAGTGAACACACGGCTCCGGTGTGTCTCTCCCAGCACCCAGCCCTGGGTGGCTCCCCCCACGTTGCCTCTCTCTTTATCCCTTCACAACGAACACTTTCAAAGTTAATTTCAAAGAGTTGGGAACACTTGATAGTTTTAATTAATCCTATGCCTGGGGAAATATGATTTTGTGTATCCGAAGCCTCTTGGATTCTCTGGATAGATAGCTCGTTCTGGGTAATGCCAGTGTTTTCAATTTAGCTGTGATTATACCAACGACTCGTTTGTTTGTTTGTTTGTTTAATACCTCAAAGAGGAGCTAATACTGATGTGTGTGTCCTCAGGAAGAGCTTTCTAGTTTTCCTAAGAGTGCTTCCTAGTTAAGCAGCTCTCTAGGCTTCTCATGGTGCTCTTGCCTCAGCATCTCCATCAGCTTGGTGAGGCAGGGAGAAAAGGTGTCATCCCTGCAGGAGAAACTGAGGCCCAAAAAGGTCTGGGCTCATGGCCAGTCACACAATTAGGGGGAATGAGATGCGAGCCAAGCTGACTGACTTGTAAATCAGGATTCCCTGCACTATAACTCATTTTTCTTTTGGTGAGAATTCTAGTGAGGTCACATGCAGCCCATTACTAGGACAGTCAGTTGAAAAGGTGGCTCATGGTTACTGTTAAGCCAAGGTGCAGTGTTTGATGTTTGTTGAGGGCTTCTTTTGCTATTTGGGAAACATTCATTGTTGCCACGCCGAGCCTTTGAGCTTCACACTGATGAGATGCTAGACCTGTGTCACTGTTCTTCAAGGTCTTCTCCGGTCCAACAAGCTCCATTGCACAGCAAGAAGGCACAAGGCGTTTTGCTAAAATACAAGAGATTCTTAGCATGCAATAAACACCAGTATATAGGTCATAGATAAGTCCGTATTTAGGGAGAAGATCTCAACTTTAGCTATCTTTTGTAATAGTTCTAGTCAATGATCTCATGAACTAGGTCTCATTTGGTTTGAAGTGGTGGAAATACAACACAAATTGGCTTCATCATAACACAAAATTCCAGTTCTAAGTCGGGTATCAGATGTGGCTTGACGCAAAAGCTCAAACAATGTCAGTGATTCAATTTTTCTGCATCTCTTGGCTCTCTTTAGCACTGTTTCCATTTTCAGACAAGCTCTCCCCTTGTGGTTGAAAGATGACTTCATTGGCTTCGGTCAACTTTAAATTTTTGAGAATAAAGAAAGGTTTTTCCTGGTGGTTCCTACAGAAGCCCTGGGAATTCCTCTGATTGGCTTGATGAAGTCATGTTCCTATTCTGTACCAATCTGTGATGAGCTGATTGGTTGGGTCAAGGTCATATGCCTCATATCTAGTGTGGGTGATGAACTCAACCTCATCCAATAGCTCATGGGCTAAAAATCAGAAAGGGGTCCCACAGGAAAAATCAGAATAAAATAATGGAAGAGGAATGAATGCTGGGCAGAACTCTTGTCTCTCTCACATAAAATACATCTCACTTTCTTTTTCTTGTTTTTACTTTTAAGCTAGAGCAATTAGAAGGATTACAAGTATACCTCATTTTATTGCACTCCACTTTATTGTGTTTCTTAGATATTTTTTTTTACAAATGGTTGGCAAGACCCTCCATCACCAAAAGGATTACGGCCTGCTTTATTGCAATACTCGCTTTCAGGTGTTGGCCTGGAACCAAACCTGTAATATCTTCAAGGTCTGCCTGCACAGTTGTCTCCCTTAAAGGCAGAGGAAGCAAACTCATTTCAGATTGAGTCCTCTGCCCACAGCTGGGTTTGAGATACCTGGCGTTAATGTCCTTCTTAAGTTGTTGCTACAGGCTATTCCCAAACTGAACTTGTACTTTCTACAGCTCTGGAGTTAGGAATTCTAAATTCTTCGGGTAAAAATAACATTCTTCTAACCTCTAAACATTTTGTTTACCTACAATTTAGACTCTTAGTCCTCACCATGTATCCCACTCCAAGCATCACTGGCTGCAGCCTTGACTTTTCCATCCTGCCCCAACTTGCTTCTAATTTCTTGGGAAGACTCCTTCATCAAGTGAATATCATTTGATCTTATTATTTTTCTTTCCTGAGTTAATTTTTCTTTTCTCCATTGCCTCATGCATGCATGCTCTCTTGTAAATAGAGAGGCATCCTGGGGTGATTAGAACAGGTCCTTTTCAGCTTTTTTACATGCTTCACTCTACTGGAAAAGAAAATAAACACAGACTGTCACCCACTGAGCCAATAGGAAGAACGAGCATACACATTATTATTATTGGGGCTGTGCCAACTACTTCAACTAAAATAAGTGTGAGTCTCAATCTTCTCTTTTTATGGAATCAGAAAATTATAAGCATGTGTCAGACTTCCTGGGGGAGGATGCCACTTTCCTTGCATGCCCATTTTGTCGGTTTGACCAGTGACTGGATGACAGGGGCACCGGAGTCCTTAGAGACCCACTCTAATGAGGACAGCCTTCTGAAGTTCATCTCTGTAGGCTCCTAATAAGTGGGGAGATAAGAGTCCTCTCACTTATTTACTCAAACACTCAATTCAAATGTCTAAGGTTTATTTACCAAAAGTGGTTTTTTTCCCTCATTATTTTCTCCCTGATTCAGGAGAACCTCTGATGTTAGGGAGGGTGTTGGCGTGCATGGGGTTGGAGAACGTTTTTAATGAAGCGTCTTGATATTATTGGAGAAAAAAGAAAAATTGCTGGGCAAAGGCCAAGAGTGAAGACAAGACAGTGGCTAATACACAGACATAGAGGAGACAGGACTTCCGGCCGAGCCCAGGGGCCCCCAAGGCCCACGCTGCTCTGAATGCAGGCTGGCTGAACTGGAGGGCTCTGACACTTGTGTTATTGACCCTGGCAAATTGGACTGCACATTTCTCAATGGTAGGGACAGCATCTTCTAAATCTTTTCATTCTCCCAAAGGACAGCATACCCACTGAGAGTTCAGTGCTTATCGATTAATAAATGAATAACTTTCTAAATGCGTGAAAGAACAGATAAATGAATGAATGAGTAAAAAGAGCCCTGTAAACGCCTGGTCAGTGCGATAACTCACAGAGGCCAGTCTGGCTCCTGCTTTAATGACTGCCTGTACATTAGGGACCTAAGGATGCTGGGAACCTTGATAGCTTCATGACACCTAAAAGTAGTAAAAGGTGACAATTCTTGCTGTGGTAAGATATGTCTTAATCAAATTTCTTATTTTTCCTTAAAAGTCATTCCTTTTTCTTAAGGGCCTTTTCATGGGATTCTTGCAGCCCCCTAGGAGGTCAGTAAAGTGGGACCCAGTGCCAGGACTCTACTCTATATAAGGATGCCTGTTTCCTGATTCAGAGGTAAAAGTGACATGACCATGTTGTCAACCAGGAGCGACGTTTGCTTTTTGAGAATTCTTGTACCATTTATGAGATTCCTGATGGAAAATTGAGGAAGTGCATCAGCCTACCCTCGACAGCACGTTCAGCAGCCCAGTGTGTCACTCACCAGGTTAACAAGGAACTTAGGAAAGGACACAGAATTGTTTTCAGCTGGAGCCACACTTGAATTTGGCCCAGGGATCTCATTTCTCAAGCCCAGTGCTATCCCCCAACTTCTCAGGGTTTTCCCTTTGACTCCTGCAGGGCCTTCTTCAAGGTCATATGCTGGGTCTTGGGCCTCCTCTTTCTGGAGAACAAGAGGAAAAATGGAACATCCTCCACAGCCCTCGGTGATTCGAGCCAGGTGATGGGATCTCTTGAGATAGAGTCTCACTCTTGCTCTTCTCTCCTACTCTCCCTGCAGGTGATCTGTTCTGACAAACACATAGCAGCTGGGTAATGGGACATGAAAGCTTCAGGCAGTAGAACAGGAGGATGCTAATTGATAAATAAATAAATGTTGAATTAAACCAGAGACTCAGGCAAACCATCAGGGGGCATGCGGCAATCAAAAGCTCCAGACCTGAACTCCGTAATGGAAGAGAGAAGGAATAAAGTGTGGGGTGCAGATGGGCTGCTTAATTGTTCTAGAGGTGGGCAAACCTAGATCTGAGTCCTGGCTTCACTCCTTATTAACTCCGTGACCTTAGGCAATTCAATCAAATGCATAGAGTGTTTCTTTATCTTAACATGAGGATGGTTCAGAGCTGTTGTGAGAATTAATTGAAACAACCATTCATTCATTCATTCATTCATTCATTAAAAAACATATTTCAGGGTTAGGTGAGTGTCTATCAGAGTTCCCAGCAGACATTAGGTTCTCATAATTATGTATTTGATCTCTTTCTTTGGATCCTGTTTTCCTCCTAGAAACCGTGAAGGGTGACGGCCTATAAGTGGTCCTTCAGCTGCAACATTTAATAACACAGACATCACCCTCCCAGACTGCTGAGAGTCTGGCCATGGTGGCCCAGGGTTTTTGGCTGCTCCAGGCACAGACCTGTCCCCAGAAGCGAGCCTCTCCACTCTTGTGCCTGAGCTCTGCCACCGGCTGGCTTTTAGGAAAACTGCGCCGGTGCGGAGGTTTGGAGCCAGTTAGCATCAGCTGGCATTTACAGGCGACATTTAAAGGTCACCTCAATCCTCCTGCCGGGGAATCAGGGAGGAAGGTGCAGCAGAGAATGTGGACTTGGGTTGAATCTAATGAGCTTGGGCAAGAAGCTAGGAGGCTGCAAGCAGAGAGCAGGAAAGTGGGCGGGGAGACTCTTGTTAGCATGAGGCATCGTAGAAGTTCAGGGGTGCGTGATGCCTGAGAAGAGTAGGGAGGATCTGTTAAGTTCGTGAAGAGAGAGGTCTCCATTGCCTTCATCCCCACCAGTGTGGCCATATTTAGGTTCTTGAATTTGTGCCCTCTACAAAGTGTGTTAGAGAGAAAAGGTTGGTGGAAAATGCATGAAGAAAATCCTCTAGGTCATGCCTTAGAAATCCCGTATCCTGCCTAAGGGACAAGTCCACCATATGGTTAGAGAGGTTCATTAAGCATATTTTCTGAATCAACAATTAGGGCACATATTATCATCTAATCTGACTGGCCAACAGTCTATCATGCAACAGAGAGATAATGAATGTCCTATTTGAAACTGAGGCTGTCCTGGAAAACAGGAGACCCTTGGAACCCCATGAACAGGAAACTGGGAATAGAGTGCTGCTATTCCTTGTCAGGGAATGATGCTGCCGATGAAAGCTGAAGGGCAATGCACTGAGAGCTGTTTGATGATACATACGATGGGTAATGCATGCCCTGTTAGCCCTGCCAGCTGCTAACTGCCCATTAATTTCTCCTTTCCTCCCTATGGACAGCCCTCAAACGTGACCCAGCAGTGTGAACCCTTAACTGCCCCTCCTTCCCTCTGGGCCCTGGAGATGACCTCAGTAGCTGCTTCTGCTCCTCTTGCCTCGTGGGATTGCGCCTGACTAGTGCCGGGCACTTGACCTTCGGAAGGGCAGGCTGCCCCAAGTCCATGCTGACTGCAGGGGCCTGAGGTGTGGGAGTGCCTGTTCCTCTCTCCTAGGGGAGACATTTTTCACGTGCATCTCTGCTCCAAGGGTGGTTTTTGCAATGACTAAGAAAGGAGTCATGGAAATTGGGTTGTTTCCCATCCTTCATATAAAGCCTACCCTGTTGTCAAGCCCTGGTATACTATATAAACCTAGACAGATGTTGATATTAAATCAAAAACTACGAATGCTTCCCAGCTTTCCCTCCCTCCTCAGTCTTCCGGTGCTCAGCAGAGTGCCCTGAGGAAAGTTGGGGGAGTGCTCAGTAATGGGTAGATAGCCCACTGGGTGGCCCACTGGGCAGTGTGATGCACGGAGAGCCCTACCCCCACCCATAGGCTTTACTCTGGCCTCCAGATTGGATAATTTCCATCTTTGAGGACCGTTCCTCAGTGGCTGAAGGAATCCCCTGATAAAATGCTGACACCCCGGGGATGGTCTCAAATGCATTGCGCTAAAAGCACTGTAAACTGCTGTCAGTTTTAGTGGGGACATTTTAGTGGGGATTAATTTAACAGGATTCTTCCAGATGTGACACCTAGTTGAGAGGGATTTGGATTTAGGAGAGAAATAGTCTGATGGAAGTAAACAGAAGGAGATAGAGAGGCTGCCTTGGGAGGCCAGCCGCCTGGGGGACTGAAGTGGTGCTTACCATGACATGGCCATGAGGCTGGGTTTTGACCCATTAGGAGGCAAAGTGAGGGAAATGCTTGCCTGGCAGGACAAAGGAGGAAGAAAGCAGCTGCAGGGAGGGGCATAGGGCCCCAGATGCTGGGCCGGCCCACAGCCTTGCAGAGGGCAGGGCTCCCACCAGCCCAAGGGACCTGGAGGCCTTTTTCCTGGTGTCTTAAGGCCCAGGAGCCAGGATGGCGTCTGCGTCTCAGGAACCATGCAAGCAGCAGCTGGCAGTAGGTGTCCCCAGAGATAGCAAACAGCAACCCCCCCACCATCCTCTGTTTAGGCCTTTCCCTCTGATCTGCCAGTTGCTTTGTGCACCTTTATTTTTATGAGCTAATCTCCTGAGGAAACTTAGTGGAGCTTCTCTTTCACCTCCTTAATGCATCTCCAATCCTAGTCCGCACCCTCCGGGGAGAGGGTTTTCACAAACAGAAAGGAAGAGGCAGAGCTTCCCTTGGGGACATCAGAGGCTGCATCTGTGGCATCTGACTGTTGCGTTACACAGATCATCTGAGGCTGGAAATAGTCGATCTGTTGTTTTAAGGAAGAGTTCTGATTTCTGAAAAATCACAGGAGGAGAAGCGTAGAGACTGAAGTTGAGGACAAAAAGGGAGAGGAGTGGTGTTTGTTTATGGACCACTTACTGTGTGCTTAGGACTGTCCCCTTCACACACATTTCCTTCGTTGTCTCCTGCCACACTTGAGGTGACAGGAGTGTTCTCACTCCTGCTATGTGACTGGTCATGCTGCTCAGTGATAGAAACGGAATTCAAAACCACATCTGTCTGACTCCAGGAGGAAGGAAATACGCTCATTCCATCACCGTTACTCTGAGTCCTGGGGTGATATTCTTGCTCATCTGTAACTCTGAACCATTCATTCTCCCTAATCTGGAAGCTTGCCCCACTTAAGGCACCTAACTCTCTTTGGTGTGAACTGGGGTCCTAGGACACCTTCACATTAAAAAGAAGTTTCCTTTGGGCTGAAATAAAGGAGAGAGCGAGATAAGGCTCTGCCAGAGTGACGAGCCAACTGAGTCATAAAAACAAGGATCACCTTCCCTCCGCTGGGCTGATCACTAACACTCAGAATCCTCATCCATTCATTAGTGTAGCAAGCACTGTCTAGTGACAGGTTAATTACCCAGTTCTGGGTAATTAGAAAGTAAATATATGTTAAGAGGACACCACTGTCAAGATAAAGACTGTCTATTAGAAGGCCCTCTTGCATGGCAAACTCCACCTTCATCTTTTCAACCTGAAGAGATTTTTTTCGTTGTTGTTGCTTTGAAAAAATCTCCTTGGCTCATCCCTCCAGCTAAGATGTATTTAGTTCCGGCGCTCACCCACCCGCTTTGCCCTCCCCTTGGTAATGTGACTTGGTCCAATCGGGAGCTTGGCTTCTATACTGGGTAACTATCTCCCACAGCAAAGCCGTTGCATGTGAGGTTTACATCTCCAGTGCAGCCTGGAAAGACTTAGGAGAATTCCCTGATTTCCTGGAATTGCATGAGGTAGAAAATTCCATTTGTTCTGTGGCTGTGTGGGTAAGGGATTCTCCCATAATGCTTTTCTAGAAAGTGAGAATGTAACTGAACGAGAGTGACTCCCTTGAGGGCCCAAAAGCCATGTCATCATTTATCCCTCAGCTCAGTACAGAGCTGGTCTCTGCAGGGCTTTTCTTGAGCTTTCTCTTCGGGGGTCCAGCCCCTGGGTCCCCGGCACTGACTTCATAGGCAAAGACTCACGATGTGCCCACAGGCAGTGGCTCCACCCTCCTGCATCACCCAGGCCCCATCAGTCCTGCCTGAGTATTTTGAGCAACAACAACAAAAATGTAAATTAGATTTATTCCCCATGATGTGTGATGAACAACTTCTCGGGAGGAAGCGGAGGGCTATTTTCGCACAGGCATCCTTTAGCAAGAATGCGCTCCAGGCAGCCAACATTTCTGTGTGGTCCTTTCAGTGATTTGGTTTGGATTGTTTTAGAATCAAGTCTAGACTTTGTCTAAAATACAATTTCTAGTTTGCTACAAGCTAGGAAGTACTTAGTAAGTTCTGCTAAGCTTTCCAGTCTTCTCCTCCATGAACTACGAATTAGAAACATGGATGCTTAACTCAAAACCTGAGTTTTCAGCCATTTCTGCATCTTTAACCTTTTCCACTTTCTAGTGAGCGTAGGAGATGTTGGTGAAAGCCAAGTGATGTGTTCATCTTTATCTCCTCTCTTCCTTGAATTCATTCATGTGTTTGACCAATGCTTATTGAATATCAATGATATGCCAAGAGCTGAGCTAGACTTGGGATTCTCGACTCTAAATCGGCTGATCTCCATGCTCAAGGAGCTGACAGACGGATGGAGAGAAAGGTAGAGTGGCAGGAGGCGTGGCAGATGTGCAGGTGTAATGAGTTTTGAAGCAGCAGAGATGAAGGAGCAGCTAATATCACCTTGTCTAAGAGAGAGGTAGGAACTAGGGTCTGGGAAGGCTGAAATGAGAAGATGATGTTTGCTTTGAGTCAGTCGCTCTTCTGCTTAAGATCCTAAGGGCCAGTAGAACCAGACCTGGAACCCAGATCTTCTGATGAACTCCTTAAGGCACCAGGATTCCGGTGCAATGTTGGACCCCAGCAGCTGCTGCATAACTGTCAGTTCAATCTGCATCTCAGCTCTGCCTCATAAACCAGCAGTGTGGCTGGCAAGAGGCTGGAGCTCCCCTGGGAGCTGGAAGCCAGTTGGCAATGAGAAGGTGAGGAGCAGGCAGGAGCAGGGCACCTTGAGGTCTGGGTGGCGAGGGAGCGTGCAGTGAACCTGTGTCAGTCTACAGGGCATGTGGTAGAGAAACTGGGCAGATGATATTTAGTCCTAGGGCTGCTTTCTGAGGTCTCCTAGCCCATCTCAGTCAGTAAACCCCCATTTCTCTGCCCAGGATTTGCCTGAGTTTGTACATATACCTGTATAGAACAAGGGTGGGATGAAAATGGAAATGGAGCTGACACCGCATATTGGTTAGCCCCTGGTACAGATAGGCATTCTATTGGGGTACTCTGCTGCCCCCTCTTACCATGGAGGAAGGTCAGCCTCCTGGATCCCCTTCCTTTTGGCCTGACTTCTCCTGTCAGTAGACAGAACAGAGCTTAGGAGGCCCATTGTCTGCCCCCGGTAGCTCCCTCCCTGTGGGACCCTCCCCCTCAGTCTCACCTGCCTGAGTGCTGTCAGGGGCCTTTCCAAATGGGAGCGATGCTCTCTTCAGCAGCCTGGCTTCCTGATGACATCTCCTGACATGGCATTAACGGAGAAAACAGCCAAATGGATCCCCTGGGCCACGAACCATTGATTTCTTGTTTAGGCCCCTTAGCTACACATCAACCACAGACGTGGCGGGTTTGATTAGGTTTCTCCATGAGGGGGTTTCAGGCGAGGGAGGAGAGAGTGCTCAGACTCAAAGGAATCGGGGACACGGGGTAGAGTAGTTTTAATTCCTTAAATCATGGACTGGCAATGGAAGTGGGAGGCAAGTGTAAAGAGAGGATGAAGGGCTGTAAAGATTTGGTGAAAAGCTGCTTCTTTTCTCTCTCCCCACTGGGAAAAAACGAGGATTAGAGGCTTCTTCTGGTCAAATACCTGTCAAAGCATAGTGAGGCTCAGCCCAGATCCTTAAGCACCTGTCCCCCGAAAAGAGGCCATGAGCTCTTTTCAAGGGAAACCATTAAAATCTCTCTGAAATTGCTCCCCTAAATCTGGCAGTGTGTGTATGTGCATGTGCGTGTGCGTGTGCGTGTGCGTGCGTGTGTGCGTGAGTGTGTGTGTGTGTATTTTTCTTATCATCACCCCCAACCTTCAGCGTCAATCCTTTGTAAACAGCCAGGGCTGCTCTTTCCTTTAACAAAAATTTTCCCTTTAAGAAAAGGTGACGACTAGGAAATACTCATCAGAGCCTTCTACCCAATTAAAACTTTTTCTCTCATTGGGGAAAGCTCAACTTGCTCTCCATTGAAAAAACCCTCTATTACCTTGAAATGTGTTTCTTGCTCTGGCACCATAAATAAAGCATTTTAAAAAAGAATAACATTTATATCATCACCAGGAATAGAAAAGGAAACACAGCAAATGAAAGATGTGAGTAATAACAAGCAAGGCTATTTTCATTCTTGTCCTAGGTCCTCTTAATGCAGCAACACACCAGCCCCAGCCCCCAAGCTCGTCTCTATTTAAATATACATATCTCTATGTGTATATAGATCTCACTCCCTGAATATATAGAGATAGATAGATATATTATCTCTTTAAAATATTAAAATAAATTACATCTTTGCATAGAATACAGACATTAATTCTGCTTCCAGGAGATTTGTCAAATCAGTGGCCTGTGTTTGCATAACAAGCTCTTTGGTTACGCTGTGCAGAATATAAATCACTGTGTTGTCAGCTCCAGACGAGAATCAGCAGATTTTCAGCAATGTCGCTTCCACTGATAAAGATGAGCTTTGTGTTATGTGTCCAGGTAATGTCTGTAGGTATCTGGGTCTCCCTAAAAGTGGCTGCAAGTGCAGAGAAAAGGAAAGTCCTAGAAATGTTTGATATGAGGAGAATTATACCGTGGTTAGAAAGCTGTCCTCTCTCCATTGTTTAGAGACTAGAGTTCCTTTCCTTCATTTCTTTCATTGCATTTTGCATGCCTGCCCCCCCGCCACACACACACAGACACACACACACACACATGCACACAGTGACACACATGCACACAACTTCTGATCTGGGTTTTGAATTATTTGCTGGAACCATGAATTATTTCCTGCTGGATTTGGGACAAACATTTTAACGCATCTGGATCATTTTCCCTGAGGTTTAAGGTATAGAAGTTTCAAAGCAGGCTCACAACCTCTAAATTTCCAGGATTTGTTGTCTCTACGTGTTGTAAGTAAGGCTTCTGTAAATAGTTAATATATTTGACGGCTCAGTATGTGCCAGACACTGTGATAGGAGGTCAAGTGCATTGTTCCATTCCAGCTAACAACAACCCTATGAATGGTAGTGTTATGACTTTCCCTTTTGAGATTAGGAAACTAAGAGACATAAAGGTTAGGAAAGTTGCCGAGGGACTCTAGATAGGAAGCTGCTGCTCTGAGACTTCAACTCAGGTCCCTCTGAGTCTGGAGTCTGGGCTGTTAGTGAGCTCAAAACGTTGTGTTCTTGTGATGCCCTTGGCATCTGTGGAGGCAGCAGAAGCCTCCTTGACCAGAGCTCTAGGGGGTGAACTCAAACGATGGCTGGTGCCTGGCTGTTCTCATAAGATTGAATGGGGCATTGGAGGAGAGTTCTGAAACAAATTTACCCATTTAGTGTGGAGATTTTAAAAGAAGTAAAATGCTTTAGAAACTTATGATTCCCTTCACCCCACTGCTTTTGTTCACCAAACCCTACACTGGGACCTCTTCCATTTTCATGAAATTTGGTGCAGAAAGAACCTTTGATGAACTGGTCTACTTGTGCATTTTATACATAAAGATGTTGAAGTCCAGACAGGGAAGGGACATACCCAGGGTAAGGCGACTCGATGTGGAATAGAGCTAAGGTTGGAGACTTCCTCAGTGTTCTAACTCCTTGTCTAAAGTGCTCAATTAGGCTGGCTTCGGAATGGAGTAGAAAGGAGCTGAGACAAGCTTCTGGAGCCGTGCTGGGAATGCTGCGGGTGCTGTGAGGTCTGAGAGGACATGGCTTTGCTGGCGCAGGCCTGATGCATGATCCAGCTCTGCACACAAGGCAGCAAGTCGACACAATGGGCGTCGGATTTGCTCACCCTGGTTTCCAGAACACCAGCTCCGTATGTGATTGTAATGGGCTCTGTTGCAATCACAGTATTTTTTCATGATCATTTCTAGGTGCAAAATCCATCTAGAGATGTTTTCACAGGGCTATAAAATTTGTCTCTGCTCTGCTTCCTTTTTGAAATGTTCAGTTCAGCAAGATTGAAAGCCAATGGCTAGAGCAAAATTTAACTCAGATTTCGGCCATTCTTTTTCCAGTCTTGGTATTACTTTCTCCAAATTACATTTATATTGGAAACATTTCTGTCCATAATTTTCATGACAACACATAAAAGTTGTTTCTTGGTTGAGCAGCCACAGATAAACTTTCTGAGTTTCTCTTCAATGCTCACTGCACTCTTTGTTCCATTGAGCCCAATTGTCCCCTAAATAATAGCAATAGTAAAGCAATCAGAATATGTTGCTTTTATTTTCCCATTTAGCAGCAGGACTAGATTGAACTGACACCACATGTGTCCAAATGGGTCTGGGGAATCCTCAAACAGATGTGTTTAGAGATTTCTGTTACTAACAAAGCAGAGGCTTTGGAACTTTTTAACTGTGGTATGACAGAGACTCCTAGTTGCCTCCTGATTGTCATACTTCCCTTTGTACAGTAACAGGGTCCAATTTTTAATTGGACACGTTGACACATTGCTTCCCAGATGAAAGACCACATTTTCCAGAATCCCTTGTGACTAAGGAAGGCTCTGTGGCTAAGTTCTAGCCAGTGAAATGTAAGAGAAAGTCTAGTGTGAGACTTCCAGTAAGTCTTTTAGAAAGGAGGGAGAGTATCTTTCTTCTTTTTCTCTATTTTTCTCCTTAGATCACAGAGGTGATAGCTAGAGCTCTAGAAATATTTTAGGATTATGAAGATGAGGACATCTTGCAGGTAGTGGAATAGAGTGCTAAGAGGAGCCTCATCCTAGATGACTGTGAGTCTGCCATCACACCCCTGATTGCTACCTCTAGATTTCTTTTAATTAAAGGAGAAAATGACCTCTATCATGAGCCTACCATTTTTCAAATCTTTGTTAGTCTCAGTTGGGCCTAATTTAGGGTTCAGTTATTATCTTTTACCATGATAGTAACCCCTGTGCTTTATTCTTCTTAATTATAAGACTTACCAAGTTTTTAGTTTTATAATCTTCTGAGCTGTTCTAAGAATTGAACATTTAGTAGATGCCTAGTAGATGAAAAGCACATAACAGTTCTTGCTACTCTTTTCCTCTTAATATCTTCAGGTGCTACATGTTCAGGTAGCTGGGTATAAAAAACATGTGATAAGAATATTTGAAACCATCAAGAGATGGACTATATGGGTAGGTGGCCAGATTACAAATGCAGAGTCTTATTGTTCAATTCAGTTTGACAAAAATAAAATAATTAACCAGGGTTTTTGTTTCTGCCTCACTCTGAGGTTTTTAGCTTCTATCCTTGATGCAAGCTATAGCTCTTTTTCACAGTTCCCCTATTTACTGAGGAAATATAGGCCTTACTGAATGTTTTATTCAAGTATTATACCTGAAGAAAACAACTTAGCTTAGCTCTAGTCATATCATAATTCTCAAGGTCATACAGTCTTCATTTGCTGACATTTCTTTGAATTCTCCTCTTCTCTCTTTGTTGGTTCATTTCTGTTTATATAAGTAATTCCCTACTTTAGAGCATCTTTCCTAATACACTCCTACTGACTTTCTGGTCAGAGCACCTTTTGGCTAAACTTGTAGTTTCTCTAACTAAAATCTTACTTATCTTTAATTTTTCCCCTGACACCCCTGCCCTGTCCTACTCAGTCTACTTAACACATTATGCTTTTTAAATTTAGATGTATTAGCATTACCTATTGCATATATAATCATATCTATTACTTATATACATATAATCTTATTTGATTTTTATGATAACCTCATTTGTAAGACAAGGTGGGAAATATTATCCTCCTCTTAGAAATGAAAAGACTCAGGTCTGAAAGAGTTAGGGGCTCAGATAAGATTACACATATAGTTTCTTGTGGGGCTGGAATCAGAAACTTATCTTTAGATTTTTAGTCCCATTAAAAAAAAAAAATTTGTACCACAATTCCCTTTCTAAATTTGAAAGCCACTCATGTAGGTTGTCCATCAATCAGACCTCACATTTCTATTGTGACTGCTGCTTCCTCCTCCAGACACAGATTCATTCTGATTCATATATATTTTTGAGCATAAAGAATTTGTCACATTTCATATTTGAATAACATTTTTATACTTTTCCAAGTGCTTTCTTGTATATTATCTTATTTGATATTCACTGTATGTCTGTAAGGTAGGTTAGGCAGGCATTTCTCTTTTCCTCATTCTCCATATGAGGAAGTGGGCACCTGAATAATCTAAGTGATGGACTCAAGATCACAGAGAAAATTAGTGAGAGAATTGGGACTGTATCCTCTGATTGAGGAATTGCATTTTCAAAGGATGGATATGGAGAATAGCCCTTTTGAATACTGAGAACCAATTCTACAGTGAACACTAGGTCAGAGCCTACATAAGTGATTCAGTGGCTCTCTTACTCCTTTTGAAGTCTTGTGAGAAAAGATACACCTTCCGTCTCCTTTTCTCTGCCCCCTCCCCATTTCCAGATCAATCAATCAGTTACCTATTGAAAGAGCAGTTCTCTTCTGAGTAATGTAGGAACGTGAGTCAGTAGGAAAGGGCGGATGATTGTCAGTACAGAGCTGGCACTGTCCAATGCTGAATAGACACTTCAGGTAATTGGTACCACAGATTCTCAGAGGAGTGACGTGTTAGTATGACTCCACCAGTCCTCAGGGAAGGCTTCATCTGGAGGGATGGAGCTGGTCTTGCTCTTAGGGTCACATTGGTTTAACCTTAGCCCACTACTAACTTGCTCAGTGGCTTTGGGTAAAGCTAGTTGACCTCCTTAGATATCTTTTCTAGGAGAAGGTTGGGCTAGCTTTGAGGTACCTGTATGAGTTATCTCTCATAACAAAGCACCACAGACTGGGTGACTTAAACAACAGACACCATTTTCTCACCATTTTGGAGTCTAAGATCAAGAGCCAGTTAGTTTCTTTTGAGGTCTCTCACTTTGTAGACAACCATTTCTTCTTCCTCTGTGTTTACATGTTTTTCCCTCTGTGTCTGTCTGTGTCTTAATCTCCTCTTCTTAGAAGAACATCAGTCATATTGGACTAGAGCTCACATATATAAACCCATTTTAACTCAATTACCTCTTTAAAGATGTTTCTCCAAATATAGTCACGTTCTGAGGTACTGGGGGTTAAGATTTCAACACATAAATTTTAAGGGGATAAAATCAACCCATAACAGTGTCCAAATTTGGTTGATCTGCAGAATCACCCTGGAGGCTTCAAAAAATAAATATTTCTGACCCCCAAACCATTAAAGAACCATGGGACAATCTCTCTGGTTTCCATGTTGGCCTTTTCTCTGCAACTGGGTCAGAGGTTCCCTGAGAACCGTGGGAGGTAGAGCCCAGGAATTTACATATTTTAATAGCTCCCAGGTGATGGACACGCTTGGCCATGAGTAGGTTCCTCTGCAGTAGGGGACCCCCAAGGGCCCTTCATTATGAATGTTCTTTGTACTTAAGAATCAGGCAGCCAGGAGGGAAAGGCAATTTTATATGGCAGCTGTTTTGAAGAAGGGTGAAGGCACGGGTTGGGAAAAGGAGTGTCCAGGGGTTGCCTCAAAGGGCTTCCAACTATCTTTTGATGTCCAGAGAGACTGAGGCAGGGTGACAGGTTGTCAGGTGTGAAAGACAGCCACCCTCTCTGCCAGTTACCCTCAGGACCACTGCAGCCTAAATGTGATTTCTTTCTGCATGGAGTAGCTGATGCCCTTGAATATACTTTTGTGAAAAATTATGAGCTTGGGACTAAACCAAAGAATACCTGAAAGAATGAGGAGAGACACCAGAGTGGAATAGCCAGAGAGTCATATTCAAAGAATCTAGACTTGCAGGCCAAAGAAAGGACTTGGAGTGTGAAGTGCTGAATGTTAAAAAGAGCGTGGGCTTCTGAGGCAAACACGTCTGGTTCAGATCTCATTTTCTACCACTTACCAGCTATGTGATGCAGGGTGGGTATTTCAGAGGCTTGGTTTCTTCTTCAATTCATTGGGGAAAATAACGTCAGAAGAGCAGGATGTTTATGAGAATTCAATTAAATCATGCTTATAAAATTCTTCCTTTGGTGCCTGGTAGTTAGTGGGCCCTGAAGAATCCATCACTATTTGCTCTTGTAAAGAGAGAGAGAGAAAGAGAGAGAGAGAGAGAGAGAGAGAGAGAGAGAGAGAGAGAGAGAGAGAGGAAAGGTGAATGAGGAGAAGGAGGGGAGAGAAGAAAAGCACACATTAGAGCACTACAATCAGAACTACAAGAGCCAGTACTTTTTAAGAGAGACAGATAAAGCTGAACTGCTAAGGACCTCATCGTCACATTGGGTGGTTACCAAAGGTCCCGCCCACGAAGACAGTATTCTTTACTGTCTAGAGCACAAATACCAGGAATGACCTAATCAAATTCCGCTCCATTTTTGCTATCACCTTTGACTCACCAGTGATAATAGCTAATATTTCATTTTCTGAATCACTTTTAAAGCAAATGAAGGATTTATTTATACAGTTAACTTGCAAAGTAAAGAGCTGGGTTTAATTGTCATCTCCACTTTCTACATCGATCCTATTTTCCAACTCAGAGGCTGCCAGAATGCCTCGCAAATGTGAGAATCTCAATGGAATCTAAAGAAACTGGGGAGAGAGATAACTGAAGGGAGTGAAGTATGTTGCAGAGTTCAATGAAAGTGCACAGAATGTGTCTAGAATTTGTTCTCTGCTTCCCATGTTGGCCTTTTCTCTGCAACTGGGTCAGAGTTTCCCTGAGGGCATGCACCCTGCTGGGGACATCTGCATGCTTAATGACACTTTTGTGTCATAGCATAGAGCAAATGTCATGGGCTGAGCTGAAAGGATGCAGCCACAGAAGGAAGTGAGCGCTGCCCTCTCCTTGGAGGTTGTGCCTGGGGTCCAGGTGGGTGGTCTGGGGAGATGGGCACCAGAGCCCTGTGTCTGGAAGAGGCTGCTGTCCTTGTGGGTTATGTAACTCTGTGATCACACAGTACAGACAGAAGTGAACAACGTGCTGCCTTCTCCACAATCCCCTCCCTGTCACGTGAGCACTTCTGAGGAGCCCTGGGGAGCTGGTTACAGTTGAATTTTATTTCTTTTAATTTTATGAGCCAGCACCCCTGGGTTGATCAACATGAGAGAAAATAATAATTTGTGAAGTTTCTTTTCCTCCCCGTGCTCTCTTCCCCATTATTTATCTGAAGAGAAAGTGTCTTCTTCCAGAGGTGCATTTTCCACTCAGCACACATTCCTTCTGCTATTCATCTCTCTTTCTTTCTTTATTTATTAACCTCTCTCCTATAGGATTTTGTGCTTTGTTTTGCTATTGTTTCCTTCCTTGTCTCTCCATGGACTTAATCTCATAGTGGAGACTTGATTTTAGGCTGTGGTTTCTTAAGGAGAGGGACTGTAGACATCTGGCTAACACTGTCTTGCATTTGTACTGGCTCTTGCCGGAGTCACCAGCCCTGACTTTAAACACCTCGTGTGTTTCAGACGGTCAGTTGTCTGTGCACTTTCCTTTTCTACCCTAAGCCCACAGCCTTCTTATCCTCTTTCTCTGATCAATAGCCAGATCTCGGGGTAGAGGGCACTCCCGTCGACGGCCTCACAAATGGCCTCCTTGCCAGCTGCTTAGAAACAATGCTTCCTTTGCCTTCTGCCCTCCTCGCTGCCAGCAAGGGGAGCAACCAAAGGAAATAGTTTTAGAGTCAGGCTGTCCTAAGAGCATTTCTGGCTCTGTCATAGCACCTACTGGCAAAGTCACTTCCCACCCAGCCTCTCCTTCACCCAGCAGAGAGATGCCTTTTTGCAAGCTGTCATGGCAGAAGAACAAGAGGTCACAGGAAAATCTCCTCAAATGCTGCATGGCAAGTCTCAGAAGTGTCGCTGTGTTGTCCCCAGGCTGAGTGACCCCATCCTTGTGTCTTCTTCCTTCTCTTTCAGTTCTTGACCACATAATCTCCTTTTCCTTTCCCCGTTTTACTTATGACTCAAAATATGGACTGAATCATAGCAAAAGGCACACACATAAGCTAAAGCACTAATAATGGGACACCCCAACATTTTAGGGGCAAACGGTGTTACCAGCTGTGACTGGAAGGTGCCTTCGAAGCTCCACAAAGCCCTCCTGCCACCTCCTCCTTTTCTAATTAAATCCACTTTTCTTCAGGCGCCGGCATTTGAGATGAATCAGAAACACTGTTCCTTATTCCATGGTATTTTTTTTTCTCTGTTTTAATTACTAGTATTGCAACGGTACTTTGTCCTGCTGTTTTTCTTCACAAATATATGTTATTTCAGTTACATTATGGTTTAAATAGGCTTTTGAGTGGGAGCCAGGGAACCCAACCATCATTTTCAATATGGTTTCTATGGGAAAATGTAATATTCACTTTCAAACAACCCTCTGAAACATGAATGCGTGGAACACAGCTTGAGTTGAAGGTTTTCTCTCTGGCTTTTATTTTCCTAAAGCCATTTTATATTATTTATTATGTTTCTTTGAGGTGGCACATTAGACTGACAGGTAAGGACCCTGTCAAGTGGCCCAGACAAGTTAGGTCACTTGAAATAGGTCACACAGCAGAGGAGGGCCTGGGTCTCCCATCTCCTGACTTTTAAGCCCCGTTCCTTCTTTGACCAGGAGACTTCCTAGATTAGTGCACACTAGAGGTGAGTCTGCACAGTGTGTATGAGTGCCTGTCTAGATTCAGTAGAAGATGATCAGCTACACTTGACCTCTAAAAATGACCTCACAGACCCCCATCATCCACTTTTCTGCTCTACCCACATTTTCCCTTTAGTGGAAACATGTCTACTGGTAATGCCACAAGGGGACCAAGGTGCTGTGAGGCTGTGTGTGGTGGAGAGAGGGGATAAATACCTTCTCTCCCACCACCAGGCTTCATTATGGGATGCTGCCAATGCCAAGAAATGTTGGTTCATTTATTCAATCAATATTTACCAAGGGCCTCATACATTACTATCCTAGGTGCTGAATGATACAAAAGTGAGCAAATATGAAAGAGGGCATTGCTTTCACAGCATTTGCAGTCTGATGGGGAAAATACTTAAAATAGCTATAAAAAATGTAATACTAGTATGTGTTATCACAGGGGAAGAACGTGGCTGGTAAAAGCATCAGCTGATTTGGCACAGGGTAGGGTGCAGTCAGAATCTCTCCTTCTGAGATTTAGTTTTTCCATTTAAAAAATATTAGTCAGGCAGATCCTATGGGCCCAGCACTGTTTTAGATTCCACACTCAGTGAAGAAGGCATTATCCTGACTTTCAAAGTGCTCACAATTAAGAGATGCAGTTAACTTTTGCTGTGTAACAAATTACCCCGAAACAATGTGGCTTAAAACAACAAGTATTTGTTTTTTCTCATAATTCTGCAGGTAAGCCAGGTGATTCTTCTGGTCTGGGTTGGCTTGGCTGATGTCTGTGGTCACCTGGCACCTTGGCTGCAATTGGATGGTCTAGGATGAGCTCACTCAAGTCAGGCTGGCTAGCAGCTCTAGGAAACCTCAGCCAGGTGGCCTGTCTCTGATCCCCACGGTCTTCTCACTCCCTCGTAGGCTAGAGTCTTCACATTGTAGTCTCAGGCTTCTAAAGAACAAGAGGCACTGCAAACCCCAATGCACAAGCACTTTTTAAGCCTCTGCTTGCATAACATCTGTGATTGACACACTTGCCAAGTCTAGTACGATGGCCAAAGCTGGAATCAGAAAGTAAGCAGACCATACAAGGTTGTGGGTACAAGAGGTTGTGACCATATCAGGGGCCGTACTTCTGAAATCTCCCGAAGACATATAAATAAAAACTTTAGTGTGTTATGATAAGCGTAATGAGAGGAATAAACACAGCTCACTTGTACCAAAGAGATGGGAGCAAATAATGCAGGGGAAATCAGACAGGCTCCAAGCAGAGGCATATTTCTATCTGATGGATGAAAAAGAGTTTGGCAAAGAGAGAACAGGAAGGAAGGCACTAGCATGTTGATGACGTATCTCAGAAGTGACGATGATTATGATTCCTTACAGACAGTCTGGAGAAGAGAATTTCTCATTTTGTCTTTATTAGCTATTTCCCAGAAAATGACTTCACACTCTCCTCGTTTTCATAGAAATTATGTTTTTTGAAACAAACAATTACCTACTCTCTAATTCTTACTTTTTCATCATTTCTAATGCAATGCCATGAAAAATCTGTGTGCCTTTATCAGGGCACACAAATGAATTTTTAAAATCACTGTCATTAAGGATGTTTGGTGAAATTCCTTTTCTTATCTCTTAATAACATACATGTTGAAAAATTCCAAAACATTTTTAGCTATTTTCAATACAAAAATTAAGTTCACACAGGAAGGTGAGAATAATGCAATATTAAGCAATCTATTATTACAATAGCATTGACATCATATTTCATATCCTGACATCATATTTTAGATCCCTTTGTTTATTTGCTCATTGACAGACATCCTGATTTAAATGTGAACTCTTTCAAGGGTCAAGAACAATTTTACATATTTACTCTTGAATTCCTAGGGCTTAGAAGAGCGCCTTGCATTGTTTAGGCACCCAATACCTAGTTCTTGAATGGAATAATAATTATAACTCACAATATTTATATAAAAAAACAGAAACACTATGAAAAAAAAGCATTTAAGATAGAACTTAACGGTCATTCATGACAAAAGTGTTACTAGAGTAGAATAGGCAGATATTTCCATAATTGAATATCTATTCTCTATACTTAAGTCAGGATTATGTATAACGGTAACACTTTAAAACAGTTACATTAAAGTCAGACACAAGATAAGGATGTCCACTGCTGGAGGAACTTGCCAATGTAATTAAGCAAGAGAAAGAAATAAGTGGTATAAATATTGGAAGTGAGGAGGTAAGATTATTAGTACTTGCAGATTATATAAATGTACTCCTGGAAGGGCAGAGTGAATCAACTTAAAACGATTACAGACTATAAGAACTATAAGAGGGAAGTTGGTAGATTGGTAGAAAACAATACTTAGAAGCCTTCGTATCTACAAATAACTTTTAGAAGGAAGACACTGGTTATAATACTAACCATAATGTATTCATATAAAATATTGTAAAGCTATAACAATTTGAAGCATGGATTACTGACATATGGCTAAGAAGGGCAATGAACTAGAATAGAAAGTCCAGCATGAGTACCAAATGCATGAGGGAAAACGTGCAATGGTAATAATAACAATAGACAACACATCGAGAATTTACCACCCGTTCTAACCTGGCATTTGAACCCCTCCCATCAGGCGCCAGTGTTCCTCCTCTCAACCACTGGGCTGTACTGCCACTCTTTTTTGTTCTAGGTGCATATAAAATAAATGGCATCAAATAAACTCTTCAATAAGTAACATTGAAACAGCTATGTAGTTCTATCCAGAAAATAATAAAGTCTGTTTTCCAAATCACTCTTGGTTCCAAAATAAATTCCAGTGAACCAAAGTTGTACCAAAAAGATACCAGAAGAACTCATGGGAATTTTCTATTGTTATTGCTAATAATCTCAGGGTGAGAAAAGGCTTTTAGAGTTTGTCAAAAAACTCAATAACCTTGAAAGAAAGAACTGAAAAAATTAAGATTACACAAATATAACAATATTCCTCATGACAAAAATACAATAATATAATAAAAAAGAAATAACAGAGTAGAAAATATTGGTAGAAAATATCTCAAATATAAGTGTGCCTAAACATCATTAAGAAAAAAAACACAAAAATTAATTTTCTAAGTCAAACATGAGAAAAAGACATGGAAAGTTCACATAAAAGGAAATGCAAAAAATTGTAAACATAAAAATGTGTCAAATTTCACATATGAGGAGAGAAAAACCAATGAAAGTTATAAGATGCCTTTGAGACTGACAAAAAACAAGAAGTTTGATAAAATAAGGTATTGGGTAGATTTTAAGTAAGGAGAATTTCTTATCATTACTGATAGGAACATAATTCACACAATCTCTACCAAAATTACATGAGTGTATCCTTTGACTTTTCAATTCCACCTCTAGGATTTATCCTGCAACTGCATTTGCACATGTGCACAATGTCATTATTTAATGTATAACTTACGCTTTTAGGAAAAACTGTGACTAACTCAAATATCCATCAATAGGGGCCTCGTTAAATAATGATGATCACCATACAGTGGAGTGATCTGCATGTGGAAACCCTCAGGTACTAATAGGAGAGTATCTCCATGAAATACTGTAACATAGTTGGTACAGTATGTAACAAATCATGTGAGAAAAAAATAAAAATTTTTCATTGTCTATCATCTATCTTCTCTCTCTCTCTCTCTCTCTCTCTCTCTCTCTCTCTCTCTCTCTCTCTCATCTATCAACTATCTATCTATCTATCTATCTATCTATCATCAATCATCTATCTATTTACCTATCATTTATAATCTATGTATCCACTTGCTTGTAAGTGCATAGAATAGCTGCAGAAAGACACACAAGAAACAGCTAAAAATAGTTGCAGTTGCTTTTGGAGAGGGGAAACTAGGGAACTGGGGAAAGAGGGATGCTCACTTTCACATTTTCTACCTTTGGAATTTTACAAACTGATATAAAATGGTATTTATTTCTATATATGAATGCTTGTCAGTGACTACACTCTAAGTACTCCTGAAGTAGTCAGATGCTTACTTCTATTGATAAGGAATGAGTGTGGATTTAAGAACTGATCAGAGAGAATTCTGTACAAGAAGAAAAGAAAAATGGAAGCGCAGAGGTATGGGTAGATGCTAAAATAAAAAGAATTAACATGGAGATACAGATGTCTCTTCGCGATCCTGATTTCAGTTCTTTTGGCTATTGACCTGGAAGTGGATCATTGGATCATATGGCAATTACATTTTTTTCCCTGCACCTCCATCGTCACTGCAGCATTATGCACAGTAGCCAAGATTTGGAAATGACCCAATGTCCATAAGCAGACGAGTGGACAAAAAAAATGTGACATACATGCACAGTGGAATATTACTCAACCTCAAGAAAAGAAAAATCTTATCATTTGTGACAACATGGATGGAACTAGAGGACATTATGCAAAGTAAAATAGCCAGTCACAGAAGAAAAAATAATGCATGTATCCACCTACATGCGGTCTTTAAAATAGCTAAACTCATAGAAGCAGGGAATAGAATGGTGGTTGCTTGAAGTCTGGCAGGTAGAGAAAGTGGAGAATTAATTTTCAAAGGGTATAAGGTTTCTGTTATTCAAGGTAAACATGTTCTAGAGATCTAATATACAACACTGTATCTATAGTTAATGATATGGTATTTCACACTTTGAAATACATTAAGAGATAGATCTCATGTTAGTTGTTTTTACAAAGCAAACAAACAAACAAACAAACACACCCAAAAGAACACAAGGAAGTGGTGGATATGTTTAGTGCCTTGGTTATAGTGATGGTATCACAGGTGTATGCTTATGTCTAAACACATTAAGATGTATACATTAAATATATCCAGTTTTGCTTATTGATTATACCCCAATAAAGAAAAAAAATTCTCTAATTAAAATTTAAAAAAAAGAATGAATAGATCAGCTTATTTTTATAGAACAAGAAAAAGCACAAATGACCTTAAGTAGAAAAGAAATAACAGTTAAAGACAAAGTATAATTCCAGTGGGAAAAAAATGAGAAAGGATGTGTGGAGAAAGAGAGAGAGAGAGAGAGAGAGAGAGAGAGAGAGAGAGAGAGAGAGAGAGAGAGAGAGATTGATTTTGATCTTTCTTCCTCTTCTCATAAAGGCATTATTCATTATTCCCTCCAGCATGGGGACTCCACCCTAATGACCTCATCTGACTTATTTACCTTCCAAAGGCCTCACCTCTGAATGGCATTATTTTAGGAGTTAGGGCTTCAGCATATGGATTTTGAGGGAACACACACTACCCAGTCCGTAGCAACATGTAGTCTTCAAGATAACCATACGAGGCAGCTACTATTACCTCGATTTTACAGAGGAGAAAAATGAAGCAATAGAATCTGAAGATGAAGGTTATGCAATTTGGTCAAGGTTATGCAGCTGGTGCAGCAGCAGAACTTGGGTTTGAGCATGGGGAGGCTAGCCCCCGGGGTTTTGCTTGAAACCACTGTGCTATGCTGTCTCAACAGCAGATGCTCGGGAATCACAGTGGATCCCTAACAGGTTGTTCCTTGGCATCTAGCTTCTCACAGAAGGGGAGACAAATGCTAATCACTAAACTAGTAATTCAGAGCCTGGCAGGGGATCTGAGTAGGGGCAGGGGCTGGCTCATCTATTGGAAGCTCTCTTTAGTACATGGCATTTTTAGCACATTTTTGTTGCCAGTTTGGTGATCTGGTTGTCGATTCCAGGAAAAGTGTGTTCCACTATCCAGTTATGTCTGTGTGGGAGAAAGAGTAGGGCTAGAAGTTAAACTTCAAGGGACAGGCTCTCTCCACTTGAGGTAAGGGAAACAGAAGAACAGGTCAACCAGACAAGACTCAGAAAACTCAATTACATGACATTCCTCTGCTCAGAGATCTTAAATATCCCTTTACCTGCACTGTGAAGTCTAAACTTTTTGTCTGGCTCACCCTATTTCCCCCAAGTACACACTTCCTGCTTCAGCCCAGAGAGGAGCTCTCAGTCCAGCCCAGCAGCTCTACACAGCCACTTCAGAATCACCATTTTCCATTCCTACTTTAGGGCTGTAAACTTCAAGTGAGATAACAGATGTGAAATGCTTTGTAGGGCACCTGAGCTACACTGACAACAAAAACCACTAACCCATGGTTTCATTTACAAGGAATTTTGAATTACTCCTTACATCATCCCTCTGAATTAGTGCCCCAATTTTACCATCTAGGATACTGAGACTGGTGGAGGGGTATCCCGGTTTTTCTGAGGTCAGGGGACAGTGGGGTCATTGTCATACGCAGGGCTTCGGACTCCGGACCCCATGCCCTTCCATTTCATCTGTGGAGGAGAGGGAAGAGGTAGGAGCAGATAGTCATCATTTCTGATATTGGGGTGAGCTGGAAACTTCTAGAATCAGTTGACTGCTAGGATGTGGTGAGAAGACCAGCCTTGGAGCACCTCCTTTGTGACTGCTATGCTGGAAACCCATGGTGCCTTTTATCTCCAGGTCAGAGAACATTTATTTCTACTGATTAATACAGTGAAAAAAAATTGGGAAGCTGAGAATAAGTGAGGATGGGATCTCCTAGGTTCATAACACAGGAAAGAGAAAAGCTTGTCAGGCACTTAATCACTGTTTTTAAACAGTTTCTAGAGACTGCGGGTGCAAAACACACACACACACACACACACACACACACACACACACACAAGAACAAGAAAAGCAACAGCAAATAAACTGGGCTAGTTGCTTGACATGGGTTATCTCAATCCTCATGGCACCCCTCTGAGGTGGATGTCTATATTAGCCACACTTTATCAAAGGAAAAAAAGCTTTGTCACCTTTCTTTGTCACCTATATTTTAGCTACTCAAGGTCTACCTTAGTGGAAATAAAGCTGGTTGTGCACGTCAGCTCACAGTCAGCTTGTGTTGTTTCATGTGGGAAGATGGGAACGGGGATCAGGTAATGAGAAAGAATGCAAAAATCACTTCTATTTAGTTTTAGAACGTGGTCCTTGGCCTTCCATTTGAAAATAGCTGCATGTGATGTTTGGAGAATTCCCAGAGCAGTTAGTGAAAACCAAATGATGAAGCTACCTTGCAATGTCTAGACGCGGGAAGAGTGAGGGGTCGCCAACCCTCCTGTGCCGGAGCCTCCCTATTGAAGATGGTCTGAATCGCCTCTCAGTACCAATGTCCTCCTCATCCTCTTCTCTCCTTCCCCTCATTCTTATTCATGTGGACAACTATTCCTAAATAAAAGATTTGTCCGTGCCAGGCTGTGGTTGCACATGTGTCAGTCTTCGGCGACTTAGCCTTCAAGACCTCCACGCTTGGTGAAACTCCAGATGTGCTGGAGCTGGCTTCTTCCTACCAGCTCTCGAGAGCTGATTGCTGCATTTTCAGAAATCTGGTGATCCAGCTGTTAAACAGAGCTGTTACTAAAAATAAAGCAATATAAACTTAAAATTAAATAAATTACATTAAAAACAAAAGTAACAAACATGAGGAACTGGCTTGGTATTTGCCAGCACACGCTGGATAGTTGTATTGAAGGTGACTGAGGTTTTTAAAAAGGTGGGAAAGCTGAGAGGCAGACCCAGGTGAAGCTTTCATAAAGATGCTGGCCCACACTGGGCTGCTTTTTCTCAAAATGGGATACTATTTTGGCCCCACATAACTCATGGATTTGAGTGTAGTGTGTGCGTGTGTGCGCATGTGTGTATGTAAAGGGGGAGAGTGATTGAGAGACTTGTTAGGAACCAATGGGAAAAACCACCACAACAAAAAGGCATTGTGGTGGCTGAGGGTCAACCTACTGTACCTGATGCTGTCAAAAAGGCACCCGGAGCCACGTCACCCACCGCTATGCCAGGCAGGTTGGCAACGGGTGGGCTCTCTGACTGAAGATAAGCATCCACTCATTTTCTCTGGCATCTCTGGTGAATAAGGTCTCAGGAAGGTTTGGGGCCACAGAGCATCATTCCCAGAGAGGAAACTCACTCACGCAGATGAAGAGACCATACTCCAGCTTTCAGGTAAAGAACAAGAACAAGTGATGATATTTCCAGAGGCCATGGAAGCTTTGAGAGAAGGCAAGGGGTGGTACTTGGTGCTTCTTCACAAAAGAGCTCCAGATCCATAAATATATTCACTGGAATGCAGGACAAAACATAGTATGTAAAAGATTGAATAGAAGATATATTATGCTATTGCATAGCAGTCCTGTCTGCATGAATTCATAGCTTCGATATATTCCCCATTAAAAGTGGTTCAGCTGACTGAGAGAGATGCTGGATTCATCCTGTATCTGTTGCAAGCCATCACTATTATGGTTTACCCATTTAAACTGGAAATGGGACCAAATATTTGGGCTATTTATAATAAAAAAATATGAAAATCTTTGTATGAGTGTTTATCTTCTAACTCCTCCAGTTTAATCAGAATTCTGTTTACACAGATTCATAGAGAGTTTCTCACCTGTGAAATCTCTGGGATCAAGAGGCAGAAATAAAAGCAAAAAACAATCTAACGTTCCTTTTCTCAAAGAGCCAGAACGCACCCCTACCATGCTGAGCTGTCCGGCTGCGAATGCCTTCCCTCCACAGGAAGGGCGAGAAGGTATTCCCATCTGCAAGAGCCTGTGGTTGAAGGTAAGGAAGAACGGGGAGGGCTAAAAAGCCCCAAACAGGTAAGAGAATAGAGAACTGGTGAGCAGCAAAGTGCAACTGGCCGATGCCAGCAGATTGCCCACAGGCAGCTCGTGTCTGCAGGAGGAATGCCAGCTGGGGCTCTTTGTCGGGGTGTTCATCTCACCTTGGAGGAGTGCAGCAATTGTGTTGTCAGAACACCCACAGACGAGACGGATGATGCTTGGTTCGGGGCACTCCTCTCCCACCGGGAATGGCTTGTGAATGTGTGTAGGAGTTGGGTTATCACAATGTGAGACCCCAGTCGGCAATGCCTGAGCCAGTCTGCACAGCACACATCTGTCTGCCTCAGCTGCTTTCTCAGAATGTCCCTCCTCATCTTCACACTGCTCAAGGCTCTCCATTCTCCTCTCCCTTGCTCTTCCACCCTGAGCCTTAGTCTCAGGTTCCAATATCTCCCTTAGACCTGTATCCTTGTTTCTGAGTTCCTTTGATTTATCACGCTTGGCCCCTTCCCTCAGCTCCAGAGCTTTAACTGAGCGCCTGGCTTCCAGGACACCCCCGGCTCTGAAGAAGCATCCCATGGTCAGCATGAGTTGTCTAGGACCTTGGGGAGGGCATGGGAATAAAGGCCAATCTCTTCACTCATTTGTGCCTTGGCTTCGTTTCCCCAGTTGGCTGCTTTCTCTCTGTCCTCTCTTGTTTCCACTATTCCATACACTCTCCACTCTTAAGTCAGTGAGGACCCCTTCATATGCCTGGATCACCAGCACTGTCATTGCATATGCATCCAGGGAGGTCTCTGTCTGGGCAGTGCCCTCCCTCCATTGGCCTCCTGTTAGACAAATGTGGGCAGAAGACCCCTCTGTTGCCTCGTGCTCCACCCTGTGGCCCTGGGTGCTCCTGCAGCCCTGAGCTCAGGGTGGCAAGTGTTCACCCTGTCTCATGAATTTGCCTTCTCTGCCCTCTCTGAGATACTCAGAGTGTCATTCTGCCCTTTCCATATATGCCCAGGGCTTTTAGGGCTATTTTTTAAAGCATAAAGCAGTTACTATATGTACCACTCATTTGGGTGCTTAATTGTGACAGTCTAAAAGTGTCACCTGACAGAGTGATGTGCAGAGAAATGTTGCACTCAAGTGGAAAGGCGGGACGGTCCGGGGGCCTGAGCAAAGGACTCAGACCACATGAGCAGCAGCCTGGGATGGAAGGAAAGAGGCCAGAACAGCACGTAAACTCAGTGCCATGATCCAGGCTGTGCAGTGCAAGGTGGCAGGTGAGCAGGATGCTGGTCCAGCAGCTGGGATTCAGCACTGGCTCTGCCAGCATCAGGCCTTGGACAGCCCCTTGACCTTTCTGAATAGCACTCTCTGCACCCTCAATGCAGAATAGCTAGGTCTCAGGTTTTCCCAGGGGGGCACAGGATTGGAAACGCACCCTTGATTCCCACTCATGCGTGACCAACCTTCCTGCTCTGAGTTTAGCATTCTCAAAAGAAAAATCTGTTTTCATTTTTGACCCCCACACCCGTGCCATGAGCCGCTGAGTCCCCTGCCCTGCTCGAACAGACTTGGGTCCCTGTCTGAAGCTCTCCCTTCTAGTGTAACTTCACCATGGCACCCCGGGGTGCAGCTAAAGAAGGTCTGCTGTGATGACCTCCCAGGGAGAGAACCAGCAGGAGGCCTTACTTACTTTGGGCACAGGTCCAAGTCCAGTGTGGCCTGACCACCAATGAAGCTACCATTCCAACCCGCTATGGCTCCCCTCCCCAGCCAGGTCAGGGCCCAGCAGGTGAGAGTCGACGGCCCTCAGAGCTCAGCACACACAACCCAGGAGGGCGGGAATGAGGATTAGAGAGGGGGTCTAGAACAACTGCTCCCTAAGTGACGGTCATGATTGAAACACACAGACGGAGTGTTCTCATTGTAGGCCCTGCTTGCAAAAGGCAGGCGATCCTCGAGCACCCAGGTTCTGAGTTTAAACAGTTTCCATTCTCTTTTCCCTTAAGTTGTTTTCATTGCAGGATATACAATTTATCACATTATACATAACAAATAGGGAGCATTTGTTGAGTAATGAGTATGGGCCTGGAGTTTTCCAGATGCCGAAACTGAAGTACACAGAGCATGTTCAACTTCCCTAAGGCCCATGATCTAGAAAGGTGAGCGTTCATACGCAAACTCAGGCAGGTTGTGGTCCTAACCATCCTGCTACTCCACCTACACATGACGCTGAGGTTCAGAGAGATAGCTTAAGGTGGCCAAGATCTACGAAGTAACAAGGGGGAGAGACAAGATTGGAATGCAAAAGCTTGCGGGTGCCTGGTTGTGGGTGCCTGGCTCTGGCCCACCCCTTCCGTCTCAGGCAGTGTCCATCTGGCCAGCAGTGGGAGGCCTCTGCTGCTGGTCTTTCACTTCCCCTCCTCCTAGGGTCATTGGAGTGGGGGGTGCCCCCTATCCTCAGAGAATGTAAGCCTCTGCCTTTCAGTAAAGCAGGACAAAGGAAAGGCTTTCATTTTTTAAAACCAATGTCTCCCACTCTCTGGCAGTTCCCATGTCTCTTGTAACCCAGTTTTTAGAGACTAAAGGTGCGCATTTTCTCCCCATAAACTGGTTCTCAGCACTTTCAGCCAGTGAGAGATGAACTGTTTACCGGCTTTCTCTTCTGTAGCTTCCCAGAGAAAGCCTGCACTGCGGTTCGGTCTCTGGGTTCAGTCTCTGAGCTTGGTGTGTCAGGTGATGAAGCTGCTGATGAAGGTTCAGACGTGGGAAACCAAGATGGGTGGGTTCTGCTCCAGCAGAGAGCAGAGTGGAGCCAGCAGGGAGCGGTGGTGCCACGTGCCCCGCAGCAGCTTACAGGGTCTTCAGGTTTGGGTCATCAGCTTTAACAGATTGCAATTTGTGCACCCAGTATGTATCCATGTGCGTAGGTTTACGTCCATCTATAGACTGATGACGAGGTCAGCTCGCACCACCATGTAAACCTCTGGGTGTATAGGCCATGCGTCCAGACCTGTGTAACTGCAAACATGTGAATAGGAGGCGCATGGCCGATGCACGAGGACTCCTGCCTGTAGTTGCTGCACACCGAGCCTCCTGCTGCCTTGTGGTGGAGCTGGGGTGTGGGCCGAGGGTTTGGGTGAGCAGTGTGTAGAGGGGCTCAGCTCTGAATTTTCCTTCAGTATCTGTTTTAGCTTCGCTTCCTTGTGGATCACAAGGCTTAGAGAGTAATTAAGAGGATGTTCCCAACATTCTTTCTAGCAGCCCCAGTGTTCCCTACGGCTGGTTCCCACCCCAGGCGCGCATGCTCAGCCATGCTCCCTGCCTTGCTCTTGCCATTGCTACCCCGTAACATTTTACCCAGACCTCGCCTGGGCTCAAAACTGCGTCACCTCACCTGGGAGGTCCTGGCTTGAGGCTGACTACCCCAGAGAGAGTGGTGTGAGCTCACTCATTTTGCAATCCTTTGTTTTTTTCCCTTGAGTTTACTGCCTGCCTACTGTTTACACCAGACTTCCAATGTAGAGTCTTAAACTATTTGTTTGTTTTTGTTTCATCTGGGCGAGTCTACTGTAAGTGGGGATTATTTTAGAGAAGATTTTTTTTTAAATGGTTAATGAAAATAGGGGGAAAAGAACATATTTACAATGCAGAAACCTGACCAACACCACCTTATCTAGGAGACTCAGGTCAGCATCACTAGTGATAAGTTGATTGCATGCATCCTTGATGTGAGGTGATGAGAAAGGCACCTTCCCTCTGTGGTCTTCTTGCCATAAAGTGTTCTAGTCATAAGAAAACATCAGACAAATCCCAATTGAGGGTCATTTTACAAAATACTGTTTGGTGTGCCTCAAAGCTGTCAAGGTCATCAAAAATAAGAAAAATCTGAGAATCTGTCAGTCACACTCAAGAGGAACCTAAGGAGACACGAGAACAAAATGTAATGTGGTGTCCCAGACAGGATCCTAGGACAGAAAAAGTCATCAGATAAAAACTAGGGATATCTGAATAAAGTATAGACTTCTGTTAATAATCATGTATAATATTGGTTCTTTAGCTATGACTGTAAGATTTTAATAACAGGTAGATTTGGTGTGAGGTAAGTGGCTATTCCTGCAGCTTTTCTGTAAATCAAAAATTGTTCTAAAATAAAAAGTTTATTTTAAAAAAACACAATAAAGGGCTATGAAGTAAGAAGATATTTGTCAATATGGATAGAATAAAAGTCCCATCAAATGAAAGAAATGCTCATGGAAAAGAAAAAAAAGAAAAGCCTAACTAATGATTGTGAAGCATCCACTGTGTGGGAGATACTGTGCCAGGCACTTAAACATGCCTTATTTCACTGAATTCTCAAATAGCCTCCAAGGCAGATATCAGGATTTCTTTCTTTTTTTTATATACATGGAGCAACAGAGGCATAGAGAAGCTGTGGCTTGCCTAGGCTCATTTTGCAAGTGTCAAGGCCAGGATTCTAGTTCAGGTCTGTGTGATTCTAAAACCAAGTGTTGCTGCTTTCAGCGTGGGTGGGGTGGCCCCAGTGCCTTTGCCTGCTTGCCACCAGAGGAGGACATTTTTCTGTGTCAGATGCGATGGTTAGGGCTGAAAATTCCCACAGGGCCTCTGGGGGCCTTCCCCTAGCACCTCACGAGGCCTGTTTCTTGCCTGTGAGCAGCTGTAAACTAGGATTCTAGGGCTAGTATTGTGGCTCCTCAGTCATCTGGCATCATACTGTCCTGTAATTTTCATCCTCAAGTCACCACAAGTTCCAAGATGGCTACTGGAGCTCCAACCATCAAGAGGAAAAGGGAAAGGAAAGCCCAAAGAAGCATATCTTTCAAAGGAGTCAGCTTCATTTAAGCAGCCTATTTGGACAGTACAACACACTTTTGTTTACATCCCACTGGCTGGAATCTAACCCTCCAAGGCAGGCCAGGAAACTGTCTTCTAGCTTCATACATCGTCACCCCAAATAAACCTGGGATTCTGTAATGAAGGGAAAAGTGGAAGTGGATGCTCATAAGGCAACTAGCTAACAATGTCTGTCTCACCTTCACTCTTAGGAGTGCTACGGTTTAAATTCTGTAGTGAGAGCTGATACTGTACAAGCTCATGCATGCATCTATATGTATACACACCATAGTAATTTCTACTGACACTGAGCAGAAACAATGCAAACAAACAAACAAACAAACAAACAAATAAAACCAAGTGTTTTCCAAGTTCTAAATGACATACCTGGTTGAATGTTGACAAGAAGACCTAGCCTTGAACTTTTCTCAATTTGTTCATTCTTCCACATTATTTGATACTTACCATGTGCTGAATTAATATTGCTGATTAAATGAGATGGACTATATAAAAGTACCTGGTACAATGTAGGCTCTCAGAAGTTTTTGTTTGTTTGTTTTTAGTTTATTATTTTGTTATAGGAAATGGAGATGACCTAAGGAGACTTCATCACACATTGAAGCACTTCATCTCATATCAGCTTCCTATCCAAATCCTCTAGACGAAAACTTTGACACTATGTTGCTTTCAAATTGTTCTGTGAATATACTCCAGGCCTCCCTGACTAAGCTGGGCTTCCTGAGAACAGAACCTGCTATTTTTCAGCTCTTCCCTCTGAAGGTCTAGGACAGGTCCCTGTGTATAGCAGGGCTCACTATGCATCAACCTGCTGGGGAGCCCTGAATGGTGCAGAACGGCTGGCCAGGGATTGTACTGACAATACTGAACAATTGATACAGCCTGGGTACCAACCAATCAGAACAGACACTGGTCTAAACAACAAATGGAGATGTTCTAGTGGTTGCTGGCTGCATGCCAGCACCAGGTCAGCTGAGGTCAGCTGAGCTGGGTCCTGGGAGGGCCCCTGAGCCTGAGCGAGCCATGCTTACCTTCGCCTTGTGTGACCGGGAGGCAGTGACACCGTGAATGGTGGTAGGAGAAGAGCTTGGCCTCTGAAGTCAGGCAGATGTGGTTTGGCTTCCCCTTGTGAAATATGGGATGGCCCCCCAAGGTCGCAGTGCTAATTTGTCATCAATTATAGCGCAGACAACTGATTGAATACCACCTGCCTCTTCACTAGATGGCAGAGTTTGGAGGAAAAATATTAAAAGGTGAAACAGAAAAGATATGCGTTTGCCTTGAATTAAATACGTGTCAGGTTTTTTTGCCTATGAAGTGGGGCAATAGTAACTCCAAGGGTTGTGGCAAGGCTTAACTGAGAGACTAAATAGTTTGCCTACAGGTAGAATGTAAGTGAAAGCCTACAATATCAGTGTCGTAGGTGCTAGTCAGGTTGTGATCGGTGGGTCTGTGGCCCTGGCGTAGCACCAGGAGACCCACTCCCTCCCCAGGCAGACCTCTGTTCTCCATGGAGCTGATTTCCTCGTCCCACTTCCGGCTGCACAAAGTTAAGTGAATCTGTTTTGAGGAAAGGACGGTGGCCTCTTAGCAGAGGAGGCTGGTTGCTGGGAAGGGAAGCTACCACCGCTAACTCAAAGCTCCACATCCTGACGGGAAAGGTCCTTCCTTCTTCCCCCGAGACTTCTACAATGACAGTAATACATCACGAGGTCCTGAAGAGACAACTTGGGTCAGCCCCCTCATCTAAAAGAAGGTGACATTGAGGACCGGGGGAGAGCATTTTCCTCGTGGTCAGAGTGTGATGACCAGAACGCCGGTCCTCTGACTTTCCGTCCAGCTCCTTTTGCACTGAGCTGGACATCTCTCCTCTTCCCAGCATTAGACTTGGGTTAAATGGATATCAGGAGGTGTCCCAGGAAATGTAAGGGGAGGACCAGCAAGAAGGAAGCTGACTTTGGGGAGCAAGAGAATCAATCATAAAGACAGGGAGACAGGCATTTTGCTTCTGGTCAGCACCTGCCTCTCCTATAGGCTGGTTGATCTGTCCTTGTCTGATCCAAAGAGACAGAGATAGAAGAAGAGAGATGGCAGAAAGCAGCCTTGCCCCATTTGATAAGGATGAGGGATCCTCTGTGATTTCCCACCTAGCACAGTGTGCTGAGGGGTGGGGATCTCTGTGCAGAAACTGAGAGGGTGTGGGAGAGGTTCAGCCAAGTGGGATCTCTCGCCTTGGAAAAGTGGGAGGCGGGGCAGACCCCCCAAAGCACTGCACCCGCACATCCATATTACAGAGCCATCAGTGCAGTGCCCACGACATCGAGGGCAGCAAAGCTAGTCAGTGATAACCAGAGAAGCAATGGCAACTGTCAGCAAGAGGTCTGTTACCTGGGAGACACCATCTGCCTAGGGGAGGATGTGTCTCTACTGCAGCTACTGCCCACTCTCCCTGGCCTGCCCCTGGGGCAGTGGTGCTGAGAAGGGGAGGGTACCCAGGAACCAAAGTACTACAAGTGCCACATAAAATACAGGACTCCCAGTTCAATTTGAATTCCAGATAACCAACAAATACCTTTCAAGTTAAGTATGTCCCAAATATAGCATGAGATACTTATCCTAAAAAATGCATTTTAAATGTTTTTATTCCATCTTCAATATGAATATTCATCTGAAATTCAAAAAGAACTGGTTGCCCTGCATTTTTACTTGTTAAAACTGACAACAAAACCCCTTCTAACCTCAACACACATGCACAGGCATGCGTGCGTGCACACACACACACACACACAGAGCAGGTTATTATAGCCACAGGGCAGAAGTTTTGATCTAAGTTGGAGACCGATGTTTTAAAATGAACAGGACTGAGTCTTAAAGACCCCAAAGAAATGGTTCTAATAAATGAAAGAGGTTGGCAAGTTATAGAGTGGGGCCAGGATGTCATTAAGGAAGCTGCTGCCCAGTAAGACAGGAAGCTCTGTGAGAGATCAGCTGGGGGGCATTTATCAGAAAAATAAAGCCGCTTTCCCAGGATTACCCCTTCATGTGGTACTGACTACTCTCTCCCACAATTGGATGCTGCTCTTCAGTGCACTCATGGCTTCCCACTGGGGTGCCTTTTCCCCTTCAGATCTGGGCCCTCTTTCCCGGGGGTCCCCATCTCGACAGTTGAGGGTCTGTTGCAGGGTTGGGGCCTCCTAAGGTGGAGCTGGCTGGGGCAGGAGGACTCATCCTGCAATCAATTAAGAAAGAAGGTAAAGTTGCCGCTGGCAGAACATTCCTCCCTGGAAACAGCACAGCTAGGGTGGTGTGAGCCAGGAGAAGCAACAGGCAGTGCTTGGGGGCTTCTGTCTGGTCCGGGAGGCCCTTCTGGAGAGCCACAGTGGGATTCCTGCTGTTCTGAGCATGTCCGGTTCCAGCACTAGACGCCCAAGTTCCCCACACTCCCCTCACATGGCTGACGTGACCCATACTTACCTGAGAGCGGGGACTGAAGCAGCAGAAGATGATGGATGGGAGCTTATTAAAGGCCTATGTGGCTGATGTAACCATCTTGCTCATGGTTAACCTTACTCAAGGCTTAAATGGTAAAAATATGAAATACATGAAATACACAAGTGTGGTCTCCTGATCCTGGACTGGAGAACCTGGCCAAGCCCCTTCCTCTCCTCTCCTCCCTCTCTCCTTTGCCTGTGTCAGCCTCTGTCCAACACCTGGGCCAGCTCCCCACGTGACCCTGCACTGCCACCATCACTGCTGCCGTCTCTCCCATTGCCACCGACATCTTCTTTGTTCTGCCATGCTGGTTCTGGCACCGGCCCTCTGCACACAGGCTGCCACAGGTGCCTGTGGAGCTCCCTTCTGGTCCCCTGGGTGTCCCCTACCCATTTCTCTGCGCCTTCTTGTCTCAACCCACAGGTACACATTCATGTCTGCTTGGCCCTGCTGACGTCCTGCCAAGGTAGGCCCGAGTACTTGCAGCTGAGGCTTGCTGACATCACTCCCTGCCCAGCACCCATTTATCTGTCATTCCTTTTGCTGTGCACTTGGTCACAATCAATGGGATACCAGATGCTGGCGAAGGTGATTTATGAAAGGCTGCTTCCTGGATGAGTAGCAGGTCAGAGGTGGACAAAGAGCTTGTGGTGGGTGTGGCGTGGGTGGGAGTGAGATCTGGGTTCTCCTGCGCTGGGTCTGGCTGGAGCTGGAGCAGGTGTGATGGGAACCCAGGGACCAGAGCAGTCGTGGATTTTACTAGGAGTGGAGAGAAGGTGTCTGGGTGAGGTTGTGGGTGGCAGTGCTGAGAAGAAGGGAGAGCTGGAGATGGAGAGGAAGTGCAGAGTATAAGTGAAGAAGGAAGAAGGAAGAAGGAATCTCGAGAAGGACAAATGGTGAGGGTAACAGAGGAGAAGAGGGCACAGAGACAGAGGAATGAAGAGGTGTGGAGAGAGGAAGAGAAAGAGAGAAAATCCCAGCTGGAAGAGCTGCGTTTTCAGAGAGCAGAGGTAGTTTGGCAGGGTTTTCTGAAGGGCGAACATTCTGGAAATGGCCCCAGACTGAGTATGGAATGCACTTGGCATCATCTTATCAAAGCTGCACACATTGCCTACTTTCAGAATCCTCGCAGGGGGCAGAGTGCAGTCCCTGCCTCCTACCACCCCATCCCTGCCCCAGCCACATCCGGAAGGCAGCATATGGGCCAATGTTCATGCGTGCAGAAGCGGAGAATCAGGGCTCACTCTGCTCCTCGTCACTGGTCTTCCCAGGGCCAGTGCTGGAGCTGAAGGCAAAGTGCCCCTACTGGACATGCCTTCCTTCCCCTAGTGGTGACCCAACAGGCAAGTGACACAACCAGGGGCAGACTGGGTGGGCAATGCATTGGAGGGCTGCAAAGACAGATGGGAAGTTTTTGGGGGATCATGAGGGAGTCACTGTGTATGTGGGAGGGGGCACTGGAGGGTGCTGGGGTAGGTCAGCATGATTAATGTCATGATCCTAACCATCCACCTATGAACTGCCTCTTTTCTCCATGGTTACCGCGGAGCACACCCCTACAAGGAACTGCCCAGTTTCTCATGCTGAGGGGTGTTTCTGCTCATATCATTGGAGCTTCTGGAGAAAGCGAATGGGTCCCCTCCATCCCCAGCAGTTCAATAGTCTCTGAGCACCAGGGTTGAAACCTCCTGTCAGTCTGCCCCTTGTCTAAATGCCTGTTTTGGCATCAGGAGCCTGTGTTGATTGCATTATATACAACTGTGGTGATGATGGTGAAGGCAGTGATGGGCGGGGATCCCTGTGCAGGAGCTAAGTGACGGGGACCTCCTGGGTTTTTTTTTTTTTTTTTGAGAATTTACCGTGTGCAACTGCTTTATGTGTAGAACTCAGGCAATCCTCCCACACATATATCTCCACTGCATACACACACATATTTCTCCACTGCATACACATAAGGACATAGAGGCGCTGGAGAGATTGGATCACCTGCCCAAGGCCAGAGTGGAAACACTGGGATAAAGCATGTGTCATAGCCACACTTGGGAAGCCTGGGTCCCCAGAGTCCCCCTCACCTCCTGCTGTCATGAACATCCTTCCACACTGACCGCTGTCCTGGGAACACTAAGGTACAGGAATCCAGCGCCATCCTGCCAGTCCTAGACAGCAGCACATCTCACTCCAGCTGGAGTGCAGGCTTACAACCTACTACCTGGAGAGAAAGGATTTAGACCTAAATTAGAATTTGAGCCCAAGGCTAACAAAAAGCGAGTGGCTTGGTGGAAAGCCCAGGCAGGTAAACCCAGTGAGTGGCAGAGCCCAGGGACAACCTGAATCCCCCAGCCCAGGGATGAGGGAAGCTCACTCCTCTTTAGCTCTCCTTGCTGATCCCTGATGCAATGCCCCCTCCACCCGCATTCTAATAGAACCTGGACTGTGTTCAGGCATCCAGTCTCTCCACTCAGTCACAGGACTCGAGGGAGAACAGCCCCCACTTGTTCCAGGACAAACAGTGGATTTTAAAGCACTTCCCACAAGTGTGTGTGAGGCACCCTTAACCCATTAGAGGTGGTGGGGTTGGAGGGCTCTAGGGAAGTATTCTTAATTTTTAAACAGATGGTGAGAATGAGCAGCTCAATTTCTGCCTCTGTAAATGACACTTGGAGGCATGGTGGCCCTCTTGTGATTGTGAGGGAAGGCAGCCTAGAGAACATGGCCAGATCTCGAGCATCCTGAAAGTGGAAGAGCTTCAGAGACAAACACCGAGACACCTGGTCCTGGTGAGGCTGTGGAATGGATATTAGATGAGGTAACATTTCAGCTTGTTTAAATGACTCGAGGTGTGTAACTGAGTTTTGTCGTGTTTGCAATGAGCTGATCTATTGTAGCTATTCTTTCAGAGGGTGCTGCTCCAAGCCCCGAGGCATCCTCAGAGTGCTCTCAGGGCCAGCTTGGCAGGGGGGGTGTGGGTGGGGACGGAGCACCCCCGCTGAGGTCCTGCTACCCAGTGTTCAGACACTGAGGCCCCACTCCCACATGTCAGACTCCAAAAGGTCCCACTGCTCACACAAAGAGAGTGAAAATCATTGCAGTGAATCGTCCTGTGTCCTCTTGGGAGGCTAAAGAACAACCAAATCTGGTCTTCTGAATGCAGGTGTCTGCGCTTTCTTGAAAGGGGAATGGAGAGTATGTTTTCTCATGGGAAGACGCACCAGAGAACTGTCTGCATTCCCAGGCTCAGAACACACGCTCTCCACCTTCCTCTGTGATGCAACCCATAGTCCTCCTTCCGAGCCCCCTCACAGTGTTGCTTCTTCCCGCCCCAAACCTTGAGCAAGCAGCCAGGCGAGTCCCCTGGGGAGCGTCGAGGTCATGCTGCTCATGTGGAGCGTGAGAACTATGTCACAGTTCTCTCAGACCCTGCCTGTGGGTGAGAGGCCTGGGCGGCCATGGAGAGCAGAGCCAGGCTGCCTTCCCCTGGGGAGAACTGTGGTCCAAGAGCAATGTGCTGGGCATCCTCCTCCAGTGAGAGTGGCTTTTCAGTCTCCAGCATTATGCTGAGAGGGAGGAAGGCAGCTGAAGTGTTCTCAGAAGTCATTTAGCCCAAGTCGCCAACACTCGAATGAGAAAACTGAGGACAAAAGAGAGCATTCTGCCAGCCTCCAGAGTACACACCTGGTACCCTCATTGGCTGAACCACACACTTTCTCCTCCTGTCGCCTGCCTCCTCGTCTCTTCTCACCTCTTCCCTCATCTGTGAAACGGGCATTTGACACTTCCTTTGTAAACTTGGGGTGCAAATGAAGTGAGACGCATTCCTGATTGAAACACCTGTGCAGGGCCTGGTACTCACGGCATGTACTTGGTACTTGGTCCGTGGTTGTTTTGCTTTCCTTCCCTAGAGAGTCGGTCAGCAACGTTGCTTAAGGCACACACTCTGGAAGCAAGCACTGGCTCTTCAGCTCACCACCTGGATGATCTTGGACTCTTCCTCCCCACTTTCTCCAGGACGGAGACTAACCCTCAGAGCAATGACAATAAAGCCTCTAGGAACAGATTCTTTAGAAGAAGGAAGAAGAGATAATAGGGTTTATGCTGTTTTAAGTGGATGGAATGAGGGAGAGAATCAAGGAAGCTTGGAGCAGGGAAGGCAAATTTGACAGCCCTGTGTCCAGTTGAGTCTGTCTTTGAGTAAGATCACCGAGCACCTACTATATCCATCCCTGCCATTAGGAGTCATTATTAAGTGACTACTGTGTATCAAGGCAGTGCTCTGGGAACTGTCCAGCAATAAGTGGAGAGAAGCAAAGACACACATGAGAGAGAGATGGATGTACACTCTCATACAGGGCCTGGGGGACTGTGGCAGAGGAGGTGCAAGTCAATTACAGTGAGGCAGGCAGAAAGAGACCTAACATCCAGCCCCTAGATTCTCTTTGAGGAAGAACAGGCCTTCAGCCTTACTGGCAAGCCTGGTATTCATTGACCAGTTTGCCATCTAGTCACTGGCCAAGCATGAAGACTTCACTGGAGCATCCTCATCTAAGGAGGGAGCTCAGGAACACAGCTCCAGAAAGGATGACGTCCAGGAAGCCAACCTCCACTCAGGTAGCCTCAGATGCCAACCTGAGTTGTTTACAGGGTATGGGGCCAAGCCACTGGATGGAGACTTGGCCCAGGACGTCCCGACTACAGTTAGATGAAGCGTACAGGTTAATTACAGTCTAAGCACCTACAGAGACAGTGCAGTGTATCAGAACACGATCTCAAGATTAGGGCTTGATGAGCAAGTTTGGGTTGGGGGGACACTGTCCAGTATGAAGAAGGCCTCATCTCAGCACCGGGACACTGCCTCTTCCTAGCGGTGAGAGGGAATGGGTGCTGTGTCTAAAATGACCATTGTCAGGGTCAGTCTGGGACCTCTGAGTAGTGCTGAGCCTGCGACAGCTCTGCTAGCAGGCAGATGATGGTTGCAGCAACCAGGGCTCTGGAAGGACCCACCTGATGACTTCTTCCTCTCTCGGACCCCAGAGCAGGACAGCCAGTGTAGATACACCCACAGAAGCTCTTAAGTGAGCTTCTCGTCTTCATCCCAGGGATGCTGGTGTCCCCTATATGGGGCTCTTTTCCCAGAGTTAAATCCTGGCCTGCTTCTCCTTACACTCTCTGGAAGTTCCAGAGGGAATTGTGTTGCCTTTGAGAACCTTGGGTTGCCTATATTCCTGACCACTGTTCTGTCTGTCCCAACCCGGCCCTTTTCCTGTGACCTACTTCACTGCTTTCTCAGCTTCTCCTCTGTGTGGCCCTGGAGCACCTGAGGCTCAACCTCTTGGGTAGGTCGTGAGCCTACCACCTTCCCCTGTAAATCTGCTCCTTGCGCTGGACAGTTTTATTCAACAAATACTGCCCTCATCATTACTCACCAAAATGAAGGAGTAATCTAGAATTTCCTCCCTTCCTTCCTTCCTTCTTTTTTCAGTTCTCTCCTTCTTTCTTTTTTACCCTTATCATTGAATCTGTTTCCACAACCTGTCAACTCCACCTTTAAAAAGTGGCTCCAGCCTGTTCCCTCCTGACAGCCTTGCTCAGCTTCCGGTCACTCTCCAGGTGATTACTGGACTGGTCTCCTCAAGGAATTTCTTCTACTCTTCAGGCTCACACAACTTCCCAGCCAAAATTCCATCTCTCCTCCCCACTGCAACCAGAGTCATCAGGCCCTGACACGATATATCCTTCCACAACCTCCCCACCGCTCCGGGGGACATTGAAACCCTTATCACAAAGCGCAAGGCTCTCTTCTTTCTCATTATCTCTTGTTTTCTCCCCTTAGGTTCCATGTGGAAGTCCAAGTGATTGGAGAAATTTATCTTGTGTTTTTAAGTCTCTTCCTCTGTGCCTAGTTTGTTCCCTCTGCTTTCCACAGCTTTCCATAATTCCTACTTAACTTTCAAAAGTCCACTCAGGTGTCACTCCCTGTGGCGAGCCTTCCTTGACTCTCCCAGCAGGGTGCTTTCCTCCATCAGCACACTCACAGAACAGATGTCACTGTCCTTGCCCATTCACAGGCCTTCTCACCAGGCTGTGTCCCCATTTATCCCTGTACGTGGCCTCGAACAGTGCCTGGAACTGGGAGGCACTTAGCTAAGAGCAGGCGAATGGATGCATGAGTTCACCAGAGACAAATTTTATCCTGATTGCTTTGCTTATCCTTGGGGAGCAGATTAAGAGGAGACTTCCAGGTGCCACCCCCTGGGAGGGTCATAAGCACCAGGCACTACTCCCTCCTCTGCCTTCCATGTACTGCCCTTGAGAAGGAGCCTGGGGGGAAGCGCACGGCCGGCTCCTTGGTGAACTCAGGGTACACACCTTCACCCAGACGGCTGGGGTGAAAGGAAGGCTTCTAGTCCCTCCACTGCAACAGAGGAGAGAGGAAGCAGGTTATGAAACTCTACAAAGAAAAAGGTTGGTTTGTTGCTTCCAGACAAGAATTAATAGGTGCAACCCATAATCCTGTCTAGAGGGAGATGAAGAGGAAAAGGAGCGCGAGAGAGTATAATGGCCAAATCCCCGCTGTCTTGCTGTCTGAGCACCTTGCCAGTGTTTGAAGTTCAATGCATAGAAAATGAGCAGAGGCAGGTTCTCAGGAGTCAGCACTTTGGGGAAGTCCAGGTCTGCCTGTCTGCCGGTGGCCTCCCGCCTCTGGGGAAGCACCAGCTCGCCCCTGCTGGCAGCAGAGGCTCAGGGGGTAAACAGAAGCAACCTCGGCTTCTCTCTAATCCTTCCCACTGGGCAGGCAGCGCTTGGGGTATTTTGCACGTTCTGGCACATCTGACCAGAGGAAGGAGAATGACAGCATTTTGGAGGTGGAGGAGAAGCCTGGAATGTTGTCGTGCCATTCCCTTTTATACGGAGTTTACAGGTGGGGAACCAGAGCCAAGGAAGGGGCAGTGCTTGTCTCTGGGTCACGAAAGGAGGGGCAGGATCAGTGGTGGGAGCAGGGGGACGGGTGGGCAGGGCGTACAGCTGAAACCCAGCCCTCTCGCTAGGCCCTTATCCAGCTGGCACGCAGCAGCTGGAGCGCCTACAGCCCAGCGGGTGCACCTCTCCCCTCCTGAGAGGCTGAGTCCACAGCTCTTTGTTGCCAGGGCCTTCCCTCCCCATCCGGCCCCAGCTGTCAGCCCTGCCATGCCAGGAGTTGGGCTGGCCACAGGGGGAATACTCAGTAAGTAGGTGCAGATTACTTGGTTGTTGCTGATCATAGCAATTGTCACCATTTATTAATTTCTTACTACGAGCCTTGTACTTTGCATGCTCCCTCTCATTTCTTCTTCCCAGGAAGTCACAACAGGCTCTAGCCCTTATTCATGGGGATTGCGAAGTACCTACCTTGTAGGTCTGGGTGAAGACCAAATGAGCCAATTTGTATAAAATGCTGATACGGCACCTTATATCTGGCAAGTGCTTATCCCTCATTTATGCATTTATCTAACAAAGGTTTATTAGGGGCTACTGTGACAAAGATTTATTAGGAACTAATATGTGCCATACACTATTCTAAGCTTCAAGGTATATCAATAAGAACTGTGAACCAAAGATGATGTCCCTATGGGGATTGATTCAAGTGAGGAGAGACAGACAATTGTACCCATAAGTAAGTTTAAGTATACAGACGGCAACATGAACCATGAAGAACGACAAAGTCAGGGGGCAGGGAGGGTGTGCTGGGGGCTGGCTGAGAAGGCGACATTTGAACAGTCTTGAAGCAGAGGAGAGCTGGGTTTCCCTATATGTCAACCTGAAAGAAACCCTTTCCAAGTGGAAGACTCGGGAAGTGCAGAGACCTTGGGCCTGGGGAGTACCTGGTAAGCTTCAGGAACAGCCAGGAAGCTGGTAGGAGTGGAGTAGCGAGGACCAGAGAGAAAACAGTAGGAGGTCAGGTCTGAATGGGGGCCAGGGGTCACCAGAGACTGTGGGGCCTTGTAGGCCATTGTGAGTGTTTTGGCTTTTACTCCCAGTGAGATGGAGGCTCTTTGCAGGAGTTGAGTGACATAAACAACTTGTATTTCAATAGGATCACTATACTAGTTTCCGGCAGTGGTGTTGGAGTTGCCTCTTCCAGGAGTCTGGAAACAAAGGGTGTCCAGTGGAGTCAGGCCCTCCATGCCGAGGTCCCGTTCTGTGGGACACTCAGTACCACTTGCCCCTGGCAGCGATCTTCTCAGAGCCTGCTGCAGAGGCCGGGGGTCCATGACCTCAGCTGCATCCGGGGCCCTAGGCCTGGCGCACATTAGAGTTCTGGTCTTACCGAGATCCACTGCTTATGGGCTTAGTTTAGGTGGCTGAGGGCAGGTGCTGTGAGGAGAGCAGTGGAGAAGGTCCAGAGCATGGGCAGTGGGGAGAAACTTGACCTGAATTGGAGGCTTAGGGCTTGTAGGAAATGGGGTGGGCTGGTTGGGAGGAAGGACAGCCTCCAGGGAAGGAAGCACAGAAGCTGCAGCTGTCACATTTGCAGAAACAATCTTACCAGGTCTGAGCCCCTGAGAGTGTGTGTGTGTGGAAGGATGTGGAGAGTGTGTTATTGTGTGTGCACACATGTGAGATGGTGCAAGTGAGCATGTGCATGAGTGTGGATGTGTGTGGCTGTGAGTGCATGAGTGCGGGTGTGGTGTTAATGTGTATGAGTGAGCAAGTATGTGTGTGTGAAAGTATGAATGTGTATGCATGAATGTGCATGTATTTGGGGAAGGGTTAAGAGGTCCTTCTATCTCCATACCTGCCCCACACCAGTGGGCTCCCGATGGTGCCCTTAGGGGCTAGAGGGGAGAGGTCTCAGGCATCTGATTCTGTCACTTTAAAAACTTGCAGCTTCACCTCCCTTCCTCAGCCACATCACTCCACACCTTTGCAGAAGACTCTCCTCACCCCAACAATGAAATAAAACACACACACACGCACACACACACAAAAGGTAATTCCTATCCAGAGATCAAAGCCGCCCTCCTAGCCCAGACACCCCCTTCCTTGCCTGCCTCTCACCAGCCCCTCCCTCCTGGCTCCCTCTCTTCATTCTGATCACTTGCCTTTTCTTCAAAGGCTTCTTTTCTGGGAGAGGAATTGCACACACTTTGTCTCAAACACCATGTATTTTTTTGTTAACAGCAGCACTGCACCAAAAGAGATCAAAAGAGGGGCAGGAAGAAAAGGAAAAAGGGTCTCCACCCCCAAAATGAATAATTGAACACTCCCAACCTAGAAAACGGTCTGGTGAAGAGGAGGGGATGAGGCCGTTCTCACACCCTGGTGGGTCTCGTGCTCATGGGACTGAAGAGCCGGCCAGGTCTCCCTGTGCCATGAGTCCAGTGTTGTTCCACTGATGCACTTTCTTACTCCTTCTGTCATCTCGTTCTTGCCTTTTTTTTTTTTTTTTTTTTTGGGTAGGTATATTTGGGCTTGGGGCAGTGATTAAGAAAAGAGAAGGCGTCCCACCCATCCAGACTGCCAGGCCTAGGTCCTCAGCTTCCAAACCATTCCAGCTTCTTTACACTCCCTCATCCAGTTGGAATTGCATTTTGTTCTTTAAACTAACCTGTCAGATCTGGTTATACTGCTGGGAGTGCGTTTTTTTTCTCCCATCTCCCCTCTGAATCTCCTTATGGTCACAAGGCTGAAAGTGGTGTGTCTAGGATATATAGTAAATTCAGCAGATAAAGTGACTTCCAACTCTCATGGGATGAAGAGATGAGGACTCCTGGGCTCCCGGCATTGCTGGCTGAGAGAGTGCAGGTGCAATGGACCCCAGGAATGAATGGATCTTTGGGCTCAGGATAGGGCGCAGGCTAGAAGGCACCTGAGCCCTATCAGCTAGCCTCTGGCCAAGTGTGTGAGAGCAGGCTTTTGCTCCCTGTAGGAAGGAGACTCATGCCAGATCCCTGGGAGCTGCTGGAGGAGTGTGATGACTAGTGAGAATGCAAGGAGCCATTATCAACCTTGGCTTTTGTTCAGCATCTACTCCCTCTAGGGCACTGCAGTTACTGAGGTGTACATGACAGGTCTGTGCTATCTGGGCATTTATGTTCCTGCTGGGGGGAGGTGACTGGAAATAAGCCATCAAGGGCTATGGATTGGAGGAGGAGAAGAGATTCTGGAGGTGTGGGCAGGGAGAGCCCTACAGAGGCGGAGTGAATGTACCAGATGTCAAAGACCTGGCAGGATGTGAAGGTGTGTGGGAGGGAGGGGGGATTTTGAAGGTTGGTAGAAAAAAACAGATGGGGAAACTACAAGGTGTGGTAAGCAATGGTGAGTAGAGAGCTCTATCTGGAGAACAGCCCATGAAGAGGAGCCATGGAACCTGTGGCTGATTCCAGCACAGATGACAGTGTCATGCAAATGAGTGCCCTCTGGGCATGAGTATTATCAGCACTTAGTACTTCAAATACAGGATGCATGTCAATAGTATGACATTGGAACAGTAGAAAACGGTATGTGGGAAATGGTCTTAGCTGTACCCTGTCTCCCAGCTGTCCTGTTCCTCTCTTTGATAGTCACCTCCTATAATTCTGGTATGTCTTAGAGGAATTCTGCGCATACACAAGAACTTACGAACTTTCTTTTTGTAAATAAATGAGGAGCACATTAAACATCTTGCTCTGCACCTCACTTTTTAAAGCTAAAACTGTATCTTGAGTTTTTTTTTTTAATGTAAGTGCATATGAAGCTACCTTATTTTAATGGCTGTATACTATTCAATCGTATGTATATATCATCATTTATTTAACCAGTGCCCCTCTAATGCACATTTTGATTTTTTTCTGTATTTTTCTACTGTAAAGATGCTGTAATGAATAATCCTACATACCTACGGAGTTTGCACGAACAAGTTAATCTGCAGAAACATCTAGTAATGGCATCATTGGTTTGAAAGATATACATTTGAACTTTGATAGATATTATAAAATTGCCCTTCAAAAAGTTATATCAATGTTATGCCAAGTTAACACAATGACTTATTACAAGTGAAAAGAGCTGGTTTTATATAATCTTGGCAAATAATGTTATTAAATGTTTTATTCGTTGGCAATATGGTATGGAAAATGGTGTGTCACTGAGATTCCGTTGTACGGTCCTTTTAAAAGTGAAGCCGAACATCTTTTTAAATGTTTAGAAGCTGTTGGTAAGTTTCTTTTTTCTGTGAATTGGTTGTTCGTGACCTTTGTCTATTTTTAAATTTAGTTTTTGGTCTTTCACCGATCTGTAAGAGTTCTTTATATTTTTGTTTGGGTTAATATTTAAAATGTTTTACAATTGTAATTTTTCTTTGGATTTTTATGGTATATTTTTCACCAAGAAGAAAATAAAAATTTATTTAGCAAAATATATCTTGAATAATTAAAATTGTAGTCAAATATTTTTTTAACGGATTCTCAAATTGAGATTATTAAAAAAATAAACACAAATTTTATGTTTTCTTCTGGTGCATTGGTGCTTCCAGAGTTTGTATCTAAAGAGTTGATTAATCTGTGGGGGTGGATTACTATTCTATCAATGCAATTTATTGAATAATTCATCTTTCCCCCACTAATATTCATTTATTGCCTACTACAGTTTTATGTAGTAATTTTTATACAGTAAATTTTTATATACCACATCGTTATGCAGTATTTGGTTGTATTTCTGAATTTTCCAATCTGTTTCATTGGTCTACTTCTTGACTCAGAACTTTTTTATTGTGTTAATTACTGCAGCTTTATAATATGTTATTTGATAGGGAAACTTTAAGATTAGAGAATAATTTAGAGAGAATTGATGTCTTCTTCAGACTGATCCTTCCTAAGAGAAAACAGGTATGTCTTTTCATTTGCTCAAGTCTCCTTTTGGTTCATACGTAGTATTTCAAGTGTTTCTTCTTACATAGATCTTATACATTTGTTAAGTTTATAAATAAGGTCTGTTTATCCACTACTGCATCTGCTTATATGAAAAGACTATAGATTTTATTCTTCTTTTTCATCAGACACCTTATCAAATTTTTTGTGTTCCGTAATGAATTTTCTATAACATTGTTAATTATATAATTTACAAACACTGAAAAAAATTATCTATTCCTTTTCTACTTATACTCTTATTTTGATGTTGCAGTGAATATAGCTTTAAAATGTTGAGTGATGGTAAGAATATTTAACAACAGTATTTAGTTCCTGACAGTAAAAGGAATACTTCTGTATGGTTTTCTATTAAGCATGAAGCTGTTGATTTGAGATATATAAAGATTTATCTTACTGAGGAAATGTGTCTGCATAAAATTCTTTTTTGTTTACGTCAAGAAAGGATGTTAAGTTTTATCTGCAGCCTTTTCAGCATTTATGAAAATTATCCTTTGATCTCGTAATATGGCCAATTACAGTAACAGAGTCAAACTGTCCTTGCATTCTTGGAATAAACACCACTTGGTCATGGTTAATTATTCTTTTCATCTTTTGCCTGGTTTTTATGTTAATATTATATTCAGGAGATATATAGATCTAGATGATATAGATAGATATAGATATATCAAAAGCTCCTGCAAGGAAAAAAATAAAACTAAAAATTTCACAGAATAATTCTAACATAGGAGACAGAATATATATATATATATATATATATATATATATATATATATATATATATATATATATACATACACACACATATGTATGGTCAGCCAATTTTAGTAAATTATATTTTCCTAGAAAATTAGCATTTTTTGAGATTTTCAATAACTAAGCAAAATTATATGATTTTTTTATTTCCTCTGTACCAGTTTTTTGTAAAAGTAACCTCATAAGATAGCTTTAAGATAGTAAGTCAAGAGATATACTGTGCACAATGAAGATGTTAGGATGTGAGTGTTTGGGAGTGGCAGACTCTATGAGTATTAAATGAAGATTACAGGGTCGATCAGTTTTTCTAGGTTGGGCAGGTTTTTTTTTTAGGAGCTCCATCATGTTGATATTTAAGAGTAAAGGAGGGGCAGTGGCTTATTTTACCATTTCAGAGAAATGGCACTTACTTGCAGGTTTCCTCATCCCCATCCTGTGGATGGTCAGGAAACAGACTAAAGGAGTCTCATCTAATTTCTCCTACTCTATCTCTGTCTTTGAGCACTGCTTTCTCCCATGCCCACTCTAGGGTCTCCCCTAGTCCTCTCTGGTCTTGGGCTGGTGTTGTCTGGCTCTTCTACCAAGCCCGGGTATGAAAATGCGAGATACTCTTCACATGGTTCTTTTCTTTCCCTATGGCTCCCCAGTAGATCCAAGATGACTAAATACATCTGTATCACAGAACTTCCATTCTGCCTCCTTCTAGGGAAGACAAATGTGAAATGTTAGAGAATTCTCTTGTTCTTTGTGTGTGAATGCTGGGACCTTCTGGAAAGCATAGCTGGATTTGCTCTCGATTTGCTGAGTGGGGAGGTGTTTCTCTCCCTGGCAGATCCATCTTCTCACATCACCAGGGAAATTCACAGAATGTTTCAAATCAAGTAGCATTTAGCCTGTGAGCTCCAACAGAGAGAGAGAGAGAGAGAGAGAGAGAGAGAGAGAGAGAGAGAGAGAGAGAGAGATGGGGCCAGGCTTTTAATCTCCATGGCTTGGCATAGCGAATTGAAGGTAATTGTACAAGTTCTAACATTTGGACAATCCTCTGTGTAAATATTATAATTTATGTGTATGTGTGCAGAGTACCTGCTGAAGACAGAAGGTGACAGTTTCTGGGGAAATGCATCCTTCTCCTACCTATAGGTTGTGAGCACATGAATATAATAAATGATTTTAACAAAAACCAGTTAAGATGCTATGACATGCCAGGCATTATACTAGGTGTTAGGTGTCTCTGATCTGAAAATGTACAAAAAAATATGTAGAAACCATCAATTTAGGGAGAGATGACAGTTAGAGATCAGAAGACTTTCAGAAAAGTGGAAATGGTTCCCAGACTGAAGCTCTCTGGAGAAAGGTGTGGGATGCTGAAATTCATCGTTCCCAAGGCTAAGCTCTATATCCACTCAGGGTCCTCACATTGTGCCATCCCCATTGACTAAAGAAAAATAGTGTTTCCACAAACTCACAGGGCCTGGAACCAAGTCTGAACAGTGGGCAAGTGACACTGTGATGATGGATGCCACAGTGCTTCTGACCTCAGTTGGTTACTGGGAAGAATAAAGGTTAGGTGTTACCGTACTTAGCATATAACTGCACTGACACTATATGGGAGAAGGTATAATGTGGTGATTTTACTCAAGTCAGATTTTCCTCTGTTTTCATAATTGTTCTTCAAATTCCATCCTTACAGAAGGTTCCACTATGGTGCCTTCTTTGGCTACTTATACATTCTCTCCTCAGATTGAGAGGGTCAAGTCCTTCTCATATTCTTATAGCAGCTGACAATTTTTCTATTATATATATATATATATATATATATATATTTTTTTATTATAGTATCTATTGAGAAAGACTAATTGCAACTTTAAGTAAACATAATCAGTCGGGAGGGTCTATGGGAGGAGCTAGGGCTTATGGAAGTTCTTGCAGTCTGAGTAATCATGAGAACCCTACAAGAATTCTGTGCTCATAATAAAATCTCTGTGGCTTTAACTTCTCCTTCCCTTTTCCTTTTTCCTTTCCATGTACACCCCTCCATCTTGGCATGTAGTCCAGAGTATATATGTGACTTGCCATATCTGTAATCAGACTGAGTTGCAACCCTTTCTTATTTCTGAATAAATCCTTTCAGTGACCAAACAACTAATTGATATTATTTTTCATTCAACAGTGTCATTGTGTGGTAATTATAGCTCTACATGACTTTCTCTTCCCTCACTAGATGGTGAAAGTCCTCAATGCACAACTCAATGCTTGGCATAAAGTAGACACTTAGTAAATGTTTGCTCAAAAAATAAATTTAACAATTTCATAATTAAGTTTGCTTGTGCACCCAGCTGTACCCTCAGCACTATCTGAATGGTTAAGGCTACATTTTAAACATTGAGTCCATTCGCAGAGCATGATAAGTGCATTTGGGACTCTCCTTGCCTCTGCCTCTGTCTCTCTGAGGCTATGCAGCTGGAGATGAATGATACAGACAGGTGGACCAGGGCAGCTTTCCCTCACGCTTTATTAGGAGAGTTGTTAGGCGAATCGGCTTGCAGATCAGGGAGTTTACTTTATGTATGTCTGGGAGCAAGACTGAGGTGCCTGGAATTCTTAATCAGGCTTCAGGGGAGGGGTGGAATGAGCTGGGCACACCCTGCAGGTGATTCCAATTTGTAAATTAGGGGAGCAACAATAGATTTAATTGCTGCAACAATTTCCGCCAGACTTTTCCCTTTCTCCAAGCTCTGGACAGACCTACTTGGCTTTTTTTTTTTTTTTTTTCCCAGTTTATTAAAGCTTTTCTTTTAAATGAGAAGAAGTCATACCAAAAAGGCAATAGCTGAGATGCCACAGACTTCAGAATTTCTAACCTCCCTACTAGTTACTGGACTCATGGAGATCATCGAGTAGATTATTAAAAATTCTGTTGGATTGTTATGATAGGGCCGTACATGTGTTTGTGCATGTCATACTGGGGTTTATGGCTTCCTGAGGCTCCTCCTCACAGGGATGACAGGGAGCTCTGGCCTTCAGCCCTCACCCTACCCCCACCCAGAGAAGTAGAGGAAGGCATCTTCTTCAGCACATCACAGACCAGAGATGAAAAAACACAGGGGAGATGGAGGGAGCTGGGGTAACTGGGCTCCAGCATCCATTGATTATGAGAGCTGATTAGACAGGGGATTCAAAGGACTGGGTGCCTGTCCCATCAATGCAGAGAGTTGAGGGACATTCCAAGAGCAGCAGGTGCATCAGGGTGCTCAGGAAAACAACATTTTGATCAGCAGTGCACGTGTGTATGTTTGGGTATAAATTATTTCAATTAGTGACTTAATTTTGGAAGAAAGCCTCCAAGATGGTAATGTAGGAAGAGGAATTACTTATTATGTATGGAGGCAGGGAGCTTGAAAAACAAAGGCCCATTTCTGCCTGCGTGAACAGGGACCCCTAGAAGAGTATCTCAACTGTAGAAATCTGAAAAGGAATTTTAATAGGTCTCTGTGCCCAGTCTTGTCTCCAAGCTGTTGATTGGCAAAGAGGCTGAAGTGCGATGGGCCAGTAAAGACGAGCTTCAGGAGTGAGTACTAATGACCTGGCTCTGATGCCAGGACACTGCTCACACTGGTAAGAAGAGTGAGGAACCCATTCCAGGAAACTCTGCCCACTTGATAGCTGCTGGCCTGACCCTGGAGCTTACTTTCTCTCTGTGTTAATCTGCTTCTCAAGGTCAGAATGCCTCCATGAAACCACCTGGGCAAATCCTCATCAAGTCAGATCACAAACCAGAGGTTTAGATGTGGAAAGCACAGAAATCAGCTCCTCCAAAATTTATATATTCTCCACAGCAAAAATTCTATGACTGACCACTGGGTAAATGACGTCTTCTTCTCTGGGGATATTTCTCTTATTTTGAGATAAATATATATTCATGAAGTTCATCTTTCCACCAAAACATCCATTCTTTCTTTCATGTGTATGTAAATGTGTATTATGTATATATATGTGCACATACATGTTTATAGTCATAAATTTAATAGAATATACATAACCAAAATATGTTTTAAAATATGTTATAGAATACATATATTTATATACACACATATGTATGTATAGTACAAAAATGCAACTGTATGACTACTCTGTCCTACTATGCTGAAAGATATACTCAAGGATAAGGCAGATTGCAGGAGGAATCAAGAGGCCCTCTGGTCCCAGGAGTGAGAACTACAAAGATCCAAGGAGAAAGGGTCCCTGGTTCCTGGGTGATTCGGGTAGGCACCACAGGGGAGGGATGTGAGTTGGGCTTTGAAGCACGGGCAGATCAGTCTGTGTGGAGGGCAGAGGAGAGGAACTCATCGGAGGGTTTCATCTTCTGGGGACTTTCACTCAGTTGAAAAGCACGGTCCTCCCTCTCTCCCCCTACAGTGCATCTCTGAAGTGGGCTGCTTTAGGTCTTTCCTTTCCAAGAGAGAGGACATTATGCAGACAAGGAGCAGGTCCCCTTGAGAGCCTGTCCCTTCTGAGTGTTTCTCAAATGGAAGCAGCTCTTCTGTGATTGCACTGGGGCCCAGAGAAGACCTCCTCCATCAAGACAGGGTCTCACTTGCGAGGTCAGGAAGAAATAGGATTAAATATGAGGGGTCCTTAGTGGGGGAACCATATGTCTGGCTTGCCTGGATGGTGTTCTCAAATTTTCTGCTGGTTGGCCTGGTGTTATGTTCAGCATAGTACCTCTTTGCATGCTTAAAATTATCCTCATTTAGATAATAAATCCTGTGGTCCCTGACTAACAGCAGAAAGCATGAGAAAGAGGAAGTGAATGATATGTTATAGGCCTTTGACAGAAACCCTCCGGGAAAACGATTCAGTCTTGGGAAACTAGCAGTGATGGACTAAAGATGTAGCAACAACTTTCTCATGAAGGCAAGGAAGGTGTAATCAGAGCCCACCTGAATGCCAGGGGCCCTCAAACCCATCGTCCCACCCCTGGGCCAATTGCATTGGCCCCAGAGGTGGCTGACCTGGGTCTGGAGATCACTGGGTATGCTCTGACTGGGGTACACACTTAGTGCGTGATATGCTAACAGCTCTCACCAGAGAGCTTTGACCAGGTCTAGGCTCCCACCAGGTATCCTCACCTCATCCCAAATAGCAGCAATGACAAATGCCAACCAAGAGCCTGTGTTCTCCTCCACCTCCCGTTAGGACACTTTAGGACACTTTAGGAACCAGAAGGAAGGCAAAGCGAGCCTAGACCAACGGTTAGATGGTCTGGCTTTGCATCCTGCATTGACCTCTTACATGAGGGAAAGTCACTTGCTTCCTAAGGATCTCGTTTCTCATTGTAAATAAAATGGGATCACATGACCAACCCTGGCTATTTGTAATATTTGTGATTTTTTTTTTCCCCACCAATCAAATGCCTTTTAGGGGTAAGGGCTTATCGTTGTTGCTAGGTTTCTATTAAGAAGTTCGGCAAATCTTGCCCTGGCCTCAGGCGGTTTTGAGTCATCCCTCTCCGCACTGAGGTCCCTTGAGGGAAAGTCGCTTTTATCAAAGGCCCTCACTGAGCAGAAGAAAAATGTTTCGAGGGGGCGAGGGTGGCCATCTTCCTAGCACTCAGGCTGACGCCAGGCAGAACAAAAAGCCCGAGGCCCAAACTTCCAGTACTAGTCTCAAAGCAGGCCTGAGCAACAACTACATTTTAAATAACTTTGTTGGCTTTTATTTACTGTTTTGTTTTATGTTTTAGGCTAATATTTATTGTGCACGTCTGCATGCTCTTCTGTGTGCTAAGAAGTTGGCTTGCATCCTCTCATTTCACCTTCCTGCTAGCCCAGTGGGCCGGCCCTCGGTCATTATCCCCAGATTAAAGATGAAGGCCCCGCCCTACAGAGTTGAGAAGGCAGGGTCCCAGCCCAGGTCCTCTGCTCAGCAAGCTGGCCTGCCACTGCGGTCAGATAGGGCATTCCTGGGGCATGGGATTTCCTTCCTGGGTCTCTGGTGAGCTTGTTGCCCTCTCAAGCTCTATGTCTTGGGCAATTTTTTCTTGAGCACCTCATGTGTGGGGCACAGAGGAATCACCAGGGACACAAAGAAATGGAAGATTCTGTTATTGGTCCCAGGGGCTACATTCGGCATGGGAGACTGGGAATTACATATGTAGCCTGAGACAGTGTGTGCTGCCATGCATGCATCATGTTGTCCTGTGAGCCCCTTCCTCCTTCATCTACCTGTCAATTCTTCCTCATCCTTCAGATGTGAATGACCCTATGGCACCTCTCTCTGAGGCCAGTCTAAAATGCATCTCCATCAATGAATTTGGTACATTTTCTTTTGTGTTATAGTCTTTTGTGTCATCACGTGGATTGAAAGCCCTCATTAGGGTAGATGTCTTTGCAGGAGGTCTTATCATTTTAGCTATTTGAGTGTTTGCTCTGTGCCAGGCAGTGGGCTGAATGCTATGTACATCATCTCATCTAACCCTCACAGCACTCAAATCTAGGTGGATAGAATCTCTTTTCCACAGGTGGGGAAGCTGAGGCACAGAGGTCAAGTATTTGGGCACAAGTCGCAGAGCGGGGGCTGTCTGTGTGACTCTGCATTTCACTGCAGTACATGTTAGGCTGAAACAGATCGAACTCCTGGGTCCGGTGTCAGTGTTCCAGGCAAGACCAGCGGGCCCATCGACTTTCCTGCTGCCTCCAGCATCTTCCTCACCACAGGCCCTCAGATTATCCAGAGAGTCACCAAGCACCTGCAGGTGGATTGCCCTGTGGTGATCCCACCCATCACTCCTATCCTGGGAGAAAGACACCTTTGAGAGAGCAAGGCTCTGATTAGTAAAATGACCTAAAGACTAAAAAGTAGGGGCTGTTTGAGATTCAAAGGAAGCCTAGGAAAATAGAAAGCTGGAAACTACCCTAGACTAGAAAAGACCCTTTCCCTCACCCCGAAAATTTAGTCATCAAGACAGGCTGGGTCCCGATCCATCTCAACCTCTACCCCTCAATCCTTGCTCCTTCTCTAGATGCCCAGTTCTATTCCACCATCAAAGCTCCTGGCACAGCCTCCAGCAGTGTGGCTCTTCATTTCGTGGCCTCCTTGCATTTGCCTTTCTCCTCCCTTTGCTTCACCAAACCTCACCTTTCCCTGCAATTGCCACTCAGCGCTAGCATGCCTCCCTCAGTGTTTGGCACCTGGAAGGAAATTCTCTTCCCCGTTAGACCGGGGGCTCTGCGAGGATGCATGTGGCCACGCCTTGCTCAGTGTCTGGCACTTGCTTCATGCTGAGCCATACCTGGAGATGTGTGTTTTCCTCCGGCACTTCTACCCCACCTTTATCCCTGTACCTGCACTTCTAAGGTGTTACTGTTATTCCTCTTGAGACCATCTGCATTTTAAAGAAGAGAACAGACAGCAAGGGTTCTATGTGACCCACAGGTGTATGGAAAAGACTAATGTAAGGGCAGCATTCTGGAAAATGATTGGCAGGGCAGGGAACTGTGTTGGGCTTTGAAGGATTGTGGAGTGACTAAGGCAGCCCCAATGGATGGAGGACCCTTTGCTGACCTGAAGCTCCTTCAGAGATCAGCCACAGGCTGACACCCATCCCGGCCTTCTGGGCCTGTCCACCGTCCTGCAGATTAGGACATATGGCAGGCTCTGACCTCCCAGGGCTGCGCTGTGCAGATAGCCAAGGCTGGTTCTACGGATTCAGACTCAGATTAGCTTTTTGTCAGCCATGTTCCCTCCCTTGGAACTCATTCACCTGGCCGGAGTCCTCCATCTACCCCTCCAGCCCTCCTGCTGCCTGTCCCATTCCATTTACACTTTCTCAAAAGCTCTTTCTTTCTCTCCTCTTTGCTTTAATCCCCTTATTCTTGGGGGTGGGAAAGAGGTTGAATAAAAAGGGACCTTGAATAAGAACTGCTCCCCAGCTCCTCCCCCCGCACCTCCGGACTGGCACGGCACCTCCTCTGTGCCTGCAGCACTGTCTGCTCCCCTGGGAGCCGGCACATTTACAGCTACAGCCTGATGAGATGGTGCAATGCATCCGTGTACTGCCAGCCACTTCTTAAATCAGATGCTCACTTAGCACAATCACCTCATTATGGGGAGTTTAGCGCTATTGTAGTTTTACATACACTTTTACAATTGATTTTGGGCAGAGAAGAATTCAATTGTTGTGGGGTTCTGCATGTTGAGTTTGCGTGCAAATTGCATTTTTGGAAATTCAACTGCAGGCCATAGAGGCGTTTATTAATCTGGAGCTCCCACAAGAACCCACAGCTGGTTCAGCAAGGTGGGAAATTATCTAGGAGCAAGCAGCAGAGGCAGCAGTTTGGAAAAAGTACCAAAAGGAGATTCCTCCCCATTTCTACCCTTGGTGACAAATGCAGGGCCCCTGGGTTTGGGAGAGAACTTTAGAGGTCTTCACACGTTGAGGCCAGGGACACTCCAGCCAGTCGTGCTCGACCCAGCCAGTGCTGCTTCTTCAGTATGCCCTAAAGTTGACTCTTTCTGGGTGGATCTCTTGGTTAGTATCACCAAGGTTACGAGGGCTGTTTTGAAATGCTGCGATACAAAAAGCTAGAACTGAGTAAGTGGTACTTCTCAGGGATGCTGGGAGCCAAGCTGTGTCCCAGACAGCTAGGCTCCAGATGCCCAAGGTGGTGATTTTCCCTCACTTCCTTGAGGGCCCATGCCCGAGTGTAGGCAGCTGTCACCTCCCTCCATTATCCCATTTTCTCAGTATCAGTCCCTGGGAAGTGTTTCCCGCTGATCTTATCTAGAATTGCTATTGCTTTCTTTGGAGGGTTCATCCTTCCTCCTGCCTCAACCAGCCTTCCTGGGTCCTCTCCGATTCCTTCCTTTCCCGCCTCTTTCCTCACCTATTTTCTACTTCAGGGCAGTTTGCAATTTCAGTACTGTCCTAACTTCTACATGCATCATCACTGGGGCAAGCTGCTAATTTAAGTGGGCATGGGGTTCTTAGACAGCAAGGACCTGATAGAAACAGCACATTTTGCTGCCAGAACGAAGGTTGTGTTTCTTTCTGGGATCTTGTCATCCAAGCCAGCAAAACCTCCTTTATGGCCTTAGATGGAACCTACTTCTCTAGTCATTATGCTACAATAGGTGTTTAGAAGGAGATCTGGGAATGAGGGTTGGACACAGCAGTAGAAGGCACACCTGTTGCTGTAGAAAAACAACTGGGGTGCATGCGACAGGGTGGTTTGATTTAGTGGAAAGGATGGCAGAATTATGGGGTTCTCGGATTATAAAAGAGTCCTCTCTGTCAGCCCCAGGCCTTCAGAGATAAGAAGTGGACAATGTTCATAAGAGGGTAGACTGAGTGGAGTGAAGATCATCCAGAAGTGGGTCTTACAAGATAAGTTATTGTGATGGGTTGAATTTGTTCCCTGAAAGGCATAGTATCTCAGAAAAATGGCTTTACTTGAAATAGGGTCATTGCATATGTAACTCTTAATGGAGTAGGGTGGGCCTTTAATCCAATATAAATGGTGTCTTTATGAGAAGAAAGACACAGTGAAAATGCCATGTGAAGATGAGATAAGAGTGGAGTGATGCATCTACTAGCCAAGGAACACGGAGGATTGACACCAACCATCAGAAGTGAAGAGGGAGGCCTGGAACATTCTCCCTCAGAGCCTCCAGAGAGACCGAGCCCTGTCCACACCTGGACTTTGGGCTTCTGCTTCTAGAACTGTGAGAGAATACATTTCTGTTGTTTTAAGCCATCCGGTTTGTGAGACTTTGTTATGGCAGCTGCAAGAAACTGATACAGTTGTCAGATGGAAATTTGATCCTGTAAATCATAACGTCTTTCCCCCCCACCCCCACATTAAGAAAAGCCAGAAATCAGAGGTGGTGAGTCAGAGACTGAAGACTGTAGCCAAACGAGACAACTGTTAACCAAATGCTGGTTCTCATTCTGGTTGCAATCCGCAATGATGTATCACTGTCTCTGGTAAAACTAAAAATAAATAATACCCACATGGGGAGCTTTTGCAAAGCTAAACAGAAGTATCAGAATCAGTCCAACTTTTGGTCCACCTTTTCTCTTGTACTGATACAGATAGATACATAATTGATAAACTGTCAGAAAGTAAATTATATATGATATAATGTAAATTATATATGATATAATTTACAACCAAACTGTAGTCTACAAGTTTCCTGTTTTAAGCTTTAAAAATATTTTTTTGAAATATTTGTTTAAAATTGCCAGTAATACTTTCCTAGAAAGGGCTATCTTTCACTCTAAATGGTCTCACTTAATTTATTTTAAATTTTTACATTTTTATTAATCCTTGAAATTTACAGCCTGGGACCTGCTATGCGAGCTGTTAGTGGGGCATCTTAAAGTCTACCCACCACTTGAAACTTTTCCTGATGTCCCCAGATCAGTGGTTCTCAACCTGGGGAAACTGTCCCTCAGGGGACACTTGGGAGTGTGGTAACCACTTGAGGAGGAAGGTGCCACCAACATCAGTAAGTAGAGGCCAAGCATGCTGCTAAACATCCTGCAATGTACAGAACAGACTCTACCCCCTGAAAGAATTATCCAGCCCCAAACATCTGCAGTGCTGTTTGAGAAACCCTCCTCCAGATCAAAGTTTTCTCCCTTATGAAGCTTCCAGCATTTTCTGGGGTTATCTTGTGGTTATCTTGCGTCTGGTTTTGCTCTGTTCTCTAATTTTTTCCATGTTTGAGTGGCTGTAAGTTTTTAGCCCAGCTTTCCACTCATCAGTCTTACTAAATAATTTTGGCCATGTCACTCCACTATACTATACTTCAACATCCATATCAGTAAAATGAGATAATGATATTTAACTTGAGCGTCATTTTAATGATTAAAGCCAACGCACATAAATAATGCACTAATTGGCATTTAATCAGTGCTTGCCATAGACCGAGGACTGTACTAAAAGTTTTCAGTATATTATCTATCACTCATCAAAACAACTATGTAACGTTAGTAAAATCATTACCTCTTTCGTTTAGTTTACATCTGATAAACTGTAGTCATTTCATAATTATTGTTTCTTCCAGGTGGGTCTCTGCGATGGACACGCTGAAATTGGAAGGAAAGCTGTCTGTCCTCTGGACCCTTGACCAGAGGCACCTGATTTGCATCTCTTGGCTCCAGGTCCCATCTAGTGGGCAGGGAACTGGCTAAGCTCCATATGCATTTTTTTTCTAGAACCTGCTATCTTGCCCAAGTATGTCCTATACATGGAGCAAGAGAACAAGCTTCAGGGTGCAAGTCCGTTTGAAGGCTTTGCTTGCCAACATCCCATTGGTTAAAGCAAGTCACATGGCTGAGGCCTGAGTCAAGGGGCAGAGCCCACTGATGTGGGAACCCACTCACTGCACAGTGATAAGGCAAAGGGAATGGATCAGGGTAAGGCTTTGGGCTGTTAATGCAATTCACCACAGATTCACCACTCTAACTGTTCAACCAATCCCACACTTGCTGCTTGGGAGCCCTGGGTCTCTTGTCTTGCCAGAAAAGTCAGTGTCAGCTTAGCAAGATATTCTCCTTCTCCTCCATGAATCACACTTCATGCATTCTAGATGAAGGATGTCAAAGTTTTCTGGCCAGGGCCCAGTGCTCTGTTGCTCGTGGGTTCCTGGTTGGGCACGCTTTCTCCATATTCTCCAGGATGCCAGAGAAGCAAGGCAGGGCGGATTCTCTCTAACCCCAGCTGATAAAAAATGTGTAGACATAGAGATATTAAACTGGGGAGGGAACAAAAGGGCCACTTGGAAAAGCCTTTAGAAAGCCTTCTTTCCCATCTGTTCAGTGTGCAGAAAGACTGTTTTGCGTACTTAAAGGATTTGTAAATTCATTACCAACAAGTAAAATGTACGAAGCACACACAGAGACATCGAGGTCTGATTCACCATCTGCTGGGGAGCTGCATTCATGCAGGCAGAGCAGTGCTGTCCCCTGTCAGAAAGTGTGGTGGACACCGGTCCACCAGGCCCCAGAGATGCCTACGGGCACAGCTCTGGGAACATACTTTACTGCACCTGGGGAAGGGGCAGCACCTGTAGGCCCTGGGAGTTTCACCTATCTCTTTCCTCCGATTTAACCCTCTGGAGCTGGAGAAAGCCTATGGTCTGCTGTAAAATGTAGAAGAACATCATCTTAGCTTCTGCCGACTCTGAGCAGAGATGGAGTAGAGCACAGGTTCGAGCCGCTTCAGTTCCGAGCCCCCAGCCTCAATGGGGCCAGCTTGACTGGGTGGCATGTCTCTCTCCTGCAGAAGACATCTGCTTCCAAGGCCCTAATCCAGTCTCTGTTCTTGCTGGTTCCCGGGAAATCCATCCAGGAATGGCCCTGGAAAAAGTGTGAAAGAGCAAAGTCTGGCTATGGCTCCTGGAGTGATAGCCCCGTGGCTGGCTGCTTCTGCTAGGCTGGGAGCAGCTATAGTTGAGGACTTTCGACTACCAGTGCAGGATCCTGCTGCTCTGGCCTCTGAGACCGACCCTGGGCTTCGCCCTCGGGACGAAAGGAGTGGCTCCATGCCACTTCCACCTTTGCTCTCGACCCCCTGGCCTCAAGTCCCAGCTCAAATACTGCAACTTTGATGATGCCTATTAATTCTGCCAACTGCACCACATGAGACAGAGGTTTCTGAGTTGCTACTCTGATGAGTGCCCCAGTTCCTCCAGGACTTGGGCATGACTGGCTCTCGCCAGTCCTCCCAGGGAAGAACATTCTGACCCTAAAGTCCAGAGGAGCAGCTAGTACCCAGCTAGCACACCTGACGACCACTGCCTGCATCCCTCTCTTGTCAATTAGCATGCTCTGTTAGCTCAGATGACCTTCTAACTGCCTGTCTGGACTCCACGTAGCTCCCCTCTCCTTCTGCTTCAGACTCTTTGCTTAGCTTTGGGGCCCTGTCTACACTCCATAGAGACAGAGACTTTGGCTGCAGATGCCTCTTCTGCCCTTTCTTGTGCCATCCCCTGCCTACCTGGGTCTCCTCCCTGTGGTGCGGTCCCAGGTATTGCTCCATCGTCCCCCTGCTGAAGTGATTGGAATGTTCTCTGTCCCAACACAGATAGAAGATGGCACCCAGGACTCTCTCTAGATGCCCCAGTCCAGCCACTTATTAACTGAATGACAATGAATTTATTCTGCAAATATTTGTTGAGCATGAAGTCGAGCATATTTTTAAATGTTGGATAAGTAAGCTAGGCAGGGCCTTGTCATCAGAGAATTTACTCTGAGATTGAGGGGAGACAGACAACATATCCAAATAAGAAAAAACATCCAAATTATGATAAATAGTTATATAAAAAGATGACATTGGATAATCAAAGAGAAAGTCATTGAGGTGGGGTGAAATTGAAGGGGAACTTGAGAAGAACTGCGTGAGTTCTCTCGGAGGAGGCGCCTCTCAGCAGAGATCTATATCATGAGAAGGAGTCAGGAACCTCGTGATCTGAGTGAAGAGAGTTCTAGGCAGAGGAAACAGCAAGTGCAAAGGTCCTGGGGCAGAAATGAGCTTGACATGTTCCAGGGACAGAAAGAAGGCCGTAGCAAGTGTAGTCCAATGAACAGCATGGAGAATGAAGCCCCGAGGGGAAGGGGAGGCAAAGGCAAGACCGCTGGGGCATGCAGCCATGGTGAGCACTTTGGACTTAATACTAAATGCAATGATAAGCATGTAAGGGTTTAGGCATGAGAGAAATGTAATCTGATGTACATTTTAAAGGGACATTCTGGCAGCTACAGGGAAATCAGGAGGGAGATGCTGGTGACTTGGATTCCAGTGACAGCACTGCAGATGGCAAGAGATGGTCTGTGTGGGGAGTATGTTTGCAGGTAGGGACCACCGGACTCGCTGATGTATTAGATGTGAGTTAGAGAAAAGAAACATCAGAGATAACTATGAGAAAATTCTCTAATTGTTATAAACTCTGCTGTTCTTCCTATAAAGCGGTTCCACATTTGATGGACATTAAACAACATAAGAGCTGCATAACTAAATGTGAACCTGGCCCTGATGATCCAGATCTTATTTTGGTAACAAAAAAAACCCCCAAAAAACAAAAAAACAAAACCCACACCTATAGTGCCCTGGCCTGCCAGGAACGACAATCTGGCATAGACTTTTGGACTCACTGTGTTCCCTTTCTCCTAGGCCTTTACACACGCAGGCTTGGAACCCTTTTTATGTTGCCCATCCATATTCGCCTGGCACACTCTTTACTTGTTTTTCAGGGCCCAGCTAGATTTCACTGTCGAAGGTCTTCCTAAGATGTGACCCGGTTCCTCGCCTCTGATGCCGCTGCTGAATTGCTGATTGTCTACTTCCTTTCTTGGTTTACAGCTCTTAAGGACCAGATCTAACTCCCCACTGCCTTGTTGAGTTTCAGCTCATGGTGGATACCCCAGCTTGTTGAACAGGTCAAGAAGCCCGTTTCCCCATGGCCCACTCTTTTATCTGCTTTGCTGTCATTCTCCCTCACCACTGAGTGGTTTCGTCTTCCCCACCTCCAGTCCTCTCTGCCTGCTCAAATCCCAGTCAGCCTTCGAGACCCAGTTCAAGAACACTCCACCCCGTTAAGCTCCCCAGCTCATGCTCATAGTTCTCTCCCTAGCACAGCTCACTTTTCCTTACTGCTCTGTGCAGAAGACTTGGCAGAGCAGGCCTGATGCTCTCTGTACAAAACCTGGCTTGCAAGGTCGGCTCCTGGTTGGCGTCTAAAAAGAATGTCTGGGAAGCAGGTCCCTACAACTATATATAATACTTTCACTGTTCCTAAACTGTGTTTAGGCTGAACACATGCTTTTCTTCTAGAAGGCTAGAGTCTTGGTGTGTGCTGGGCACATGCACAGGTATGTGTCTTTGTGACCAACCTCAGTAATAATCTTGGGCACTGAGTTTCTGATGGGCTTCCTTGGGTGGAAACACACCTGTTGCTGCGTTTTTATTACTGGGGGAAGAGCGTGCTCTGTGTGCTCTATCCTGGGAAGGAGGAGCATGTGGAGTCTTCCAGATGTCACCTGCACTGTTTTACCTTATGTCCCAGCTATGTATCCTCACTGTATCATTGCAATAAAAATTAGCCATGAGGACAACTGTCTGCCGAGTCCTGTGAGTCTTTCTACTGAATCTCCAAACATGGTTTTGGGGACCACTGAGATGTGCTCGTTTGGAACCTTAGCATTATTGTGCCATTATGTAACTGCCTCTTGTTGTTAATCACTGATTCTTGTATGTAGGCCTGCTAGCATCTCCCATTAGATCCTGAAAGACAGAAATATGCCTTCTAAATACTTTAATACCACGTGACTCATTGTATATGGCACCCAGCAGAAGCCCAAGAAATACCAGTTGAGAGAATGAATGAATAAATGAAAGAAATATTAAGGCCATGAAAGATTGGGGCAGTGACCTCAATGCAAACTGTGGGCAGGTAGCTGAGATGCTTTAAGGCAGCTAGCTTCTGGTGTCCTAACTCCTGGGGACAAAAGAAACTGAATGATTCAGGTTCTAGTAAGGTTTCCAAGTAATCTCTGGCATCATAAGGCAGCCAGGCAAGGTTTTGCTAAAACTCCCAGGAGCTAGAGACTGCCATACTTACATGCAGGAAGAAACAGTTACGACAGACCCCAAGCTGTTTGCAACTGAATGTGTGCAACCCAAGGACTCATGTCCTCAACACTATGTGTTATTCCAAAAGGCTACAGAGCAGCTTTTTTTTTTTTTGCATATTTGTACCACCAGAAGTATAGGGAGGTGATCATGTGCAAAATTACATGAGTGAGCATACATGCTTACATATGCATGAATGGGTGTGTTCCACATATGCCAGCATGTGCACATACATGCTCTCATGAGTTTGTTTAGACTTGCAAGCATAACCACTGAGTTTATGCATTTGGAGTGTGCAGACACAGACACGTGTATTTGCATGCACCTATGCACACCAGAGTGAGCCTGTGTACATATGTGCACACGCATACTGATTTTCCCTTATCTGCTCGGCGCTGAGCAGACAGCTGCTTTAATAACAGCTGCAGCTGAGCGAGTGCACTAACTGCTGTGGCCCCATTGTGCTATCAGGATTGCTTCAGCCCTTTCAGGATTACCAGTGCTCAGTGTGGTTTAAATATATCTCCAGTGCTAATCCCTAAACAAAGATGCAATGATTTCTGCTAAATATGTTGGATTATTTATTAAGATAAAGTCAAGGATACGAAAAGCCACGTCTGGTGGAACACTGATTACCATTCAAGATGGGAGATGATGAAACCAGATGCACCCCCACCCCTGGGGGAGGGAGGATGTTACAGGAAAGGGAAAGTTAGTGAATGATTAAAACAGTCTGATTCCTAGAGGCAGAGCAGCCTTCGTCTTGGGTGTAGCATGTACACCAAGGTAAGGAAGAGGAGAAGCACCAGACACCCTCACTAGCACTGGGATACACAGCGCCACCATTCAGCAAGGATCATTGACCATGAGACAAGCCTTGAGCACAAAGGAGAGTTAAGCAGCTTCCACATTTTAAGGAATTCCCAATTGAGTGGTGGGCCCAGGGAAGTAGGGAGAGCCACTGATAGCTCAGAGGACATTTCTGGGCAAACTGGGAGGATGCTCCCTATTCTCCAGGTGCGCTCAGCCCTGTACCAGGAAGCGTAACTTGGCTAGTGGATCTGGAAGGATTTCAGCTGGCCAGATCTCCTTTTATAGAGACTCTGCATGAGCAGATGTAGCATCCTGAGCATGTAGAGAAGGCCAGAGGGTGAATGTGGGTGAAGCATTGCCCATCCAGGCAGCAGCTGAGTCAAATGAAGGAATCTCAAGAGACTGTTTCTCAGCTTGGGTCTGCCACCTCTGCAGCCATGGTACTTCTTTCTCCACTAGCCTGTTTCCCCCAGCCCTAATACTGCTCTCAACAGGGAATTTTTGATACACTGAAGCGGTTCAGACTTGGAATCTGGACAGGGAGTTATTGTCATAAACAGTATAGCTTGGGTAAGTAACTTAACTTCATGCCTCAGTCTCCAGTAAAATGGGGGTGATGACTTTTTCTCGTGAGGCGCAAATGAGATAGTGATATATTCAGCAAGTACATGTATGTGCCTGTGCTGGATTTCCTGGGAGAAAATGAGAAGTCACAGTCTTGACCTGAGAGAGCATATAATTCATGCACTTGCTGAAGTGATTGAATTTAAATCCATTTTTTTCCCATTTGTCCCATCTGTTCTTTTCTTATCTTCTTTTGTATTAACTAATTTCTATTACTCCATTTTGTCTCCTTTGTTGACTGATTAGCTATAACTCTTTATTTTATTATTTTAATAGTCACTTTAGGGCTTAGGATACATCTTTAACTTAATACAGTCTACTTTCAACTGATATTGTACCATTACATGTATAGTATAAGAGACTTATAAGTATATGTTCATCTCTCCTTTGTTCCATTGCTGTCAGATATTTTCTTCTACACATATACATCACATGACATCTTTAATGTTTTTGCTTTAAATAATCAACTGTCTTTTTAGATGATTTAAGTAAAAAAAATTATATACATATTTATTTACTCACATAATTACCATTTTCTGTACTCTTCACTCTTTGTTAATATTTATTTCTATTGTGTATCATTGTCTCTTTACATTTCTTACAGTCTCAGTATCTGGTGCTGAATTCTTTCAGATTTTGCATGTATGAAGAAATATTTATTTTGCCTTTAGTTTTGAAAGGTATTTTTACTTGTTATATAATTCTAACTTGGCAGTTTTATTCTTTCAGTACTTAGAAGATGTTATGCCGCTGTTTTCTTTCTTACCTTGTTTCTGATAAAAAAAATCTGAAGCTATTTTTATTTTTATTCCTCTATACATAAGTGCATCTTTTTCTCTGACAATGCTTAAGATATTAAAAATATCTTTAAGATCTTTAAGATATTAATCTATATCACTCATTTTGACCAATTATGATCATGTTTTATTTGACAAAATTCAACACATATTGATGGAAATCTTCCAAAATAAAAGGGAATTTCTTCAATCTGATAATGGGAATCTACAAAACCCTACAGCTGACATTGTACCTAATGCTTTTCTCCCAAGATCAAGAGTGTCCACTCCACTCATACCACGTCTATTCAACAATTTACTAGAGTTGGTAGTCAGTACAATAAGGCAGAAAAAAGAATTGAAAAGAAAAAAGGAAGAAGTAAAACTATATCTATATGCAGATAACATGAATGTCTATGTAGAAATTGTTATGGGATATATGAGATATATATATATATCTCATATATATACATAATACTAGAACTAATGCTTTTGGCAAAATGCAGGATATAAGATCTATGTACAAAGTGAATTGTATTTCTGTATATTAAGAAGTAAAAATCAGAAATTAAAAAATTTTAAATAGCACTTATAATACCATCTAAAATATAAAATACTTGACAAATGACTTCCCATACACTAGAAACTAAAAAACATTGTTGAAAGAAATTCGAAAAGTCTTAAATAAATGAGAGACATACCACGTTCATAACTTGGCAAATCAATATTGGTAAGATGTTAGCTGTCTCAAAAATTGATCTATAGATTCCCTGTAATCCCAAAACTTCTGACAAGTTTTAGGTAGAAATTGCAAACCCAATCCTAAAATTCATTTGAATATGTAGAGTGTCTGGAATAGACAAAACAACTTTGAAAAGGCTGAATAACTAACATTACCTAACCTCAAGACTTTCTATAAAACTGCAATAATCAACTCAGTGTGGTTTTAATATAAAGATAGATAAACAGTTCAATTGGATAGAACAGAGATCTTAGGAATAGACCCACACAAATATGGACCACCGATTTTTACAAAGGTACAAAGGAAATTTTGTGTAAAAATGATAATATTTTCAACAAATAGTGCTGAAATAGTTTAACATCCATATGCTAGAAAACAAAATTTGATCCATGTCTCTCACCATGTTAATAAATTAACTCAAAATGAATCATAAACCTGAATGTAAATCTTAAAACTATAAAAGCTCCATAAGAAAATACAGGGAAAATCTTTGTGGCTTAGCTTTAAGCAAAGACTTCTTAGGGATAACACTAAAGGCTTATTCCAGCAATTAAAAAATTGATAAACTGATCTTCATCAAAATAAAAAACATCTGGTCTTACAAGACTCTATTAAAATAAGGGGAAAAAAAAGGCCATAGATTCTGAAAAAAAAAATTCCAAAATACATATCTGATAAGGGATTTGTATTCCAAATACATAAAGTACTGTTCAAATTCAATAGTAAAAAAAAAAAATAGATAATTTTTTTAAAATGGGCAATAGATTTGAAGAGAGACCTTACACAGATATATACAGATGGCAAAGAAACAACTGAAAAGTTGCTGAACAAAATTAATCAGTAGAAAAATGCAAGTTAAAAGCACAATGAGAAGTCACTACATATTTATTAAAATGGCTAAATTAAAAATGTTGATCTTGCCAAGTGTTCAAAAGGATACAGAGAAATTGAAACTCACATAAGTTGAAACTCACATAAATTGGGATGTAAAATGGTGCAACCAATTTGGAAAATAGTTGAGCAGCTTTAAAAATTTAAACATAAACACATCATATGGTCTAGTCATTTCCTTCCTATGTATTTACCCATGAGAGAGGAAAGCATAAGACCATACAAAGATTTGTTCATAAGTGTTCATAGCAGCTCTATGTGTAATACCCCTAAAGTATCAAGTACCTAAATGTTCACCAACAAGTGAAGAGATAATTCAACTGTGGTGTATTTGCACAGTGAAATAACACTAGTCTATAAAAAGAAATGAATTATTGATGCAAACATTAACATGAATGAATCTAGAAATAATTATCCTGAGTGAAAAGAACCAGACCAAAAAAGAATACATTCTATAGAATCCCATCTTGTATGAAATTATAGAATACACGACATAATCTGTAATAACAGATCATGGATTCCCTGGAAATAGTGAAGGTAGTGGTGGCAGAGTGAATAAGCAGGAAGGAGAAAAAGTGGAATGAGGAAAATTGGGAGGGATGGTAGTTATGTTCATTATCTTGAGTATGGCGATGGCTCCATGGGTGTACCATATGTCAAAACTTATCAATCAGTTCTCTTAAATATGTATAGTTATTGCATGTCAATTTTACCTTAATAAAACTGTTGAAGAAACAAAAAAGAAAATAACAGATAAATTTTGATTAATTGATAGTAAAGGTAGAAGGCTAATTATACTGAGCATCTAGAGACACTATCTTCAGGGAAGTCCATACTTGTTGACTCATTTCATATGATATTTTTTTTTATCCTTATTAAATAAGTAACAATAACCTGATGCTTAAAAAAATTGTTGATTCCATAGAGTGGATGCATTTATTCTCCATAAATTAAACAGTTTTTTTGGGGGGGAGGGAAATACTCAACCAGATATACCTAAATGTGAGATAGCCACAGATGACCATCATCAAGTCTAAGGTTGATTTGACAAGTTGAGAAGACTTGAAAAATGCGATGACTATTACTCCTTGAAAAGACATCAAACACCTGTTCCAAATATTCCTCTGCATTGAGCAGGGGATGAACCCTGCCTTGCTCTTTCAGACTGGTCTGCTATCCATAGGATAGACTCAAGGAAGCATGTGTAAGGAAACAGCTATGCAGTTCCACTGGGGGGAGGGGCTCCATCACTCTTAGACCGGGGAGGCACTGTCACGCTTAGACAAACAAAGGGCAGGCTCTTTCTACCCTCTGGGGAAACCACATACTTCTAGGAAAACATGACTGAGGGATGAGGTTCCACTCTAGAATGTCACAAGATGATAAACGTTAGGAGAGCTCACCTCGTAGTCCTCCACTCCTGGACAGCAGAAGGCGATTTCCAGTCATTGGTTACTGTTTCCTTTTCAGCACACCTAAAAATAGAAATACCTGGGCTGCCCAGCCAAAAAGCACCTCTGTGTCCGTGCTCTGGGTTTAGGTGGGTTTTCAAACCAAGCGACAGGAAAGCAAACCGTGGAAACTCTCCTGTCTCCGCCTGTGGGTTTGCATCACACCATTCGCCCACTTCACTGGCCCTTCCAGGGCCTCCAAGGTTGGGCTCTGGTCACCACCTCATCTCGCTTCTTAGTGGTCCTAGTGGTTCTCTCTAGTGGTCCTAGCTTTAGCGTGGGCAATTCTCCTTTAATTTGGTTTAGCCTGTAAAGTTTTAGAGTTTTTGAAAAGGAACTTCATTAAAGGATACAGAGAAAAATAAAATAAGCCAGATGTGGAAAATGTGAACATAAAGAAATGACAAAATAACAGAGCAGGAAGATTTATCTTATTGCAGTCAGGCATTACTGGCCACCACAGTTTAATGGGCACCCTTTATTCAGGTGCATTAGACCCCAAGGCCAGACCCAATTTCTCAAATCTCACAGCCATGGCCAATTTCAGCTAAGGCCAATCCTGAGCCTGCAGTGACCTCTTGAGATGTGAGCCCAGTGGCATCCCCCTGAGCCACAGGCTGCAGATGTTTCTCCTGTGAGCTGCTTCTCTCCCTGCAGGGTAACCTTGAACCCTAGATACCGCCCTACTCCCCTCGAGCACTACAATGCAGGGATCATGTCTGTCCTGTTGGCAGCTCTGTGTCCAGTGCACAGCACAACGCTCGGCAGGCACTAGGTCAGTATTTGTTCAATGAAAATGTGTTCTCTGGTTTGCAGCTACCTGCACAAAATCAATCTGCCTGGTCACTTCTGTGAAGTTATTAACAAATCTGGCTGCAGAAATCTCTTGTCTGATGTGTTTGTTCAAGTTTTTGAAATCTAGTTTGAAAAATTTGCCAGAAATCAGGTTTGGATTCCAGCTCTCTCATGTAATGACCAGATGACAAGGGACGATTCACTTGCTATTTTGAACCTCATTTTTCTCATTGATAAAGTGGATATGAAAATTGTGATCTGGATCATGTGGTGGGTTGTTGAAAAACCTGTCTTCCTGATGGACTGCAGTGTTTTATAATCTGTAAAGGACACACAGATGTTAGGTGTTAGGGGACAGGATGCTTACCTCCTACTTGTTCTGTTCCAGGTGGAGCCCTTCCATTAGGAAAGCTGTTTGGGTCTCTGTCCCTACTCTGACTGCTCTGATTGATGAGTGTGGGAGGAGGAGGAGAACACATGTGGTTCTTAGCTCTCCTCTTACACCCTCTGCCTCCAGCCCAGGAAAAGCACCTCCTTTTGGCTCCTCCTCTCGGTGTGTCTTACAGGGCCTGATGTAAGAGCTATCCAAGGCTGGACCAGAAGGTAGAGTGACATCCAGCCAGCTGGTCTAACCTGATTCAGATAACCAGTCTCCCACCTGGCCGTAATCAGTGGCAACCTCACTGTTTCGATACATCTTCACCTGTCTGAATCCTGAAAACTCTCTCTCATTTCGTTCTGAATTCAGGTGGAGGAAATGGATATTATTAGTTGAGTAGCCTCAATCCCCATAGTTGTCATTTCTGATTGTTCTTATTAAGAGCCATTATAGAATTCTCCGACTCCTGAGTTGCTGGGAGTGGAATTCAGTAGTTTCTACTCCTAGAAAACAGGACCCATGTTAAGGCCTCTGCAGACTGAAGTCCAAGAACAGGCAGATGCCCGGTGCAAGTGGCAGGGGACCGCACTGGCCCAGCTCTCTGCTCTCTCTTCCCTCAGGTCCAGCTTCATCCCCCTTTCCTCACCTGTGTCTGTCTACCTGTGTCCCACCTCATGGTGCAGCCACTCTGCCTTCTCTCTCATTCCAATATTGCAGTCCTCTCTCCTGCTCTCACCACGCCCACCCCTACCCCACATCTTAAGGTGCAAACCTCCCTTTAAATCTCCCTCGAGGAAACTTCTCTTTCTCTTGGCAACTGGTGATTGACTCTCTGGGTAGAGTGAGCGTGCTTATCTGTATGAAGGGCACTCTGGAGAAATAAATTACGCAAAGGATGAGGAAAGGTTTCGAGAAGAAATGCTAGCTCTGGAGAAAGACACAGGAACCCTGGGGACAGCACCACCCCTCCGTGAGTGATGGACCTGTTCAGCCTGAGTTACTGCCACATGCCAGACTATCATTTTGAATAGCTCAGTATGGCTGCAGGAGAAGCAGTCAGGCACCCATTGAAACCATTAATACACTGGGGTTCAATTATAACATGAGGTGCTTGCTGGTATATAGATATCAGGAGATTACATATATATATATTTGACCCGAGTGCCAGAAATCCACAAAGGTTAGTAAAATTAATCATGACTTGAGTATGTATGAAATCTTGTCAATTAGTATACCAGATGATGGACAAATAAGTTTGTCCCCAAGTCCCCAGGGTTCCCCCTTAGGTCCCAGACTTAATAAACATTGCTAGTAAAAAGCTAGTTAGATGCTATATTTCCTTTGCTACTGAAAAGACACATTTGGAGGCATGATGGTGTGGAAGTGACATATCTCAACTAAGGGTCAGAAGACTGGACTAGCCAAGGGAACAGCTGGTTAACCCAGAGGAAGTCACCAGAACTCATTGAGCCTAGCTTTCCCCATCTATGAAATTAAAAAAAAAAAATGATACCTGCTTCTTCAGCCTCTGTAGCAATTTTCTTTTTTACCTCCCTTTTTGTTCCTTCAGCTCTCATTTCCTAGAGCCTTCCTGCCGCCTGTCTGAGTTGCTCCCAGAGTGGCTTATGGAGGAGTTCTCTGTACTCTGCTCATATCCTCTCTGCCTAAATTTAAACATTTTTATTCTGTTTATTTCCCTAGAGGCTGTGGTATCCTCAGCCCTCCAAGGTAAAGATTGTTTCAGGGTACGGCAGTAATGATGTAATTGTCATCCTTGAGGTATGAAACACTACGAAGAAATGGATCTCTAGTATGAGAATTTTTGGCAGGGAGTTCAAGGTTATTGTTCCAAGCCTACATACGAGGGAACAGAAAGATGAAGAATTCACAAAGCTCATGTGTGTTGGAGCCCCTCTCAGCACCTGCTCACTGTGGAGAGCCATGTGGACTAAGCATTTTGGTCCAAGAGCAAAGTGTTAGAGCTGCCCTCTAAATATTGCATTTATGTTTGGTCTGCCTTTGAACTTGCTAGTGTTTCCTCATACCTGGAATGTCAAAATGAAGGCTCAGAGCACAGTGCTGAAGTCCAACCTGCGGCTGCTTTTACATACCCTTCGCAGAAGTGCCTACAACAAAAACTAGTTAAATCCTAGATTTAACTGGTGCATCATTCATACTTTAGTAGATACTGTGGATTGAACAGAACAGACAGTCTCTGGGGAAGTTCAACCTGGACAAGAAAAAATGGCTTGGAATACAAGAGAATATTTTAAAGACAGGCAACAAGTCCATCTTTTGTTCATCTCTTTATTCATTGATTGATTGAATCACTCACTTCCTCACCAGATACATTGTTTTTTTCTGTGTTCTAGGCACATTCTAGCTGGGGGACCCAGTATGGTCTCAAGGAAGATGAGATGTTTGAACTGAGCCTGAGAGGAAAAGAAATAACTTTGTAGGGAGAAATATATAGGAATGACAGTACACACGTTGTAGCTATAGAAACACTACCAATAAAGGCTAAGGAAAGAGAGGAAGCAGTAAGTTAATTGTTAAACAGGGCAAATGTGAAGGAGAAATGAGAGGGGATGCCAAAACAGTGGCTACAGTCAGAATTCAGAGCACCTGATATAGCACACCAAGGAACCTGGGCATTCTGCTGCAGGTAATGGGAAGACATGTGGATTTTTTTTAAGCAAAGACATGCCATGATAATACTTGCAGCATTAGAAAGCTAATCCTAGACATGGCATCAGGGATGTGGTAAAGGCAGTAGAGAATACAAGGAAAACAGTTAAAAGACCACTGTCATACAAGTAGCGAGGGACTGAAATGGGCAATAAGTGTGGGAACGGAAAAGATGGAATGGGACCAAGAGATGCTCTGGAGGTGGAATTACCATAACTAATCCGGCACGTGGTGTGGAACTTAAAAGAGAGAGAGAGGAGATCAACTAGGATAGTGATGAGAAAATTATTATACAAGAGCAGGAGCAGGTGATGAGAAAGAAGATGGGCTCCATTTTGACCATGCTGAGCTTGACATTTAATCCTATGAGACATTCAAGGGAAGCTACCAAAGTAGGCAGCTGGTTAGACAAGCCCGGAGCCCAAGAGGATGGCCAGCTTCAGGATGGAGGGCCGTGTCTCCACATGCACTGTTCAATGATGCCGGAGTCTTCTGTTGACAAATGGAAGCTGTGGAGAAAGGTTGAGAAAGAGAAGGGTGGATTTCTTCCCTCTTCTTTCTTCTCCTTTTCTTGTGTGTTTTTTTCCTTCCACTCTCCAGTACCTCATTCGAATCAGCCATGCCCATCCTGTCCATTCCACTCCATCCTTCTCCCTATCTTGGTGGAGTAAAAGATGAGAGGCAGGGTCTCATACAACAGCCATGAGATGGGTAAACCCTAAAGCAGAAGGGAAAGTACAAAAAGATGATCCCCTACAGAAAACTGCCTGTAGCTGAATGCAGTATATATTTCTAAATTATTACTATCATGGCACCAGTTAGGATTATGTACACTATATACTTGATTTTTTCTTGCTCTACCCAGTTCAACTCCTTTCCTGTGCCCTTGCCCATCATGTGGTTCCTACCCATGGGGCCAGAGACGGGCATGCCCCTGTCCTCTTCTGGACTTCACAGATGGCATTTCTCTCCTGGGAATGTTTTTTTCTCCTTTTCCCTCTCATTTAAGTAAGTCTTGCCTTCTTTTGGGGTCCAGCACAAGCCTCAACTTCTCCAGTTCACCTTACCCAATTATTCCAGCCCACTCAATCAATCACTCCTGTATTGTTTCTTAATAATGTCAATAAACTGTAATCTTGGGGAAGAGCACACTCCTAAATGAAATTTGGAGCTGGAGCTCTTGGAGAACTTTGGCCCTTGTTTCCTTTTTAAAAACATAAATTTATTGGAGTAATATTGGGTAATAACATGTACATTTCAGGTGTACAACTTTATAATACAACATCCACACGTACACTCCACTGATTGCTCGCTGGCCAGTCTTCTCTCCCTCTGTCACCATATACTTGTCCGTCCTTACCCTCTTCCTCTTCCACATCCCCAACTTTTCTTTCTGGTAACCGCCATGGTGTTGTCTGTGTCTGAATCAGTTTGTCCTTGTTTCTGAGCATCCACAGTTGTCTCTTATCCCTGTGCCACCAGGCCCGCCCTTCTGTTATGCCGATCTAGGTAATTGGTAGATAGAAGAATGTCAGGGCCTAGAAAGTTCAAGGCATTTTCATTCAAGAAGGCTGACTGCTACTCCAGAGAGAGGAGAAATAAGTAGCTCCAGAGAAGTTGGAGGAAGGAATGAGAGAAACCAGAACAGCCTGGGTTAACTCGGCCAGAGGGTTTTGAGGGTTTGGGGCGCACATTTGGTGGATAGCTACTGTCCCTGGTGAGAGGAATTGGAGTGAAGAAAGGGTAGAAATGAAGTTGTTATTTTAGTTTGTTATAAAAGACAAAGCCTTGGGGGCATTTTAAACTATTTAAATTGTTTTTGTCTTTTGTTGTTATTACAAAAGGATTCAGTTGTATTTCAACTTCAATTAATAAAATATAAAAAAAAATTAGGCATACCTTTGTGTCAAGAATATGTTAAAGTCTTATTGTCATTGAGACTCATGAGTGTTCCCTGAAAAATTTTAGCAAAAATATATCAATAAAAATTTTAATGAACATGGACTATGTGCCTTGCTTATGTTAGGTACTATGGGTAATTAAAAAAAACACAAATCAATAAAAATAGTATTTAAAGGATTGGCTACAAATTAGACATCTAAAAATATACCAAGTTATAAGAAAGAAGGTGACAATCATCCACATGCCTTCACCTAAAAGATAATACTTTAGCTATTTGCCTGAGTCTTCCTTTTTTTTTAAGAAAAATTATTCTTTTTTTTTACAGTAAATAAATAAATAACATGAATTTTTGAATGGATATGGAAATATACAAAGATAACAGTGAAAATCACCCCTAAATCTTACCACCCAGAAATAATCATCATGGGTCTAGGGGAACCTCATTCTGGACATCTTTTTCTGCAACTATCCAGATAGAAGAGGGAATATACCTTTGGGGAAGTGTTATGTAATAGATCTGATTGTAAGATAAATTTAATTAACTTAATTTTATTTGAACTTAATAGAAGAAAAAGAAGCTGGTATTTAATTGTAAGAATCTCTAAACTTCAAATGATTGTGTTGTCACCATAAGGAACAGTTTTTCTTAAAAGAGTCCCTTTAAGTTTAAAAAGGGAGATTTAGAACTTTAAGAGGTGAGAGTTATGATTTTTAAGTGACATTTGCCCATGTACTTTCTCTGTCTCTCTGTTTTAAAATTTAATTTAATTTTTTGGTTTTTTATATCACAACATTCAGGCTACTTTTGTATGCAGTAAGTTGGGTTTCCAGCTACAGCTTTTGTGTTTCTTGTTTTTCAAATGTATTTTTTTTTCCTTAGTGCTTCAATCTCATTTTCTATGTCATTTTGTTGTTTTATTATCTTACCCACAAGTTTTTGTTTTGTTGAAAATTTCTTTTTAGATTATCCTATAATAGGGGTTGGTACACTTACGTAAAAGGCCAGATAGTAAAATTTTAGGCCTTGAGAGCCATAGTTATAACTACTCCTACTTGACTCTGCCATTTGTATCATGAAAGCAGCCTCAGAGAACACATCAGTAAATGGGTGTGTTTGTGTGCCCATAAAACTTTATTTACATAAGAGGTGGTGAGCCAGTCATGTGTCTTTCCCTTGTCTGGTATCTGCTAGTAATGTTTTTGTGTGGGGAGAAGAAGAATTTTTTTTCTTAAAAATTATTTTGTTGTGTAGTAGGAAGAGAAATTCTTAGATGCAGGTTCTAGTGACCATTTGAACCCAAAAATGCTTTTAGGATTTTGGTCTTGCGGTTCTAGACATGGCACTACTGCATGGCTACAGGCAGATCAGCGTTACCTGGGCCCCATGTGGATGGAAAGGAAGACTGAGGGCAAAGCAAATTGCTCAGAGACACATGAAATGTTAGTCTTGGAGATGAGACTTGAACACAAATCTCAAAAAAAAAAGTTTCTGTTGAGGCAAAGTTCATAAAACATAAAATTAAGCATTTTCAAGCAAACAATTCAGTGGCATTTAGTACATTCACAATGTTGTGCAACCACTGCCTCCAGCCACATTTTTGTCACTCCAAAAGGAAGCTACATATCTATCAAGCAGTTGCTCCTCCTTCTTACCTCCCCCAGTCCCTGACAACTAGTGATTTGCCTTCTGTTTCTATGGATTTGTGTATTATAGATCTTTCACATAAAAGAAATCATACAATACGTAACCTTTCAGAGTCTGGCTTCTTTCACTTAGCATCATGTTTCTGCCGTTCATTCACATTACAGAGTGCATCAATACTTCATCCCTTTTTTAGGACTGAACAACATTTCACTGTACTTATATCACACAGATTACCCATTCATTTTTTGATGGACATATGAGCTGTTTCCACCTTTTGGCTATTGTGAATAGTGTTGATATTTACACGTATGTAGATGTACTTGAGTCCCTATTTTTAAATCTTTGGAGATATCCTAGGTGTGGATTTGTTGAATCATAATATTCTATGTATAACTTCTTGAAGAACCACCAGAAGCTGCTGTTTGACAGTCCTACAAACAACATGTTTCAATTTCTTTACTTCCTTGCCAACACTTATTTTTTGTTTGGTTGGTTTTTGTTTGGTTTGGTTTTGGTGAACACAGATTTTTATCTTTCAGTGGTCTTATCTTAGAAGGTTATAGAATTTGTCTTACATTTTTCACTTATTTGACTTTTGTGATTATATTGCCTAGCACGATTCAAGGCCTATAATCCATATCATTAAATACTTTATGGATACAGTCTGTCTTATAAGTCTGAATTCCCAGAGAGTGTTCATTGATCTCAATGACAATAAAATTCCAAAATATTGTTTAAACAAATATGATTGTATTTTATTTTAAAATTTGAGAATTGCAGTAGGGATAATAGCCAAATCCTTTTATAATTCGCATGCTAGGAGGATGAGGCTCGAGTGCCCATCTGCCAGGGCTGCTGTGGAAGTGTCCACTTCCTTGGGTAGGATACTGGAGAGAGTGGTTGCTAATGTCCTTTCCAACTACATTTTAAAATCAGAATTTGAATATTTATGGAGGTCTTTCAGAGAATGTACAAAACCCTGAGAATATCGTAATGCATAATTAAAAACTGGATTTTGCCATCTTGCCACATTGGAGAAATTTAGAAGCTGGTGTCCAAAAATCCAACCTCGATATGATGTTACAAGTCAAAATGCCGAGGGCCACTGCCTTGTGGAGGCTGGAGGAGTAGCAAGAATAAGTGGCACCCCAGTCCGACTACCCAGAACTGTAGCAGCTTTCCAGGGCAACTCCGGGCCCTGGCTGAGGTGAGCTGGTCCCTTGCCTTGGAATCTGCAACCTCAGAAATCTGCCAGCAAAGCTGGCCAGGCACGTGTTGTTCAAGCCTGATATCCCCCAGCAAATCGCTTTGCATCTGGAACTCCTGCCCTGCTGTGCTTGGATGAATCCTGAAGGTCACCCTCCACTCTTTGGAAGGAAATTTCCACTCTCTGTGGCCTTTCCCACCTCAACCCCATGCACCCAGCAAGGACATTGTAGAAAGGAGCCTTCTTCTCTGAGGCTGATATTACCCCAGGAAAAGGAGGGGTTTCTGGATTTCCTTGGAGGGGTTGACCAGAGAAAAGCCCTCTGTAAAAAGGAGCTGGCACCTACCTCTCCTGATAAACAGGGCTGCAAATCAAGTAGGTTACTCATATGAAATGAGGTTTATTTACAAGTGGGAAGAAATCTATAAGGAAGAGTTATTAAGTCCAGGAGGAGCTGATTTATGTCACAGTAAACTTCAGACTCCAGTTCAGCCAGGGGAATGCCAGTCTCTGGCAGGTGTCCATGAATAATTCCTCCTTCTTCAAGAGCATTCTCTTTTCTTTTCCAGCCACTGGACAAATTCCTCAGCTGGCTTGAGGACTTTTCCCTTCCTGCCCTCCTCCTCAGTTCCTTCTTCTTCATTATCTTCACAGCTCCAGGAGGTGAGAGGGAGCAGGGCCGTACCACCAGCCAACTTTGAGAAAGCCTCAGGTGTTTGTCATCCCATGTGGATTCTCAGAGCCTGGGAACTGAGCAGTTTTCCTTCAGGCTGGTGGAGACTGGCTGGGAGATCTGAGGAAGCCAGGGTAGGTGTCAGCACAGATACTTGGCTTCTGTCAATAAACACGTGGGATCACGACATCCTCCGGGTTTGGAGGCCACAGGGTCCTGCTTTTTAAGACTCTGTAAGTAGGAACTATTTAAAGAGATCCTGGCCTCCAGCAGCCCTTGCCTCTGATAAGCTCAGAATACTCAGATCTTTGACCAAGAGTTCTGTACCTGAGGGTGTAATGGTGGCTGTCTGTCCTCTGTGGATGCAGGCAATTGGGGCTCCTTTGGACTCCAGATTTCATCTGCATTCAGGTGGGACATGATATTTTTTCAGCATGCACTGCAGGGGTTTGTACCTGCATGCATAATTTCTCAGAGAGCACAGACTGGCTTCTATTAAATGGAGTTGGGATGCTGAATGCATAAATATGGCTAGGAGTCATCTATAATCTATCTATCTATCTATCTATCTATCTATCTATCTATCTATCTATCTATCATTATCATCATCATTTATCTATCATCTATCTATCATCTATGCATATATACCAATGTCTCTGCGTAACTCTGAATTTTTCTGTTAACATTGGTAGAAATATAAAGTCCATGACCAAAATCTCATTACAAAACCTGATCAAATGGAAACAATATGATGAACTACAATCTTTCCTTTCTTAAAACAACCTCATATAGAGTATTCATGGATAAAAGCAGGAGTGAATATCACACACAGAGACACCTCTTGAGGATTTCACCTTAATGTGATATCAGGCATTTAAAGCCTTCCATCGGCATTTCCAAAGTAAAGGATTAAACGCCTCGTTCCCCTTCAGGATCCACTTGTGCCTCCAAGGCTCTTGTGGGCAAGAGTGAGAGATGGCCTCCATGGCACTGAGTTTCTGAACTCAGTGTTCTTAGTCACCAACCAAGCAGCCAAGGCCCAGCCTTCCCATCCTGCTTTCTGAGGTATGGGGAGTGGCATGCTGACCCCAGGACCTTGTCCTGGCCACAATAGGGCATGTCTAAGACCCAACCATTCTGCAGTCACCCCTTCTCAGTTCCAGGAAGCTAGCCAATCACTGTGAATTCTGTTATTGGTTTCACCCAGAGCTGGAGAAAAGGAGTCTTATTCTGTTCTCAGCTGTAAGCTTAGTGTTGGAGCAGAAAATGTTTGTGGCTTCAGTGTGAGAGACTCTTCCCTTGGGAGCAAGAGAGAGAGGACCAAAGCCCCTGCATAAAACACAGTGGACAAAGCTTCAGAACTCCAGGTCACAGACACAATTTCAAGTGTGTCTATCTCCTTGGTATCCCCTTTCTCACATATAAAGTGGAGCAAGATCAGTCAAAATATGTCTGATCTCATAAGAAGATCTCAGATATCTCTTTGCCTCTCTGAATCTTACTCATATTTAATGGATCATCTTTACTTATCAATCTCCCATAAGTCCCTCGCTGATTCCCCAGTCAAAACTAAACTCTTCTTAAGCATCTATAGCATTGATTATTTATTTTACAACATATCACATATTTTGTGTTTTTCTCTCAAAGTTTTACATGTTTAAGTCTTAATACTCCAGTAAACTTGAGAGCAGACCCTTTATCATATAGGCATATCTCAGAGTCCCCTAGGGATCCTGCATCAGTGCTGGGTGTAGAACGAATGAGAGAGCTAGAAACACATGTTGTGGGATCTAATTGTGTTACGATTTCCAGATTGTCACATCTGAAATTTATCAACCAGGACCCGTCATTCTCATGAAGGCCCTGGCACTTTGTAGTGTGAATTCTTCTTGCCCAGAAGCCATCATGGAAAACAGGATTAGGAGTTTGCCCTGAGAATGGACTTGGCACAGCAAATGTCTAGTCCTCTCCACAGAAGAATCCCTTGTAGGAAGAATGCCCCTCCTGGATAGCTCTCTTTTAAAGAGTGACTCGAGTATCTAAATCCTTTACTCATGACCTGTTGCTTCTGAGGATGCTATTAGGAATGAGGATTGTATGGAATTTTTTTAAGGGATAAGACTAAGGACTTATAAATTCTACTTCCATTTCTTCTGCAGAACACAGGTTTTCAGGCTTCTGTCTAATGCACACAAGATTGAGAAAAAGCATCTTTTTGTGTACCCACAGAATGGAAGCCATGTGGAAAGCATGTAGCATTGCCTCTGCCACGGTCCTCAAGATGGGCTCTTGTTCTAGTTACATCAAAGAGACCAGTGAGCCTGGAAGCAGTGGATGAGGGGGTTACCAGGAACCAAGTAATGGAGAGTTTGGGGTTCAATTCTAAGTGATTGAAAGCATTGGAAGATTACAAGCAGATGAGTGACCCAATCAGACTTAAATTTTGTAAAGGACTCAGGTTCTTTTCCCTTTGTCCCTTCCCAGCCTTCTCTGGCTCTGGCTGGCTCATGGAGGGCAGCAGCCCTTTTATCCCCCAGAGCCTGCCCTTTCATTCTTTGACACTGCAGTGGTCCACTGGGTACAGAAGTGATGCTCAGAGAATGAGAGCAGTCTCAGCAAAACTGTCATGCTAATTCACTGTTTTCTATCTCATTTTTTGTTTGTTTGCATTGTTTTTGTCAGCAGTCACCCATTTCTTTCAAATATGTTGTATCCTTCAACAGTTCTGGATGACTTCCTTTAGAAGGAGAAACTATTAATAAATTCATTCATACGACATTACCAGAGATAAAGCCTGTATTATTAGGTAGGTGGAGGATAGGATGGGTGGACTGCCAACAGCCTCCCACCAGCCTCAGCACAAGCTCTCCACTCGGATCACGCAATAACTCAGTGGCCTGGCAATCTCTCCCCTTCCACACTGGTGGGAACTATGCTTTTAGAGGTGACAGTGCACTTTAATTTCTAGGCTCACCCAGGCGTGGACTGGGCTGCATTGAAGGCCGATAATGAAAATTCGGTGATGTGTATTTGATAATGTGCCGAGCGTGCCTGGCACACAGTTGGGGCTGAGTTTATGCATTCCTGTGGAGGTCTGAACACCCCTGGCCCCAAGCAGGGGCATGGGATAAGAAAAGCCACAATGCTGCTCCCTGTGTTCTTTATGTCCACTTGACAGCCCCTCCTCTAAGCGAGAGACCTGTACTCAGTGTTCTTTTCCCCCTGAACAAATACAGAGGAAATGGATTGAGAAGACAAGAAGGAAAAAACTCTATTTCTCCTTGACTTACGCACCAAACTGAGATCCTACAGAGAATGGTATTTCTCTCACTGCAGTTTCCCAGTGACAATGGGGTCAGAGAAAGCATTTTTCAAAAAGAGCTTCTTTTCTCAATGTATGGCAGAGCATCCAGTAACAAACAGCAAAATGAAATAGGTCTCTGTTATCTCTCCCCCCAAAAGAGACAGCCATACAAGGGAAGGAGATAATTCCCCTCTGGCTTTTATATGCCTCATAAAATGCATTGTGCAGATATGCAAAATATATAGGACTGGGCAGACATGCAAGATGGGGACAGGTACAACCCCTAGTTCCTCACGCTTTTTGGACTCAGCAACAGCAAAGCAGAGAGATTTCTTTTTCTTTTTTTTTTTTTTCTGAGAATAAGGACAACATCTGGGAAGCTCCTACCCTCAATGTAGCCTCCGTATTGACCTTTCACACAGATGACAGCTCAGAAGTGAAAGCAATAATGATGATGATGATGATGATGATGATGATGATGATAACAATGACAATGATAGTGACTAATAGAAATAATGATTATAAAGCCTGCTCTTTTCCCTTTGCCCATCTGTGACTCAGCTTTTGACTTGCTGGGACATAGTTTATAACTTGCTGAGTTCTTAGAATATGGGGCAACCTCTCCCTCAGAGTCTTATAGTGTTGTGAGTCTAGCCACATATATGCTCACAATATTTAGCTTAAGTCACAGATGCTGATTTGCACATATGCATGCACATATGTGAGGCACGTCGTTTCAGGCCTAGCCCTCCAGGACCGTACAGGAGTGCTTTCGCTGGAGGGTGACCTCAGGAATGCCAGGCTCACAGCCACGGGGCAGGAGGGAGCATTTGGTGTCAAGTTGCAGATATTCCTTCTTTAGAATGTCTTCCAGCATGTTTGTTCCCAACTGTTTGGTCAAAGGACATTAAAGATACATACCAAGTTCTTCCTGAGAATTAGCTGAGAAGCATCTAATTAAATAAACATTGGAGGTGAGAGAATATCTGTTCTCAGAAGACCAGACAAATTGGACTGGGGACTGGAAAACCATCCATTTCTAAGATTAAGGCCCAGGGACAAGCACATATGGGTTCCTAAGTCAACGGCAGAGTGCAGCTTTAAGCAACACTTTTCTGTCCTCTAAGTGGCATTAAATGCAACAAGTTGGCTCTATCACCTTTTCATCACCTGTGGTTTCAAATATCACCTCTATGCAAATGTTCTCAGATCTGTTTTCTTTGGACTCTAGTCTTTCATTAATAACTACCCACTATGTAGACCCAGCTATTAACCATGAAGAATCTCAGAATCAACATGGCTAGCTGAATCTATCTTATCCTTCCCTCCTTTTGCATATCAGTGAGGATGGTTCTGGCTCTCAATAATGGAGGGTTGAACTAAAAATGTCTTACATGATAATAAAATTTTATTATCTTACATACTGGTAAGTGTGGAGATGAAGTAGTTTTAGGTTTGCTTGATTCAGTGGCATCGAGAGATCAGGTTTTTTCATTTGTTCATTTTTCCATCCTCAGGGGATTGGCTTGGTTTTCTGCACTGGTTCCCCTTTGGGTCCCAAGATAACCATAGCAGTTCCAGAAGATAATTGAATATGTAACATCAAAAGGCAGGAAGAGAGTCTGTCCCTCTGAAGACATCTCCTATAAAGAGCCATATGAATCCATTCCAGTAGACCTCCAGGATAACTCATGCCTCGCTGGACAGGATCTTGCTGGCGATGGGATGAGAAAATCATGGTTCTTTCGGACTCGCCTAGATCATGTGGCAGCTCTATAATGCCAGTGACAAGGAAAGGAGGACAGGGATGACTGTTGGATCATCAGCCAACGGGGCTGCCCATTGTCACCATACCCTTGAACGACTACTTCAGTTTACCCATCCCCACTGCTGGTTCTTTATACAGCCTTGCTCCAGCCCAGGCCCGCTCGCCATCGTTCTCCCTCTCTATTCCAACCACACCAGGCTACTTTCATTCCTCTTTTAGTATGCCATTCTCTAAACCTGGAATCTGGTACTTTCTTTTGTAACCTGCTGACATTTACCGAAAATCTGACCCGAGGGGTGGTGAGTACCATGGCTTATTCAATCTCCTTCGCCTATCTGTGGCTTACTCTGGGCATCATTCCAGCATGGCTCCACCACTGTCTTTCCCATTCTCACCATGCTCTGAGCTTGCTCTGGGGGCAGGGAAACAGCTAGCTTCTCTACGGCCCATACTTGGCGCAGTGTCAGCACATCGCAGGCTTCAAGAAGTGGATGTCAGATCAAAGACTGAGTGGACAGGTTTGGTGCACAGATGCCTATGTCTGATTAGGTAACGCCAGTTCTGTTGCAGAGTCAATATTCTCCCCAATCCCAATATGCACACGGGGAAGGAGTCCAGCTTTTCCAAAGCCTCATAGCATTTGGAAGGAAACTTATCAATGAAAGATAGACCAGAAGACGGATTAGCAAGGCTATTTTCCCCTGAGAAACACTTACTAATATTCCTTGGGGTCAGAATCCTTGAGAAAGCCCTACCAACTACTGCAGTCATTTTGACATAAGCCATGGAACGGTCTAACAATAACAGAACTTATAAAAATGAATTCTTTTTTTTTCTAAGCAAGATCAATAATAAAATTTTGGTACTTAAGATGGAGCTGGATCCTGGCTCAGTTTTAGGAAAAGGTGCCCGTCTGAGTACACATGTCTACAAGCTTCATTCCCACTGGGAGGCAGAGCTCTAACTGGAAGGAGATATGCTGGAGTGGGAGACAGTGAGGAAGTCACCCAGTGGCCCAGCAGGCACCCTGGGGAGTGGTCTTCCTTTATTAATTCACCCAGAGTGGTCAGAGTTCCTTCAGGTCAGGCAAAAGGCACCTCGGAGGCTCCTCTGCCTTTGCGTGGTTATCTTTAATTTATACACTCTCCCCAGGCCAGTCAGCCATGGCTACTGAGACAGGGCTGTTTGTATCAACAAAGCACATTACAAAAGCCATTGTGACTTATACAGAAAGAAAATATTGGGGTCCCTTTTCCTTTGTTAGTTAGCCATGCCCATAGTGAGCACTTGAATGTTTAGGCACACACTTTCTCTGCCGGCCTGGCTTATGTGGTTTGGAAAATCTGAGAATCCGCAGAGAATTTCATCTTCAGATGCCCTTCCCACACCTGTCATATCTGTATCTTTTCTCTCCCCTGGAACTCTGTCCTCTCCCCTCTCACAGGTGTTCAGTCATCTCACCAACACAGCACTGCCAGGAAAAAATCTGATTTTCCCCAGTCGCACCTGGGAATAAATTTAAGCCCCTCTATTACAGCTCCCAGGAATACATACCCATTAAATCTGCTATGATTTGTAGAATCAAAGACATTGTCCCCTGTTAAAGTTTCAAGCATCAGCGAGTGGATGTGCCACGTAAGTACACACATATGCAACTATCTGTGACACTTAAGCTCATGTTTTATAGCATTTGATCCTCTCAGCACCCACATGAGCTAGAGGAGATATTCTTAGCATCTTCATTTTGCAGGGAAAGAAACTGCAGTTTTGGGACTTTGAGTGGGTACGATTCCATTGGCATTAGGTGGTAAATGTACCTGAAGCCAGGTACCTCTAGTGACAAACTCTTCTGTGACTGTCTCCTTCTCTTTGCCAGGCCCTGGTATCTACGGTACTAGGCTAGCATACCATACTGCATCTGGGAGTAACAGGATGGATATTGAGGATACCGTAAAGGATACTAGGAATACTGGAATACCGCCCGTCATAATGGTCAGCTAATTCTAAAGGATTTCCCCCCAAAACCAGCAATCTCTCACCAACTTTTTTAGGGCAAAGGGCATTTTCTTGCCCCACTACATCTTTTAGTTTCTCACATCAGACTTTGATAGCCCCACTTGCTTCCAATTGAAAAGACCCTCCTCCTATCTTTTTTCTCTTTGTGCTGCCTCCCAGGAAGCTAGAGAGAGGGCTGTGGATGAGGCAGCTCTCATCGTCCTTGGGTGTCAGGAATTTGTGTTTGCAAATTGCTGGAGACAACTGGGGAAGGCAAAGAAAAAGCCCTTTTGGAGGCAGAGATGGACCAGAGAAATACTCTGCTCTGTGAAACAGATAAGCAGAAGAGCTGTTTATTCCCTTGGTGGCGTGAGGCCCGGCTTTGAGGCAGATAAATCTTTGCTGGTAATACAGTACTTAAACCAGAACTGACACCTTTTTATATCAACTGCAGAGAATTGCTTTTGTGTGGCTCTGATACAAAAGCTGCCTCTGCTCTTTCTTGCATATCAATTCCTCGGCAGCCTGTTGCTTATCTCAGCCTGCCCTTTAGACGCCTGCCCTTTAGACAACTGCCCCTGGCCTCAATACGGCATCAAGGTCTGAGAAGGGCAGAGGAAGAGGAATGACCCCAAAATGTCAAGGATAAGTAGCAGAAGCAGGCAGGCATTGGATGGAGTTGGGTGCTTCCCTGTTTCGAGGATCCTCCTCTCTGCCCCCACACATTCCTGTGCAGGAGCTTCTGGGACCAGCTGGTGAGGCAGAGCAGATGGGCAGAGCGTGGTCACTGTCCAGACAGCCTTTGCCAGGCACCAGGACCCTGAGGCAAATGGGCTCAAATTATTTTTAACTTTGTCTTTTAATAGACAACTAAAATATATTTGCTGCTGATAAATTGGATAATACTAATCAGCAAAGAGAATAAATATTTATATGTCTAGTTTGTTGCTATCTTTCCAAGGGTAAATGTGTATAGTGTGTGTGTGTGTGTGTGTGTGTGTGTGTGTGTGTGTGTGTGTGTATACACACATATATATATATACATTATTAATAAAAGCAAAATCATCTTATTATGGACTTAGTGTTTGTGTCCTCCCTAAATTCATATGTTGTAGCCCTAATCTCATATGACTGTATTGAGAAGTGCATCTTTATGGAGGTCGAGAAGGTTGAATGAGTTCATACGGGTGAGGCTCTAATCCAGTAGGACTAGTGTCCTTATAAGAAGCGACATGAACAAGCTCCCTCTTTCTCTCCCATATTGAGGACATAGCAAGAAGGTGGCCTGCCATCTACAAGCCAGGGTGTGAGATTTTACCAGGAACCAAAAAAGGCTGGCACCTTAATTAGGGATTTCCAGCTTCTTGAACTGTGAAAAAATAAATGTCTGTTGTTTAAGACACAAACTTTACAGTATTTTGTATGGCGGCCTGAACAGACTCTACATAGAATTTTGCTACTTTTGCCCCCAATTTTGGCTTTAATGTATCATACGCATCATGGTATGGTAGCACATACACTCCTGCAGCATCGTGAAAAATGCTTTGCCATGATGGGGCTCTTGGTTACCTTTCTAGTTCTCTGCTTGGCTACTGGCCTTCCTTCCTCTCGCCCTTTCTACCTACCTCACCTCTCCACTTGAAGTAGCGTGGAAACTGCCAGTGGGATTCTGGCACAGCCAGTTATTATGTATGTGACTGCCAAGATAATCTCTCCCAAACTCAGTTTCTCTCCCTACAAAACAGGCTAATAAGAAGGTGAGGACTATACAGAAAAATATTCATCGACATGGTGGCTGGTAAATAGCTGCTCAATTCAAACAAAAGTAGGTTTTGTCCACCAGAATATCCTCTGCACAGGAGTATCTTTGGTCTCCTGTGGTCCACCACTCAGAGCATCACCGGGGGGCGCGGTGGGGCATGGCTGCCTGAGCCATCAGTCTGGCTCATTTCTCCTTCCTGGCTCAGGGGTGAGTTTACTCCTTTCTTTGTCCTATCAAGCTAATTTCCTCTTGGCTGCTGCTATAATTTCTGCCCTCAGAGATTCTTCAACCTCCAAGGCTGTCTAGCAGAAAGGGATTGCATTCTTACAGATTTTTTTTTATAGTTCTCCAAACAAATCCACTGGCCCCTTCTGATTTTGAAGATTTAGCTGATGGTTGCTTTAGGGTCCTTGGAACTGGATAATACTCCTGTCACATGTTAAGGAAGTCACTTTGCTCTCAGAACCATGGGTCTGGGCTCAACTGAACCAAGATCCTTGCCTGAACCTATTTTTCTATGGTCTTTAGGAAAGATGTATTTGGCTATTGTCCTGGAAAGCAAAGTGACTCTGTCCCAGCTCAGAGTGACTATCCCAGCTCACTCCATCCAAAGCACTAACTCCCTCCTGAGTCCACACATTGCTTGTGGCACAGAACCTATAGCTATGGGCATTTGGCTGTGCTGGAAACCCACATCCCCTGCCAATCTATAGCTTCCTTCCCAAGCAGCTGCCACCCTACAATGGCATTAACATAAAATACAACTCAGCAGAAGCACATTTAATTTGCTGTGATTATACTATCTATTATACAACACAGTTTTAAGTACTACAAGCTCCCTAGAGAACAGGAGGGTGAAAAGAAAAAAAAAAACTCATGTAAAAGAACCCAACCTTCTCCACAATCACATAATGACAGAAGCTCTCAGTAACAAAATACAATTTGTGACATAATAAATAGTGTATTTTAAAGTACTTAACATTTCTCAGTTCTCTATTTCATTCCCATTAGGAACTCAGTGTATTTCTAGGGATAGAAAAAGGTATATCAACAGTTGGAAATTCTGAGAGACAATTAGAAGTGAATGTGGGCTCCTATAGGAGAATATTCCAGGCGGATGTTGGGCAGGTTTCAGATTGGATGGGCCAACCATGCTGTACAGGTGCGCCTTGCCGGTGCCTGGCTCAGTACCACGTCCCCTCCCTAGGAGAGCTCTGAGCCTCCCATGAGGGGGCCTATGGGGATGGCACAAGGAGTAAGAACCCTGACGGTCTCCAGTCCCGGTTTCACGACTTTCTGGTCACGAGAACTCTCTAGCCCTTAGTTATCTCATCTGTAAAACGGGAATGACAGCAACTCCCTCAAATCTGTTACAAGAAGTTGATGAAATTTTGTAAAGTAGTTCGCTGAGTGCTGTAATAGATCAGGAGCTCACTAATTTTTATTCCCTTCCCATTATCTTTCTGCTTTCCATGCCCTTCTCTTCTGGAATATGAAGAAACAATACTTGCCTAAAAGAATGAGTCTTGAAAAGTGGGTTGCCAGGTAGCTCGGGGAGATCCTGGAAACAAGAGGGTCCTCAGCAACAATCGATTATTTTCTGAGCCTTGATGATATTGACACAGCATCCTGAACTCGCATGTGGGTATGAACCTCATCTACAAACAGAGGACTGGACTGGTGGTGTTGAGGATGAAACAGTCCCACCCCCGCCTCTCAAGCCACCACAGTACAAGCAGCAGGGAGTGTGTAAGCAGTACACTGTGGTGACCCTAAACTGGAAGGGAGAACAGTGTGCAGCAAGGGAGCAGAGAAAGGAATCACCAGCCCTCTTGCTTTCCAGAGGTGGTAACATGCGGACCATGAAAAGGAGTTATCGACAGTCATGCCTGGACTCACTGCACCGGGGCCCCATCTGCCCTGAATGATGAGTGTTTCAACTCTCAGGGGAGGGAGTAGTCTCGACCTCTCTTCACAGCTTGCTTAGCAGCTTTATTGCCAAGATGCTGATTATATAACTAACTCCTTGCAACACTTATGAACTGGGTCCCTGTGCTGTGCCAGACCCTGGGCCAAATCTGAAGTCAGTTCAAAGAGGAACGAGACTCTGACATTCCCTGCGTACAATGCTAGTTCCAGACAGTATGCAGGAGGCTGAAGGGGTGCCTTCAGAGAGCTAAACAAACTGAGACATAAGCCTTCAAAGTGATAAACATTGTTATTTCTTGATACAAAACGGGGAAACTTCAGCTATGTGAGACAGGTCCTGTTTGGGATTGCTGTAGGCAGTAGTGTGCCTGCTCTGGTGAAGGTAGTAATCTTCATGCTGGACTTCACGCTAGTTTTCTTAAAGCCGCACTTTTGGGGGAGATGTGATAGGACCTTGTAAGACTAGTTACTTAATCCATAATCATTCTCTTTTATATTAAATGAGAAAAGCAGATATCATTTGGTCCACACATATTTATTATGTACTAATTACGTAACCAGCACCTGAAAAACTGAGCTTTGTAGAAAATATAAAATAATAACCAATATAAATAATATATAATAGTTTACCAAAATTTTTATCATTTATTTTGTCATCCTCACAATAAACCTATACCATTAGGTTAAAATATAGATAGAAATGTGGGTGTAATTTTATATGTTATTTTAATTTTCTTTATCACAGTCTTCATCTTACAAAGAGAATCCCAAGGCACGGAAACATTAAGTGTCTTGGTCACGGTCACACAGTGACTACACAGTAATGTCATGAAACCAGGTCTTTGGAGTCTAAAGTTGGTGCTCTTTGCACTGTTTCATTCTGTCTCATAAATATATGTTAGCAGAGCTGTGGTGTTTAAAGATTATTGCTGAAATATCTAGAAGTATATGTAATATGAATTCCAAGAACCTTGCTGACCCTCAGGTTGCGTATATAAATGAAAGGGGAAATAAATCATCCTTTCTGCTAGGAAAACTCTGAGCTCCAAACGTTTACTCTCTTAATGAAGTGCCAACATGGTCTCATGAATTAACCCTTGTGTTGGTCCAATGGCACCCCTCTTTCCTCCTGTTTCCTTCTGCTTCTCTCTTGCTTTACAGAGTTAACACCCTTTACATAAAAGCGAAACCTGGCCCCTTCTCTCTGACATTTTCTGTTTACCAGGATGTGTCTGAGACAGTTCCAAAAATGGGGCCAGATGATAGTTTACACTGGTCTCTGTTGGTGCTGTAGACTGGAAAAGAATTCATTTAAGACTGTGTCATTTGGCTTTGCTTAATTACATTTATAATTTTTTGGATTTGTTTTCAAAGTGTGTGTGTTGAGGGGGGGTACTATCATTTAGCTCACCTACGTTGGACACAAAGGAGTTTCACCCCATTAGAGTCCACAACTCAGCCCCGTTTTGACAATCAAGGCGGTGCTGGGATTTGGGCCCTTGGTCTCTGAGAATCTATTGGTGGAATAGAGAGAAGCTTGGCTGGTGGAAGTGAGGCTGGAGAGGGTATTAAAAGGATTTTAAATGGGAAAAAAATATTGTAGTCTAGCTTGGTGACAATTTTTATCTAGGAAAAAAAAAAAAAGACCTCAACATGCAAAGCCCACCTTGGATGTCAGAACCACTTACTAAATTATATAGTTGGAAAAGAAGCCAATTTAGCAAAGAGATATAAGTTCAGAAGTGAAATAGACCAGCTTTAGCTTCAAGGTTTTCTATTTTCATACTTACGTGTGTCTTGTATATTTTAAGGATTTAGTTGAAAGCTAAAAAGGAGGGAAGGAAGAAAGGAAGGAAGAAAAGAAGGAAGGAAGGAAGGAAGGAAGGAAGGAAGGAAGAAGGAAGGAAAGAAGGAAGGAAGGAAGGAAGGAAGGAAGGAAGGAAGGAAGGAAGGAAGGAAACATATCTAATGAAGACCTAGAGATGTCATGTGAGAGTGAAAACAGTAAGGTATCTGCTTAAGTGATGCCAAAAAGAAAGAAAGCCCCAGAGATGAGGACATCGCCATCACATTTTTCTTCTGCATAGGTGCCTAAAGGGAGGTGGAAGTAAATGACCAGATTTCTGTGGCTTTCCTGGAGCCCGGTCCTTACATAAGAAGTCTGAAAGTGAGTAAGGAGAAAAAAGAGAGGGAGAAGAGAAAAACTGACAGAAGGGGAGAGAGAATGAGGGAGTGAGAAAAAGAGATGATGGAGAGGAAATGAGAAGAAGCAGGGGGAAGAAAAATAAGAGAAAACAGGAAAATCAAGACTACTACAGAAAAGAATTTTTAAAAAACCACTTGATTTCAGGAAGAGGAAAGAAAGGACAAAGAGGAAACATTGTTTCATTTTAAGAAGGTTGTCACCGTGGGTGTGCAAGCATTGCTGGAGAAGAGAAGGAGGTCCGGGCCATCGTGCAACTGTTATTATATAATCAAGTCTAATAACAGTAATTCGCTGGGAGAGGTCATGGCCTGCACTGTGGATGGAATCTGATTTGATGAAACTGATGCTTCTTGTATTCATGCTGCCTGACAGGGGCCAGGGTGGTGGGACAACCCAGTTAGGACAAATTAAAAAAACAGAGGATGAGTCAATTTGTACCCCCTCCAGCTTTCCTGAATAGAGGCTGCTCCAGAATCAATCACTTTTGATTATTCCCATTTATAATTCTTCCAGTCATAGCCTGTCTCTCTATTAATTATGGCGATTAGCTCGAACTATTGTTGATGCTAATTAGAATTTGAGAGATGTGTTTGGACTGCCCATTGGTTGGCATTCAGAAAGAGGAGGGAGGGTGGGGAAGAAGTGGGGGAAGTGTCAGGGCTTCCTCTGCCCTGGCTTGGGCAGGCATGGAGGCAAGAGAGGTCGGTACTAGCTCAACCACAGAGGGGAGAAATGTCCCTGGGTGTGACCCCGCCTTCCCCAGGCTACTCTCTGCACCTGTTCAACTCTGGTCCCCTCATTTCTCCCTACGAACATCACTCACATTCCTGACTGTGTACATTCACCTACGCTGTCCCTTCCTTCCTCCTATCTTTCTAACAAATCACAACCCCAAGATCTTCTGGATTCAGCTAATGACCCCAGCTTCTCCACAGAATTTTCCCTGACTATTTTAATTCCAACCACTATCTTTTTGCTGTGATTACCATTGCTATCAGCACAGAGTAGCTTCGTTAAGCACATGGGATTAAGAAGTAGCAAAACCTGCCAATTCTACTATTACTATCTGTGTGACCTTAGATGAGTCACTTCATGTTGCAAGCCTGTTTTGTCAGCTTTATAACTTTGAAATAATAATAAGACTTCCAAGTGAAGTTGTGAGTAAGACTTTTGTCCAAAATCTCATCTATCCAATCTAGCTCAATGCTAAAGACATAGATTATGCTTAATAAGTCCTTGGAGACTAATAAAAGAGTAGAGATTACAGTATCTTAATGTGAGAAACTTTTAGAGAAGAGAATTTTGGAGGTGGGAGGAGTTGGGAGTAGGTTAAAAAATGTAGGCAGTGCAAGATGGGAATTGCTGTTTAAACATCCTAAAGTCATGTTTCATCCATTAAAGTTATTGTAAACATCTACCCAAGAGAAAAGAGTGGTCCAGTAGTTAGAATAAATTGTGTTGGGACCAGAAAGTATTACCAAAGGTTGGTTCTAGCAGCCACAAAGCTGTTGTATTCTTCTTGCCTTTTGGACTCTGAGTTTATTGCTTGGAAAGGAGAAAGGGATTATAAGAGAAAGAGAAGCTTCCTTACAAGTATGATGGTGGGAAAGAAAATTACTAAAAAGATACTATTTAGGAACTATAATTCATGGAGCATTATGCGTTGAGCGCTGTAATAGGCTTTGTGGAGGAAGGGTCTGAGAAGAATGGGGTGACCTGATCTATGTCCTGGACTTGTGTTTGCTTTAATTTAATTCATTTGACAAACACTTAGCGGATGTTGACCATGTATCATCTGCTGGTTTTGAAATGTTCAAAGTCACACAAGAACTCCTCCCTGCTCTCATGGGCCCATAGTCTAACAAGAGCTTGGGCTCCCCTCATTAAGGTCTATACTAGCAGGAAGTAGACTTTCTGGATGCTTGCTGCATTGCTTAGACATCTGGTCAGGTGTCTGCCTCTGGGTCCATCAGACAGTGACCCTGGTTCTTCAAAGGAGCTGCTGTGTTATTCACTCTGAAACCCCTGAGATTATCCGGTCTGCTGGGAGCTTATCCCAGAACTTTAGAAGTACCTTCCTACTGATCTGTGTCTCAGGATATACCTGCAGGCTTTGATTCTTGCAATTGCCCAGCCCAGATTAATGCTCCTATTAGATTGTGTGACCCTGGCTAGCCCATAGCTTTGTTTTCTCTTCATAGATTTTGGCATCCATCTCACGCTTTCCCAAGCATTTAATCTCATTAATTCATCTAGTAAACACTCATTAAGTGCCTATTATATACTTAGCATTGACAGTGAAATGTAGTTGTTAAACTCATAGTCTTTGGAGTCAGACCAAATGGGTCTAAAATCCATCTCTGTCTCTTACTGTTTGTGTGACCTTGAGTCAAGGGACAGAAACACTCTGATTTAGTTTCCTCATCTTAAAAATCAGGTTAATACAGTACCTACTTCGTAGGAATGTTGTGAGGATTGAGTTAATGGATGTAAAGATTAATGAAATGTGAAAAGCAATACCTGGGACATGGTGTTTGATAAATATTTACTATTATTATTACTATTTCTAAGGATAAAAGGAAAACTAAGATGTTATTCTGTAAACAAAAATATGTCATAAAATGTTTTGAGCACTGTAATAGAAGTTTATATAGGGTTTGCTGGGCTTACAAAGGAGAAATGCATTCTTCCACCTGGGTGTGGGCAGGAGAAAGTGGTATGTTCAGGATGAGATTCAGAGGTAACCATCAGCTGGAGTTTAAGATATGGTATTAAGGGAGGAGGAGGGGGAATCTATGAAAATTGGAAAGAGGCTTGGAACTCTACAGAGGGGATTGAGTTTCTCTTGAATGTATCAGGAAGCCACTAATGGTTTCTAATTAAAACAATATTAGAATCATATCTGTGTTCTAGTCTTGAAAGCCATTTGGGAAGTAGAAAGGCAAGGTGCAAAACTCTTACATCACTGAAGATGAGAGAAAGCTGAGGCCTAAGGTGGGGCAAGAGTGGTACAAATATGCAGGATGGAAGGGAGGCCAAGGCTGAAAATTGGGATTAGAGGAGAGGATGTACATCGATTGCTGTCAATCACCTGAAAACAGGGAGGAGAAGAGTTCTGGGGAGAAAATTGTGTTGTTCTTAAATTTGGATATAAAATGTCTCTGGATCTTAAGATGGCAAAGTCAAGCAGAGAGTGGCGTATTGAATCTGGTACTCAAGTAGTGGTCAGAGTTAGAGGTGACAATTTGGTGGGAATCAATGGCCTATAGGGATAGTTGAAGTCATAGAAAGAAGACAAATACCTAAGAAGAGCATGTACATTGATGAAAAAGCCAAGAATGAAACCTTGAAGAGCCTAGCTCTTAAGGGGACAGAGGAAAAGGTATGAGAAAACAAGACTAAGAAAACTTGGTCAGAGAACTGAAAGAAGGTCAAACAGAGAATGGATTTCAGAGGCCACTGGAGAGACTGAGAAAGTTGTTCACCTGCCTGGCCTGGTCCCAGGTCAATGAGAGATCTGTAGACAAACTTTGAAGGATTTCATGCAACATCAGGTCCTAATGCACAATAGCAGAGTCAGCCCTGCCGGCTTGATAATACATTTGGGAGATCCTTGGTTCTTGACTTTCTTACTCACATTGCACTGACTACTCTCCACCTCTGAGATGTTCCTCTACATCCTCTGAAAAGTGTTAGAAGAAGAGAGATTAAAAATAATCTTGCCTTGGTTGGGCAGAACCCTGGAGTAATTACTACATTAAGACCACTTAGAGTATGAGAGAAGCATAGATATCAAGCTATAGCCCTTGGTGCTAGACAGTCACTGGGGTTTGAGTGAGGCAATTCTGACTTTCAACAAGTGAGAGAAAGAGTTTTGTAAACAAAAAAGCATCCAACTAGTGTTATTGTTCTTATCGATGTTGTTTGTGTCGACTGAGCCAAGACAGCCTTCTCCACAACAGGGATCCAGGGTATCAAAGACAGCCTGGACCACTTTGCTTCTCAAGACGTCTTTCAATAATTAGAAATTTTTTCCTAACACTAAAGTCTGGCTGGGTCAAACCAAAATGTGAAATAATATGCCAGTGCCAGAGACCTCAATCCCAGAAGGGGTGAATAGTACACAGGGGCTGGAGGAGACAAGAGACAGAGTGAAATGCAAGTGGAGTACCTTACCTATCTGAAATGAGTCCAGCTGCTGAGCAAATTCAATATACCAGTCTGTCTTCATACAACATCTTTCTTATTAATAATGTAAGCATGATGGAGGCTACTATTGATCTTCGATACCTAAATCTTACTTCTCTATGAATAAAAAATGTAATAAGATCTCAGAAATAAGCTAAAGACCACTGCCTGGGTCTAAATGACAAGGACAAATTAGAGTACACAGCAAAAGACTGAAAAATGTTAACGGATGACAGTCTCAGTCTGCTTACTAGCTGACTTAGAGCAGCTCAAACCTGAAGCTTCTGGAGACCCAGCAAAGGAGATCACTGACCTTGGCCCCTTAGTGGCCTACAGGACAGAACCAGATTCATCACTGTCAAAGGCCGAGCAATGATAAGAGTCATGGTCCTTTGATTTGGTAAACTTTTTGCTTCCACTTTTATTGATGCAAAAGAGAGTGTGTGTGAGTGTGTGTGTGTGTGTGTGTGTGTGTGTGTGTGTGTGTGTGTGAGAGAGAGAGAGAGAGAGAGAGAGAGAGAGAGAGAGAGAGAGAGAGTTGGGGAGAGAGAGACAATGGAAAGTAGCTTTTTTACTTCCAGTGGGATATGTTATCTAAAATTAACTATGATATAAAATAAGAAAATTAAACAGTAAAATATCAAAAGAATGATGAAATAGACATTGCCAGGTATCTAAGATAAGTTATCTACTCTAGCTAGTGGTGTTTCATTGCATATAAACAAATATATACACATATTCTTCTGAAGCCCACTTCTCTATATTTTGTCCCTAGTGTCATTTTGATTATTTTGTAGAATTCTCTTTCCTCCATATGTCCCACTGCGGTCCAATCCATCAAGTTTAGGTGCATTGCTTGGCTTTGATGCTGGAAAGGGGGTTTTCGTGATATGTGCCACATACAATAAAGGGATGTAATGAATATAATGAAGACATTCTGTCAGCTCAGTCCTGGTTGAAACCTGTCAGTGGCATCTCTGCTTCCATAGGTAAGAGCGCACGTTTAAAATATTGCATCCATTGCCAAATGCTGTGGTTTCCATGTTCTTTTCCTGCCTCACAGTCTTAAGTAAAGCAATTATGTTAGCTTTCATTTTGACCCTAGAGGAGTGAGGTCCTTTGGTCCTTTTTTTTTTTTTTTTGCCTCTGATTTAAAGTCTATAAGATGTGTTCAGTTTCCCAGATCTCTCTCTCTCTCTCTCTCTCTCTCTCTCTCTCTCTCTCTCTCTCTCTCTCTCTTTCTCTCTTTTGTCCCACTCATCCCCTTCAGAGATTCATGTCTATTGGATTCTCCCCTTCAACTGCTCTCCCTTGCTGCAGACTTCCCTCTACTGGATCACTCTGTTTGCCTCTTCTCCATAGGCCATAGTTTTCATTCATTCACTTCAGGTCTCGTCATAGATTAAAAGAGCAATGAAATAGGAGTCAAGTCCCTGGTGTTTATCAATGATTTTGGATGAGTCACTTCCCTCACCTCCTGGATCTTAACATGAAGACTTTAGACTAGGTGACCTCCAGGCTCTTCTCAGGGTTCAGAAAGACTTCTACCTTCACTGTTTCCTTGAAATTGCTCTTTCAAAGGTTACAATTATTTTCTAATTACAAATCCAGTAACTTCTCAGTGATCAACCTACTTGACCTTTGGGACAACATTTCATGATTGATTTAGTTTTCCTCCTTGAAACTCATTGCTTCCTTTCCTTTCAGGGCACTTGGTTCTCTTGTTTACTTAAGAATCCTCATCTGACACTCTTCCCATAGCCTCAGTTTTTTCTTTCACATCACCAAATATCAAAAAATCATAGAATGTCAAAAGAATATTAAAACCAAAAACAAAACAAAAGAAAAAATAGAGTTATAAGAATACCATAACCCAAGAGTCAGAATTTATATGTGAAGGTCAGAAAAAATTATTTTTAGATATGGTTCCAAAACTTAACCACCATGTGTCTCTTATGAATTAAAATTACTCAAAGAATTAAGAAAATAATTAATAATAATGATAGTTGTTTAAAATAGAATTACAATTGTTCAACATAACTAAATATGGAATTATCTAATTAATTATTATAAAATATAATACAAATGTCAAAAGTATATTTTTATAAGAAAAGATACACAATATGGATAATAATTCTGTAAGAAAAATAAATAAGAGTAAGCTAAAATTTATATAGAACAAATTTATGTAAAACAAAATAATCATTATTAATATTGATAATTAAAAAATTATGGTTAATTTTTTTTTACTTTTGGATATTTTACATATATGTGTAGTAGTATTGCTGAATATGAAGGTTAATCCAAGTTATGTTGTTGAATTACCTCTGGCCCAGTTATTTTTAAACAATGCTAATGTTATTCATCAGAATCATCTGTAAGTCTTTAAATAAAAATGTGTGGAACACACCTCAGATTTAAAGATGAGAAGCAAGGAGTTAGGATCTTTAACTATATAATTTTCACAAACTCCATGGATGCTTCTAAAATGAATTTCTGTTTAAGAAACACTGATATAAATATTGTTGTTACTGTTCTCTTCAATTTTTACCTTCATGTGTATCTCTATATTCATCTAACCCCATTGTCTACATTTTGTAGCCCAGTGGTCTTCCCTTAAAGCCAAATTAAAATAGCAATATTCTAGAAAGTTTTAAGTTAAAATATATTAAAATTATTTAGCAAGAATATTTGTAATTACAGTCAATTATTTTTAAACACTGAAATTTTATGGCCTAAATGTAATATGCATATCAGCCAAACCATAAGAGAGGAGGGAAGAGAGAAAAAAAATCAAAGGAAAACTTAAGGAATTAAGCTCAATAACACATGAAGCAAGATGACAGAGACAGATAAAATACGAGTCTTCAAAATAAATATGAGCAATCACAAATTTACATAGGACATAAAACCACAAAACTATTAGAATAAAACATAGAAGGCAATCTTCAATACAGAGCACTTGATAAAGAATCCTTAAATATTACACAAAAGGTGATTGACAAATTAGACTTTTTTTCTTTTTTTAAAGCAAGACTTAAGAAATATAGTTCTTAAAAAGAGTTAAACATTAACTATAAAACTAATTAAATTTATTTCAACCTTATAAAAGAACATGTAAAAGAACAAAACATAGATAAATAGAATAAATATATATATTAATATAATTATACTAGAATTTTAAATAGTATCAGCACAATTGGCTGATTTTATTTTTTGTTTGCTCTAGACTCCTTTTATAGTATCTTAGAGCTACAGTAATTCTTATGTTGACTTGCAAGTACCCTTCTCAGACTAAAAATACAATAGAATATTGTCATAATCAAATAGATTAAAAGGTTGAATTTTTGATCAATTACTTTTTGGTCAGAGCATTTTAATTAGTTGCAGTTTATGGAATTATTCAAATTTGAGCTGTTGATCCCCAGGCTAATTCCATTTTTGTTGACTAAGTAGTTGTAAGATCTATGGATTTTGAAGACTACACACTTTTTATATAGCAGCCAAGTGATTGAAGAAAAGAATTTCAGGGGAAGTCATTAGTTTCATTCATAAAAATGATTTCTAGCATTAATAGAAGTGAATAATAAGATTTAATTTTGATTTTAAGAGGGCTAGAGAGTAAGGAAGTGCTAAACTAACAAACAAACACAAAAGTGCTAGGGGTATGTCAAAGAACATATGCGTCAATCAAGTAGACAAAGCTGCAACAATTACAGAAAAAAAAATTGAATTTAACCTGGATTATAAAATAAATACAAGATACAAATCTATACTGATACAAAGAAATGACTGAACAAATAAATAAATAAATGGGGGAGAACAGACAGATAACCTGTACAAAAGAATTTCAAATAATTGGAATAGAATAACTATATATATTAATATAATTATAGTAGAATACTAGATATTCTACCCTCATTGACAGCTCCTCACTCCTAAAGTGAGGCCTGCACATAGTGATTTTCTTCCAAAGACACAGAGTGTAAAGGGGGACAAAAGAATATCTTAACAGTAGAGAAGTCTAACAAACACTACCTCAGCCAGGCGATCAAGGTTAACACAGACAAGGTAAGTTGTGTTGACAGCAGGAATGCTTGATATAATGTGATGAGAATGGCATTTTACTTCTGTGGTCTTCCTCCCCAAATCTATAATCTAAGTAAAAAAAAAATCAAACAAATCCCAATTGAAGAATATTCCGCAATATACCTGACTAGTACACCCCAAACAAGGAAAGTCTGAGACACTGTCACAGCCAAAAAGAGCTCAAAGAAACATGACAATTTAGTGTAATGTGGTATTCTGGATGAGATCTGGAAGAGGAAAAAAGTCATTAGGTAAAACTAAAGAAATCTGGTAAAAATAAGGACTTTGGTTAATAATAATAAATCAATATGGGTTCATTAATTTGGAGAAATGTACTATATTAATGTAAGATATTAATAATAGAGGAGACTGAATGCAGGCGAAACAGGAATCTGTATTGTCTTCACAACATTTCTGTAAGTCTAAAACTATTTTAAAATAAAAAGATATTTTAAAATGTGACTAGGTTAATTGTCCACATGAAAATACAAGTATTACTTGATTGTGTTAAAACACTATAAAACACAAAACTGTAGAACTCATCTATGTGCCATAAATTAGAAATAACTACAACACAATTACATGTACAATTTAAAAATAAAGTACGTGTAGTGATACACCAGGTAAATACAAATGAGGAAAAGATGTGACTAATAATAGACAAAGAAGAAATCAAGACAAAAAAGCAGTTAACAGTTTAATGAGGTCATTCTTCATAATACAGATGTAATGGTCATTAGTGTTTATGTTTTAAATAGCATAGTATTGAAAACTTAAAAATGACTTGGAATACATGAACAATTGAATCATGTAAAAAGGGAGATTTTAATATAGCACTCTTAATCTTTTCTAGAACAAATTCACTAGAATAAATGGGAGTAGAGATGATTAATAATGCAACCAGGTTAATTTTATAAATGTATACCAAAATATATAACTTAAGAGGATATTTTTTAAAGAAATATGACACATTTCTCAAAGAAAGCTATAGTGAATTTCTAAAAGTAGGCATTATATGGCCATATTTTCTAATTACCATTGCTTTATTAAATAAGAAAGAATACAAATTTTAAAAATAAAGTTTAAGAATTAAGAATCAGAAAACATAAATCAAAGGAAAAACAATAAGAAATTAGAAACAATGATAGAACAGAAATTAATTAGAAAATGAAAGCAATAGGAATTGGAAATAAAAATTCAAGAGCCATTTAAAAATTACCTAATAAACATCTGGCAAGTACAATAAACAAGAAAAAGTGAGATTAAACACAAACACACAGGTTATCTGCATGAAATCCTAAGAATATTTTTTGAAACTCAAAAAGATACAGTTTTCAAATCTGTGTGAACTGGTTAAAAAAATCTTGTTGAAATAGATGACTTTCTAGTAAAATGTACTGATCAAAAGAAATTCAGAAAGAAAAGTCAACTTTCATAGGTTGATTACAACAAAGGAATGAAATTTAAATTATTTTCAGAAATTATATCATAGTCTCATTATACAGGGACCAAATTCTCCTTGATTATGTTTCTTCCTACTTATCTCATTCTCAACTATCCAAGATTCAGTATCCAGAAGCTGAAGCCCAGGCAACCTTCTAATACTAACATAGCTTTTTTAGTATTTCCAAACCCATATTATTCTAAAAGAAAGTCTAGAATGTGCCCCATCAACCCAAAGTTTTAGAGTCTTTATAACATCCAATTGCAACTCCAGAGCATTAAAAACAAACACAAGTGTAGAGGAATCTTGAACTCTACCAGTGGCCAAAACTATGTTTTTATCCAAGGGGTGAGTCTGATCCCCAAGGAGTTGATTCTCTCCAGACTGATAAGACTTTTTCTATCCTTGATGCTGCAGTTGGGTACATTGTGCAGGAGTAGAGACCAGAAGAAACAGGCAGAGGGCATACAAACATGGAAAGCTGGAAAATCACATGTGCATAACATGCAGTAAATAGCGGGGAATAAACAAAGCAAAGAAAAACAAAACAGTCCAGTGCATCTTTGTATGACTTACTCCAAATACATTATTTGACTCTACAATTTAATATCTAAGCCTTGAGCAATGAAGAACAGAGACTAAAAGATATCTGAATTTAGCAAAAAGAAATTCGATAAAAATAATTAAACACTGGCTCAGACCATTGGAAGTCAACAACAGGTAGATCACAGAAATATCAAAAGAAATTACAGGGAGAAAAAGTTTTACAGGGTAGAGATTTACTCTCGGGTACATATTGATAAAAATTTTTGATGATTCCTTAGGAATAAAAAATTAAAATCTGTGTTAGAACTTTGTCAACATCCAAAGATACAGAAAATCCCCTGTAGAATATATGTAGTTCATTCTGTGTAATTTTAAAAAAATAAATAGGGGTAATGTAGTCATAGTTCTTATTGAAGAATATGAATTTAATTATTTTTTTCCTTTTTTTGACTTGACAGGATTTTTTTATGAGTATTAAATTTATTGGGGTGACATTGGTTAATAAAATTATATAGGTTTCAAGTGTATAGTTAGATAATACATCATTTATATTTTGCATTGTGTGTTTACAACCCAAAGTCAAATCTCCTTCTATCACCATATATTTGACTTTATCCTTATCTACCTGCTCCCCAACCCCTTTTCCTCTGGTAATCTCTAAACCGTTGTCTGTATCTATGAGTTTTTGTTTGTCTTGTTCGTTTGTTGCTTTCAGTTTTATATTCTACATATAAGTGAAATCATATGGTTCTCAACTTTTCTGACTTATTTTGCCTAGCATGATAACCTCAAGATTCATCCCTGTTGTCACAAATGACAGTATTTTATCTTTTCTTATGACTAATGTTCCATTGTTTATACACACCACATCTTTATCCAGTCATCTATCAAAGGGCACTATGGTTGGTTCCGTGTTCTGGCCACTGTGAATAATGCTGCAATGAATATTAGGGTGCATATATCTACAGATAAATGTTTTCAAATTTGGGGGTAGATACACAGAAGGGGGATTACTGGGTCTAATAATCACTGTATTAACTAACTAAGCCCTCTGCATATATTGATTATGATTTTGACCAGGTTTATTCCCTCCGAGAACTGCAGTCATAATACAGACTCATTTTAGAATGGCCTAAATCAAGGTTAACCTGTCTGTCAATGCCACAAACTCAAATACATTCTGACTATTCTCTGTATTAGAGACAATGCTGTCCCTTTCATTTTCCTTTTCCCGAGCCTGCAGAAAGACTGTGTTTTGCAGCACCCTTGCAATTAAGGTCAGGGCATGTAGCTAGGGCTGGCCAATGAGCTTAAGCATAAGTGACATGAATCATTTTAAGAAAAAAGGATAAAAGAAAAGTGAGAGTTTCCATGTACTCTCTCTTCCCCTGCTCTGCTTATCTTGGATGCTCCATATCAAGATGGCAGAGCCATAGAAAGGAAACTGCCTGATTCCTGAGCCGTTACTTGAAGGGAGTGCTCCCAAGAGAGATGAAAGTATGCCCTTTGCATGAAGAAGTCATACTTTTGTTGCATTAAGCTAATGAGATTTCAGGGTTTGTTTATTACTGCAGCCTTACATAGCCTATTTCGACTACGACATTTTCCTTCCAAACCAAGTGTCATAACAATATTCTTCTTTACTGAAAATGTGCAGTTCTACATTCTAAACAACTCATTGTTATTACTGAGAATGTAGGAATTTTTATTATTACACATTTGTGTTTCTGTATGCCTTATACCTCTATCTAAATGGTTATCCCTAATACTAATTATAATAAATCACAATTATTTGGGGATTAGGTCATGTTCAATGAATATATATATATATATATATATATATATATATATATATAATATTATATATGTGTGTATATATATATATATATACATATATATATATATATATATATATTATCTATTCTGTCTTAGATGCCTAGCTGTTTCCTCTGCCTAAAATGTTCTTCTTTCCCAAGATATCTACTTGCTAACTTCTTTATCTTCTTTAATTCTGTGTAAGTTTTATTTTCTCAGTGAGGTCTGCCCTGACTATGCTAGTTAGTACCACCAGCTACCAACGGCATCTACACACACACACACACACACGCACACTCATAAACATGTCCAATGCATGCACATGCACACACTCCAAATCTCTCTCTTGTCCTACTCTATTGTTATTTTTCCATAGTAAATTTTACCTTTTTATTTTTACTTATTTACTTATTTACAATTTATTTATTTATTGGTTATCTATATTATATCAATCTTTGCCCTCAAATCTTACTGAGAGTAAGAAATTTTGTCTAAATTGTTCATTATTTTAAAAAAACCTAGCACCTAGTGAGAAAGCAATAAATATCTGTTAAATAAAAAAATATTTATTTGGAGCATAACATGGTTCCTGATGTTATGATGGTACAAAGATTCACAAGATACCATTTTGTACTTGGCCTTGATGAACTTAACATCTAGCAAGAGAAATCAATGAAGTACAGAAATCATTATAAAACCATTAGGTATAGTCTATGGCCATGCCACCCTGAACAAGCCTGATTCCATCTGATCTTGAAAGCTAAGCAGGGTTGGATCTGGTTAGTACTTGGATTGGAGACCACCTGTAGGCATAAAAAATAAAAAATAAGGGATTGTAAACTGACAGGGTTCTTGCAATCTGTGAGGTCAACCAAGGTTTGTCTTGCCTAAAAAATAAAAAATAAATAATAAGTAAAAATAAATGCTAAAACCATTAAGTATAAAATGTGCTCTGTACAGGAAGCAATAAGATTATTTCCAGCTTGGTTAAAGACTGTGTGTGTGTATATATATTTGTTTGTGTGGTTAGTGTTTACGCCCTATAAATTTCCAGAAGGATCTTTCTTCTTAAATTAGTCCTTCTCCTTTTTACCTTGTTAAGTTTATAGATCTAGGCCACTTGTTAATTATTGGGTTGTCCCATAACCCTCTAGTTTAGCAAAATGGGAATACTCCCAGACAGTTGAAAACACATGTGGAATAAAAGTCCTGTGAAACTTATAGTTGAGTCTCTGCTAAGAAACTCTTTGAGTTGAGAATACTGTTTCTTACTTTATAATACGTCTCCTCCATGAGGACTCTAGGGAGAAATGTCGGGAGCCACATAATGGAGAAACAAAATGGCCACGGCTCATAAGTTCCTACTTCACTTCCTGGAGATTAGCTGAAAGCCCGCGCGCGCCAAGACAAAGCCCGCGCGCCAAGATGCCTATACCGCCTACCCCCTTATGGCACCTTACCCCACTTAAGCGCCCCTATCAGCATATGCCGCGCTATACCACCCCTTCCCTGGCAACCAATCCCCTGCCTACAAGTATTTCTCTAACCCCTCCCTCTCTGTATATATGTATCCCCATTTTGCAATAAAATTTTGAGGCTTGATCAGAATACTGTCTTGCCTCCGCTCTTTTTTCTCGCCCGTTTTTCTCAGGTTGGATCCTCCTCGCCCCCACGAATAACTAGGTCCCGCGGGTCGGGACAGAGAAATACGCACAAGGTTTAAGTATCTGAAATAGTTTAGTATCTGCTGGACAATGGTCTGTTTTTGTCGTAAGAACAGTGTGAATTGCATAATTAGTTAGCTTTTTTTTTTTTTTTTTTCAAATAGTCCCTTTGAAAGCTCGAAGCCAAATTCATCTGTTGCAAAGGTGTGGTCCTTCATGGCTTTGTATAGTATTTTCATAGTATTACCATAGTATTAGTATGGTAATACTAACACTATGTATTATAGTATTATAGTATTACCATAGTATTTTCTTCATTCCTCAGTCCACTTTATGTCTTTCTCCTTGTTTTGCTTTTTTTTCTTTTTTTTTTTGGCCATCTTCTTTATAAGATTGCTCATTTATTTGTTGTCTATCCCTGTAAGCCACTCTAAATCATTTTTTAAAAGGTATTAGGGAAATATACATAGAAAGCATTTGTTATAAATATTATGGGCACATCACTGTGCTAGGTCTGTGGAAGAGAAGATGAAGAAAGAAGAGAGGCAAGCAAGTTGACAAGCAAGGAAGAAAGAAAAAAAAAATGGAAAGAAAATAAAAAGATGACCTAGCCCCTGCCCTCGAAAAACCGGGGCTGGGGGGCAGGTGGTGATGACCTAAAGCTCAGTGCACAGCTTCAGTGCACATTGATTTCTCCCTTCTCCGAGCTTTAACAGCACTTAGACTCAATAAATACCCAATTTAGCACTGTATGATATATTTCCTGGCATTGTCTGTTCATTGTTTTATGTGGCTAAGTGTTGTCTCTTGGGAAGGGACCTTGTGTTGAAGTCTCCTGTCTTCACATAGGGAGCAGTGCAGTTGCTACATAGGTTGATTGATCAAGAAGCCATTTTGACCAGAAGGATGACCTGAGTCCTGCCAATATATTGGCTTGTGCAGCGGACAATATATTGGCTTGCCAGTCACACAATGGTGTTGACTCTCTGAATTATTCTGGCTGCATACAAGGATCTTTGAGGAAATGGACCCTTGCCAGTAGTTCTGTGTGCCAGTTTTGTCTCTAAATATGTTACTGTGCAGGGAATAGAAATTGTTCAATAATAATTAATTCTTGCACTCAGAGGAGATTTTCTAATTGCTTACTTTGTGCCAGGCACAAAGTAAACAATTTTATGTTATTGTAATATATCTGTAACCAAAAAGGAAAGAGGGGAGAAAGGCAGACTTTAAATACTGGATAGAAAAATAGGTAAATTATATGGTATCTTAGAAAGAAGTGAACTTTATAGCAAAATAAAAAGGTAAACATGAGTAAGGGGGCGGGTTGAAAGTGCTGCATGAAGATAGAGTGTCACAATTGTAAATAAGGTGGTTGGTGGGGTGGTCTTGATGAGAAAGGACATTTGAGAAAAGACTGAAAAGAACTGGGAGAGTTAGACATGTCCACATGTGGACTAGGTGGAGCCAGTGCAAAGGTCTTGAAGAAGAAAGATAGTGGACAGACTTGGGGAATGGTGAGAAGATAATGTGATTGGCTTAGAGGGAGAAGGGAGACTGTGGTAAGAAATGATATGAGCGTGCCAACAGGGATCCAGCTCATGTATGACACTCAGATATTGTGGGTTTTCAGTTTACTCCTCCTAGGGTGCGAAACCACTGGAGGACAATGACATGGCCTGATTTGTTTTTGAGGGAGTTATTCTGTTGCTCTGTTAAGACTAGACAGAAAGAGGCAATAGTGGAAACTAGGACACCAGCTGGGAGACTATGGCAGTAATCTAAGTGAAAGGTAATGGTGGCTCAGACAAGAGACAGTACCTATAAAAGTGGTGACAAGTGGTCAGAGTCTAGAAATATTTTTAAGGACAAAACATATGTTATTTCCTGATGGTTTGGATATAGGATGTCAGAGAGTGGAGTCAAGGTGACCCCAGGCTTTGGCCTGACTAAATTAAAGGATGGAGTTGGCATTTACTGAGCTGAAGAAAATTTTGGTAAGTACCTATTAGGGAGGGAAGATAAGGGTTTAGTATGCACATGATATTTTTACATTTACATCAGATATCCAAGTGGAGCTTGGATAATATTAGTCTGTTAGTGAGATGCTAGTTTATGGAAGAGATCTGGAATGAAGATAAAAACTTGAAAGCCATTACAATATAGATACTATTTAAACCCATAAGATTGTAGGCCACAAGAGATGAGAGCAGGAAGAGGCAAGGAGGCCCAAGGACTGAGCCCTGTGACCTTCTGTCATTAATGAGCATAGGTAAGGAAAAGGGACTAACAAAGGAGGCTGAGGTGCCAGTGAGGCAGACGGGAAATTAGGAAAGAATGGTGTCCTGAGAGTCAAGTACAGAAAAGGCACAAAAGAGAGGGCATCATTAACTGAGTTGGAGCTGCTTCAGAGTCAACTTCAATGAGGATGGATCTAACAATGCAGAGATCCTCAGTGACCTTGATAAAAGCAGTCTCAGTGCATTGGTGTGGCCAAAGGATTGAGTGGGATAATCCTAGGAGAGAATGCTGAAAGGGGAACTGAAGTCAATAAGTAGAGATAACACTTTCAAGGATTTTGTAGCAGAAGGAGGCAAAGAAATAGGTTAGTCACTGACAGGAAAGTGAGGATCACAAGGTACTTTTTTTTAAGATGAGAAGAATAGCATAATAGCAATATTTTTGTATGCTGATGAAACCATCTTGGTAAAAAAAAATGAAGAAAGTCAATGATGCATGAGAGGATGGGGAGAAGAACTGTTGAAATAATGATCTTGAATATGCAAGAGGGGAGTGGAGTGCAAGAACTAGCTGTAGATGGAGACATGGATTTAAGTGACAGACAGGATACCAGAGTATGCAGATACAAATGCTGATAGAGGAATGTGGTTTAATGATAATTACTTAATATGTACAAGGCATTTGCAAAAGTCCTCCTGAATTGGGTATTTTCTTCCATATATTACAGGTGAATGAACCCGAGGCTTGGGGACTGGTACGACTTGCCTGAGATCACACCATTGTGATGCAGGGATCCAAGGCCATGTCTTTTTGACTCCAAACCTGCAGTGGCAACCTCTGGTCTATGCCATTTCTGCAGGGAATGGGTCAGTGGTCCCCTAATCACAAATCTCTGGAGAGTGACCGGGCATCTCCCTAAGGTCCCTCAGATTCCAGCAGAAGCCACGAGTAAAATGACAATCAGGAGGCTGGCATCAACACACTTTGTCCTCTCTGCTCCCAGGTTCTGGATTCCCAGCAACCACAGAACGGAAGTTCATGGGACAAGACACCCCCAAAATACTGTTAGCTTTCCCATCCCTCAGAAGGAGAGAGGCGGAGCCCAGAGACTGCAGCACTAAGTCCTGCGACAGACGAATGCCAGACCTGAGGACAGCACAGGAGTTGAGTACAGTGCACTCCCCTTGTACCACCTTCCCCTTGTACCACCTTCCGTGGGTAGTTTATCCTGCCCCTAGGAGATTAGAACTAAGAAATGCCTAGGCTAGAGACTATGCAGCCCACCCCCCTGCCCCGTGGGGAATGCTCTCGTGAATGGCCCTGCCAGACCCCTCTTGAACAGCTCCCTTGAGAAGAACCTCACCATCTTATTGGACAGTTGGCTCCATTATTAGGCAGCTACGATCATTTGAGTTTCACCTAAAAGTTGCTGAATTCTGCTTCCTTTCATCCCTGCTTCCCAGCCGCAGTGATGTAGTCACACCTGCCATGAAAGTTCAGGCTTCTATGTTTTCCTAGTTAGACCTAAAGTAGTTTCCATAGGAGCCAAGAAAGAGCATTGTTTTCTATGAACTTACAATTTCATGTGTGGTCTTGAGAGCAGAAGTGGGCAACAGCCGAGGGGATCTGTTTTACAGAGTACCAAGCGTTATGCTTTTTGTCTTGATGAGACAGAGAAAAAGCTAGATTTGGTTAAGCTCTGACACTGATCCTGCACTTTGTAATGTGGACCCCTTGGCTTTCTTCCTTCACAGGGGCCTGCTCTGCCACGATTCTCCCAGCAGTGGGTTTTGGGTAAAGAGTGGGCCACACAGTCCCCCCAGCCTACCCCTCTCCCCCAACTCACCCTGATTTATATTGAGCGGTCCTTGCTTGTCATGACTGAACCTTGAGAGAGTGCTGCCATTATCACCTATCAAAGCAAGCACACTGCTTGAGAGGGAAGCTGTCGAGTCTGAAATACCATCTTTCTCCCAGAAAGAAGGGAATCTGTGAGATGCCAGGGGCAAGGGCATGAATGGTTCATATGTGGTTTGTGCTAGTCCCACCTTTCTGCTGAGTGGAGAAGGGAAAGACATTTTATAAAGCTCCCCACAAGTGGGCTACCACACCAGGTCCCGGTGTCCCCAGGAGAACACTTTGCTGCCCCGAGTTGAAAAAGTCATATATTTTCACCTCCTTTTTTCCCTATATAATCACTAAACTGCCCCTATCAACTCTAATTTTTCTCCCTGGGGATAGCTCCACAAGCAAGCCATGATTGAACAGGACATGCTGTTCAAGGCCTGGTCAGTTGGATATAGACTCCTGATGCAGGGTGGAAAATGGTATTCAAGTGCTCTACCTGGCTGCCTGCCCTCCAGTCAGCTCCCTCAGCCTCACCCCTCAGCCTGCAGCAGAGAGGCAAGCATGATGGAGAGAGGACCTGAGAAACCACAGATACTTGGGCTGCCCATGGTGGAGGGATGGTCAACCTGATTCCAGAAAGTAGAGGAAAGGGTCAGATGGAGGGACATGGGGCTAGGGAAAGAGCATTTTCTTTAGTGCCTACTCTGTGCTACAACCAATTAAAATATTTCCAGGTTGGTGAACACTTGTGCCCTCCTGAAAAGACTTGAATACTGATTCATCGCCCTTGATCCTACCACACAGCTCCTGAGGGTGCAGAGATCTATTTCCTTGATGTTTGCAGCTGGGTGACCAGTTGCAAGGAAGAAAACAAAAGATTAACTAAACACCTTCTATATCTCAGATATCACATGTGTTAACACATTCATTTAATCCTGTACTCTGTTAGAAGCAAGATGTTATTAAATTTTACAGATAAGGAATACGAGGCTCAGAAATGTTGTATAATTTCTTATAGGGCTGAGACTTGGCTGACTCGAGGTTTATTATGCAATATTCTAGATGAAACCACAAGTATTTTCCCCATGTCAACCTCATTTTGATAAATTCTAGAGAATTGTCTTGATTCTCCTTTAGATTTTGATTGAATCTCATGTTACTTGAAATAAATGGGCATTGAATTGTTTTATGATTAATAGGAACTTGATACCTAACAGTGGTTTCAGGAGTTTATAAGATGTTTTCTCATAGAGTCAGTGCCAACTTTTGGCAGGTACATGGAGAAGGTGCTGATAAATGCTGTCCTGAGAAAAAAGGTGGGCCTGAACTTGGCTTACAAGTCAACTGAATGGGGACCAGATGACACCCACTGTCATCTGGTCCTCTACTAAGCACTATGGGAGACCAACGTGAAGCCACAGTCTCCTCCTTAAGCAGTTTACAACTTGTTTGATAAAAGCACAAGACCCAGTTGCACAACCACACATAATAAAACAGGTGAGTTACAACAAAGATTTAAATGAGCAGCACAGACCGTAGGGGTTCCAGGAGGTCAGAGGCAAGAGGAGTGAGAGGCAAAACAGCCATGGCACTCAGGAAATATCCAGTGCAGAGGGAAGATTGATCTGGGCTTGAAAGACTATAGTGTTTGCCTGGGAAGAAAGAGATGAAGGGCTTCTGAGTGCAAGGAGGAGGAACTAAAGTCTGGAGGTGAGAATACCAACAGTGTTTGGGGGATGATGAGGTACCCGTATTGATTGGAAGTGTATAGAAAAGAGTTGGAGATTTGATAGGAAAGGCCATCAATGAGGCCTCAAATGCTAACTGAGAATGGGAACCTCATTCCAAAGACCCTGGAGAGATCGAGCAGGTTCTCATGCCTTATTGCTCATAGGTTCCTGAGCAGAGAAAGATGATAGGAAAAGGGGTTCTCAGGAACTGAATCCAGGAGGGACGTGCAGAGAAAGCAGGAGGGCGAATTCTGGGGCAAGGGAGACGATTTGGAAAGCTGTTACTATGCTCAGGGAGTGAGGTCATGAGCGTTCGTTCGATCAAGGGGAAGGTGAGAAGACAAAGAAAAAGCTCTGTGGGGCCCAATTCGGGAGACAGTGACTGCGTGCGTATGAAGAGCAAGGGGACCAAGGGGAGGAATCAAGAAGTAGTCCATGGTTTAAGCCTGGGTAGAATCAATGTATCATCCTCCTTCTGAAATAGGCTCCAGGTGAAGGACAGTTCTGTTTGGAAAGAGGCAGTGACCCAGGGTCTGGAAACCTTGGGATGAAGTTTTATTTCTACAAGAGTTTTAGCCAAGTCACCCCTGCCCAAGCCCCAGGCTTGAGGGCTGATCAGATGAGCTTTGGGGTTCCTTCTCAAACCTTCATGCAGATGTCTATATGAAGAAGGCCTGGGAAACATTCATCTCTCTGCTCCCCTTCTTGTCCCCATGACTAGCATAAATTTATCTCTAAAATTTTAGAGGTTCCAGTGGCCCCACTTCTGTAACCAAGAACCACTGTACATCATTCCACACCATAGTGGGTCTGCTGAGAGTCTGTGCTCATGGATGTTGATGATAACTAATATTCAGAGGGTATGGCTGGGCGTGCCAAGCCTTATTAGTTGTGTGATCGGGTCACGGTGCCCACCCATGAGGGTGTTAAATGGCAGTATTGTCAGGAGGAGACAATGCAACTGTCTCACTGCATTAACAGCCCATCAATCCCAACAGCCACACACACAGCCCCCTCTCTCAGCCTCGGGATCCTCGGCAAGATGGTGTGTGGAGACTACAGCTGGCTGTGTGGGAGGGACAGTAGCAAGTGCTGTTTCAGGTTTCTGCTGATCAAAGGAACAACACGGATTGAAGAATGTTGAAATCTCGGGCTTCTTCCCACAGCACTGCCCATGTCATAAGCATAAACAAACAAACAACAAAAGTGACTCCAAGTGGAACCTAATTGCTGCAGTCCTGAGCATTCTTTTTTGCCATCTTAAGGGACAGAACGACTGCAGAAAAGCACCATGCGTGTGTGTCTCAAATACAAATGGAGATGATTGGCTAATATCTCCTTGCTAAGGTTACAAGGCAATAATAAATATCTGACCTGCTAAAGCATAAATCCTCTGCCTCTGAAGTGGACCTTAAAATTCCCACTATCACACATCCATTGCTCTGAGAAATTGCAGTTTTGATCTCCAGGTGACAGGTGACTTCTTTTCAAGTTTCTACAGGTGGGATCACACAATAAGTCATTTACAGTATCCTCTACATATATTTTTTCTTGTCTGTAATTACTTAATAATGTCATTTAATATCCACTACATCCTTTGTTTGTATATGATATTTATTTTATTTTAATATTAAAATATCCCGAGTTACCAATAAGTCTCAATTAAAAAAAAGAAAAGATTAAATTTATTAAATACCATATTTTATATCCTTATATAAAAAATACTCTGCACAGATTAGTTTTATAAATCTTATGAAACATTTTATCATCTTCTCTATGATGCCAAGCCCTCCATCATCTACATAGTATTGTCTTTTACTAATTTCATGACGCAATAACTTGTATGAACATTTCTCAAATGTATTTGACCACAGAACACTTATCAGAGTGTCCTTCTTTGATCTAACATCAACAAGAATTCAAGATACAATTTGTACTCTGTCTAAGTTTTCCTTCTGCGACAAACCTATTGTGAGGCACCCTGGCTCAGACTGCCTGATTCTATCACTTACGTTCTGTGTGATTCCAGATAAGCAGTGTTAACCTCCAAGCTTAGGTTCTTATCTCTGGCTCTAACCAAAGCTTGGCTGACTTTTGTCAAATGGAGATCTTTTTTTCTCATAACCCTGATATCTCAGAGATGGTTGACTGTTCTCTTTGTCTCCTGTTGTCATTTCTGGTCCATTTTACATCTCTCTTCTGAAAACCCTTAGGCTCAAACCAAATGACCACACTACTTCTTCCCTCTTCCCCTTGTCATGCATCGTTGTTTATTAAGATCTAACACTTGATTCATCACCTTTTACTTTTCAGCTTCTGCCATTGTCAATGTGGACCACACAATAGACACTGTTCTCTTGATTTCTTGAATTTCTCATGTTCAATGACATTTTCTACTTCAGCTGAGCGACTTGCTCCATGATCAGACCACATCATCACCAGAAATTTTGCCTCCAAAGTGATAAACTTGAACCTTCACTTTTGTACTAAAACTTGCTTCTCTATTGCAGTTGCCGGAATACTTCCACTGTGTGAATATTCTAACCTCAGAACATTAAAACCCATTTCTATCCATCAGTCCCCTTTTCTTCACTTCCCATTTTATCCACCTTGGTTTTCCTATTACCTCAATTTAATCAATCTATTTTCAAAACAGCTTTAAATCAATTGTTTCTTGCTTTTCCCACTTCACTTACCTTTAAAAACCTTCATCTGGAAAGTAACGTATCTTCTCTGTACCTGCACCTGAATAGCTAGCTGAGCATGGTAGGTAAAAATCACGGATGTGGGAAGATTGATAGCTCCTATCTCTTCTTGATTGTTCGATTTACTTAACCTGCTGTGATGGTGACCACTCTCTGCCTGCTAAGCTCAAAGTGGTCACAAGGAATAACTTTCAATGAAATAAATTTTAATGAAATCTTGTTCTTTCCCTACATGTAGAAATTTTATATGTACATGCACGCACGTACACACACACACACACACACACACACACACACACACACACACAGCCCTTGATTTAGGCAGAATCAAAGTATATTGTGCCCTGGAAAATGACTCCTCATTTTTTCAGACTATCATATTAAAATTGGCACCTCACCTGTATCCTCAAAAGGCCATACTATTGCTCTAGCAGGTTGACAATTTTCATAGAATAATAAATACTAGGGTGAGTAAGTATCATGGTCATGCTTCAAGAATTACATCATCCTTGGTAAGTGGGACCCATGCTGTTGAGCCCACGCGTAGCATCCGGTTCTGCCACCATGGTTACTCCATCTATGAATCCATCATGCAAATAGGGATGCTGTTAACAAAGGCTGGTTGACATCAACTGGTCCAATTGTCCTGGTGCTCTCTGAAGGGCATTAACATATGACATAAAGACCTTTGCACTTTGGGCCACTCCCAGAGGTCAGTCCACAAGCTTCTTCTCCATTCTTTCTTGTTCCAATCTTCCAGTTTGTTGTTTTACAAGCCCAAGACCAACTGGCCAGGCCATTCACTACTGCCCAGGAGGCTACATGTAGTCTTACTTGAGGTCACTTCTATCTCCACTCAGAAGTAAATATACAGGTGTGTTGTTTGAAACTCTTGCCTCCTGGTGAAATATTTCCCCATTGCCATCTTTTAGGACCACACCCGAGTGGGACTATAGTGTGCAAAAGTTCATTTTTAGTTTTCAGTCACACACCAAACTAACCTATCCATGACCAAGCTCAATCTTTTTTCTCCTTTATCATCTGGTCATTGCGCAGGTATGCGAGCTGAAAGGGAGATGCAAGTGTGATAGTGGTGGAGCACAGGGCTGTGGCCCACCTGCTCTTGTAGCTTGTTCACATCCCCTGGCTCTGCCTGCACCTGACCAGCAGTTACTTCAACCTCTCAGTGGGCCATGGTTGAGCCTGCCTCATCTTATTACTTGCTGGACCTACAAGTACCTATTTTGTGGGAGGCATATTAGTCTCTGCTGTAGATGGCATGGCCTTGCTACAGGATCCCAGAGGTCTGCATTTTGACTCTCCTATTGGAACTCCACATGATGTCTTTTCTTTCCACAGACACCTAGAGTATGATAGTGTCTCCCAGATCTATGGCATCAGCCGTAAGCTGGCTGTATCCCAGCCTGACATACTACAGAGTCCTTTCTTCCTCTGGATCCCATTCAAAGCTTTCACTTCAGCCATGAAATGGATTGATACACAATTCTCAATTGCAGCATATGCTTCCTTCAGCTCTGGAAGAGGCCTATTAAGCATTGTGCTTCCTTATTATTGTTGGAATATGAGCAAAACAATAATTTGCTCTTTACTTTGGAGGGAGTGTCTTGGCATGCCCCCAAACACTGGGCTCCTAAAATTTCACTAATGTGACAAGTTTCTAAATCTTTATAGCTCTCTGCAGGTGAAACCTCCATCTGGCTGCCATGCTTCCCTTTCCAATCATTGCATCCACCTTGCTTTGGATGGGAAAATGCTACCCTATTGGTCTCTATTATTTAATGACTATTGTCCCTATAGTCACCAGGGAATTCAATTCCACAGCAGCCTTTCTTATTTAAGCTCTAACTTGCAGAGAACAACCAGGCTTGAACTTTCCAAGGATTTTGGTCCCTTTCTGTCTTACTCAGCTCCTGGCTACCATAATAAAACACCATTGACTTGGTGGCCTAAACAGACAGAAATTTATCTTTCATAGTTCTGGTGGCAAAAAATTCAAGTTCAAAGTTCTGGCCAATTTGGTTTCTGATGAGAGTACTCTTTCTGGCTTGTTGGTGATCACTTTCTTGCTGTCACCTCACATGATCTTTCCCAGTGCATGCCCATGGAGATAGGGGTGGGGGGAGACAGACAGAGAGAGAGAGAGAGAGAGAGAGAGAGAGAGAGAGAGAGAGAGAGAGAACACTCTTTTTTTCTTCTAAAGACCATTATTTCTATCAGATTAGAGTCCCACCCTTATGACTTCAGGTAACCTAAATTACCTCCTAAAGGCCCCATTTCTAAATAGTCACACTGTGGACTACAGCTTCACCATATGAATTTTGTAGACACACAGTTCAGACCATAGCATCTTCTCACTTGTGCTTTCCTTATTGCTTTGATAAATAAATGCAGTGTCCTCAGGGTATCCCATGGAACACAGTTGGCTGATGATTTTTCTGGTTTTACATAGTATATCCTAGCCACCTCTCTGAGCTTCTTCCATTATCTGCCACTATAGTTTTGGCATTTCTACTTCATTTAGTGTGGGCATTTCGTTATTCCAAGCTTATAAGAGACATCCTTTCAGCATAGTAACACTGTTTCCCATGAAACTTGCCAAGATGTTAAGTCCTATGTCCTGGATATGGCCCCATATCCGTAAACTCTCTTTTATCTGACTTCGTGTTCTGCCACCCTTGACCCAACAGTCTTAGGAGCCAGTTTCATTATATTCTCGCAGCTCCTGATGCTAAACATAGATGAGATCCCACAACCCCTTTGACATATAGTCTTTTTTTTCCCTTTAGTAGGCTCAGCACTATCTCAATTGGCTTATGCTGAGTTGTGACATTACCTATGAGTCTTATACTGAATAGGCTAAGTGGGGTTGTATATTAGGGTAGCATGTGTTTGACAAATATGAGGCCTCTCTGAAGCAAGAGAAGTGGGGAGGACATTAGCTTCTAATAGGGAGAAGTGTGCCACATCTGTAGAGTCCAGGGCAACCTGGGGTTTCAAAGTTCTTGAGTTTTTCAGCACATCCCCATCCTAGTGCTCAGGTTCTCATTGCTTCCCAGTCACATCTCTGACCTTGGTATAGCAGACTTGCTGAGGTTGAGAATTCAAACTTCTCTAATGCCTTGCTACATTTAAAATTAAGCTTTTGGCCTGATCTTCAGCCTTTTTTGCCTCCTGTTGCAAAAGAGAGAAGTCTCTTTATATACTGCTAAGAAGGCTCTCTGACTTTTACACTTTGCCTTAAATTGGTGATTAATCACTCTCAACCTCTGTTGTCTTTCTCCACTGTACCAATAACACTTAGCAATAGCCATTCAATCCCACAGGCTTAAAACTTACTATTTCCTGATATTTCTCAAATACCTGAGCTATTTCATCCTCCACTTTCCCTTCCGGTGGTATCGCTTCCCAGTTCACCACCAGTAAAAATTTTAGGAACTGTCCCACTATAGCATACTGGGGGGATAGGGACTTCAGGTACCAGCAGGGTCAGGCCTCATTACTGCTGACTCTCCACAGTGATACAGCTCCAAAACCCCATCTTAAAGTCAGCTGGTGATACCCATTGTTTCAGGTCAGTTTCCCTGAAGGCAGACTTTGAGATGGAGATTTGCATTTAGGAGGTTTATAGAGAGTGCTCTTAGGAAGCATAGGGGTAAGAAAGTGAGGATCATAGGACTGAGCAGAGGGGGATGTTGAACTGTGATGTGGGTTCAGCAGAAGACTCATCCAGCCCCATAGGAAGTCTTGAGCTGGAACGGCCCTTCAGAGTCAACTTGAATTAATTGATCTAGTAGCATTTTCAATCTTTCACCTTCTGGTTTTAATGCCTTTGGGATTGCAGTTAAGAAATCCTTTCCAACCTAAGGTAAGAGATTTATTTTTAAATATTTTTTCTATTTGTGTATGTATTTACTTTTCTCAGCCCTTGAAGGGTAAAGTCATTATAAATAAATTATGACAAAAGTCTGACTGATCTAAAGATATTTAAGTCTCTTGGACTTAGTGGGTTTTACTTCTCAATAGTTTAACTTGCATTTCTTGGGTTGTTGTGATCTTTGAGGAATCTTAGAAAAGAGAATTGTCCAGAGACCAGAGTTTCCAAAAAGGGAATAAAAAATAAAATTCCAAAATGGATTACAAAAAAAAAAAAGAGACTTTGAGAACTTCCAAGAAAGAAAGCAGAGGATCCTAAGATTCAGAATGAGTTCTCTAAGACCGTGTCATACCAGACTTGCCCTTTTTCTTTATTCTTTTTTAAGTAATAATTTTAGATAAGTAGATCAGGAAAATGTGTTTCTGGATTTCATTAAGACATTCTGAAAAGACTTGTCATATCACATCCTGTCCTATCCTAAGATGTACTAAGAAAGGACAAAAGGATTGTAGGCAGATAATAACTTCACCGAGAATCCAAAGACTTGGATCGGTGATGGACTGGAGAGGTTTCTAGTGACCTTCCCCAAGGCTCTGACTTCAGCTCAGTGCAGGTCAAAATGTTAATCAATGTCTTCTATAAAGATAGAAGCTATAGTCATCAAATTTGTGGATGACATGAATTTTGGGTGGTTAGCAAATAGAGGTTATAGAGTCAGGTCCCCAGCGGTTCTCGACAAGTTGAAAGAATAAAAACGAATCCAAAATGATGAAATTTAACTAAGAGGGATGTAACATCCCTTATTGGGTTTAGAAAAACAACTCCACAATTAAAGACTGAGATAATTATAATGCAGCAGTTGTGCAGGAAAATAAACAATACCTGGGGTTTAGTGGAGAATCAATTCACTGTGGTCACCTAAAAGCAAATGCACTCTTGGCTACATGATCAAAACTGAAGTGTCTAAAATGACAGAGGTGACCATTTCATTACATGCTGTGTAAATGAAATCATATTAGAGGAATGTGTTCTAGACACCATACTTTGATAGACCAAGTTCAGAAGAGAGGAACCAGGCTGGTGAAGATCCACAAAGACTCACATGCAGGCAGTTATGTTGGAAACCATTTCTATCTATCCTGGAGAAGATAAAGCTGAGAAGAATAGATAGTCTCTAGTTGTAAACATTTAGAAGGATGTCATAGGAGAAAAGATACAGCCTCTCTTTTTCTAACAAGTATTAGAAATATCAGCTCGAAAGCTATAGAGAAATAGATTTTGGTTTAATATAAGAAAGAACTATTCAGACTTAACTTTTGGAGATGTTCTCCCATGGCATGACTTGTTATGTGTAGATTTGAGGGTGACATAGCATGAGTGTTTTAGGAAAGATTCAAACATCCATCATGTTAGAGGTTGGACTATATGAGGATTAAATTTCCTTTCATGAATCCTCAGATTGTCTTCCCTTGACCGAAGGCCAGAATTTCTGCTAATTTTAAGCAAAATAATTGGGATACGGTCTCCTGCTTAAGGCTGGCAAAGTTAGACGGGTGGAGAGTGATCTTTTAAAGAAGGTCGCTTTTGCAGGAATTTAAACTGATCATGTACTATGCCCCTATATCTGTAAATATTTCTGAAATGGAAACAGCAGACCAGAACGCTTTACTTCAACCCATCCTGGCTTTTTCCACTCTAAGCTGTCAAAATCTACTCTTATGTCTTTTCATCAAATTCTAGATATGAGACTAAAAATAATTCAAAGTTCTGTCCTTTCAAGGAATAAGGTTGTTCAGGGTTGAATAACGACTCTATTTGTTGAATGCTTACTATATGCCAAACATGATGCTAAGCACTTGATTATATTTGTTTGTTTAGTCTTCAAAACAACTCTATAAATAGGTGTTGTCATTACTATCAATTTTCAGATGGGGAAACCAATGCTCAGAAAGTCAATAGCTATAGTCAGTAATCAGCAAAGCTTACAAACTCTAGTTGTCAATCTATCAACAAACAAATCAACAACCACTATACAATACTGTACACCCACTATACAGTACCCACTATACAATACTGCCTTTTCATGGCAAAGAGAAGATTCCAGTTATACATAGAAATTCTGATGACAACATTGTGTGACATCCCTTTGGGAATAGCTGAGCATGCCCAACTGGAGAGCAGGCCAGACTAGAGAAGGCAGTGCCTTTCAGGCCATTGAAGGCACCATTGCTTAGTGATGACACCATTTTTTTAGGCTACCAACAGCCACAGTCTGCATCACATAAATTGAGTCATATTTTGGTTGGTTCGTTTGCTAAGAATAACAGCACACATGCCAGTGTGGGTAAAAACAGGAAGGCCACAGAAGAGACAGGGAATGGAAATGCATTTTACTGGTATCTAAAGGAAAAAACAAACATGCATTTATTATGTTTTTTTCTTGTTACAAAAGTAATATTTCTTCATTGTAAAACCAACTAGAAATTACAGAAAAGCATAAATAAGAAATCATTTGCAAATATCATGCTGCCCAGGTATCCACTGAGAATATTTAAGAGCATATACTGTTAATCATGAATGTATAAATTCACACGAATATTTTTTTTGAAAAATGAGAGTGCTCTATACACTATTTTGTAGCCTTTTTTTTCCACTGAATATATTATGAACATTTTTTCACCTCATTAAATTTTCTTCTACCCCATCATTTGAAATGGCTACATAGCATTCTGCTATACGGATGTACCATAATTGGAACCTCATTTCTTATGAGTCAGTGAGTGAGTAAGTAAGTAAAGCAAAGGAAGCTCTGCTGCAGGTCAAGTTCAAATGCTTTAAGAGGTGGTGGAGTAAATGCTAAGACCAGGAGAGGAAGACAGAAGCATGGAGAGCTGGGACATTGGTCAGATGGGGTTTTGAATTCAGGAGTTGCTTTAAGAAGTGGAGTAGGAACAGATATTGAACGCTAGAGGCAGACACTTGAGAGAAAGTCACCCCACAGGGAGTAAGAAGGAGGGAGGTGACAGACTGGGAAACGTTGCTGAGATGGGAGAAGAGGACTTTGGAGACTCCTCCAGAGAGAAAAGCTTTGTGGGGAGTGAGCAACAGTGCTGGTTTGTGTAGAGAGCAGATGTAGGGTTTGGTGGGGATCCTCACCCAGAGGAAGAAGCCATAAGACACAGCTCTCAACCTAATTGTGTAAAATCCAAAGCCTGTGCTGTCCCCACAGGCACCATTTAGGTGTCCCTCGGCCCTCAGGAAACCTGGACTTTAGGTATGATCCCGATGCACTCATTAGCCAAGAGAACAAAGAGAACAGCTACAGTGACTGTGGAAGATGTGGCCCGGTGGTGGTTTCTCCCTGGAAGGTTTGCCAGTGGGTGTCCCTCTGCCAAGACCCCTGGGCATGGCCAGATGAAGTGAGGAGGAGGACAACAAATCTGTTCCTCTGACCACCTCAAAGTGCCTGGGGGCCTCTGGCTGTCCTCTTCCTTTCCTCCACCCCCTGTCTATATGCTCTTCTCCACACACGGGCTCCGAGTCTACAGGTGACAATGAGTGTTGAGGGAGACCGCCTCGGAAGGAGCTGATGGGTTCTTCCTGACCAGGCCTCTTTGTCATCACCAAGAGGACTCCAAATGCCTAGGGTCTTTGCGGTGAACCTGAAGGCCCACGGAGGAGGCCAGAGGCCGTAGTGGCCAGTATGTGAAACAGCAGGCCACAGGGCTCCTCTTTTTGACCTCTCTCTGTGCAAAGAAAATCTGACTAAAAAGGTTCTCCCTGTTTGCTCAGCCCTTTTAAATAGAGCTATGGGAGACATTTGTCTGGGCCTGTTGAAAAGCTTGGTAGAGATCTTTGGAAAATATTTGTGGCTTTTTTTTTATGATATAAAGATTTATCTGTACTAAGGGAACTTCAGGGTTGTGTAAAGTCAAAACACCACCCACTACGTGACCTTGAGCCATTCTGAGTTTAGTTCCTCATTGATACATAGGGCAGGTAATAATGAAACCCCACCATACATGTGGGATTAAAGGGTTGATTGCTGTCTTTCTGAAAGAAGATGTCAATTCAATCCCCATCTCTCTTTGGGACTGTGGTCTGGGAAAGCTGTCATTTTCCCCGACAAATCCCCCCTTTCTGGGCTCTGAACCTCGTCAGTCTTATCGTCAACTGAACTTGAGTTAGTGATTGACACTAACAAAAGTCTTAAGACGCGTTTGTAGAATGGTTCTACAATTGGGGTCCTCAACCTTTCTGACACCAGGGGCCGGTACTCCTATGAGAATCTAATGCTTGATGATCTGAGGTGGAGCTGAGGCAGTGATGCTAATATTGTGATGTTGCTGAAAATACAGATGAAGCTTCACTTGCTTGTCAACCGCTGACCTCCTGCTGTGCAGTCCAGTTCCTAACAGGCCACAAACGGGTACTGGTCTACAGCCTGGGGGTTGAGGACCCTTGTTCTACAACATGAATGGGTAACACTTGCTCTAACTTCTCCAGGCTATTCTTTCTCTGAGATCAAGCTCTATGGGCAACAATGATGATAAGAAGGATGTTCAGTGATCATGGAATCAGAACCAGAGAAAGTATTTCTATGACTCAAGTGTTTACTGGCTTGGGTGGCATGGCACATCCATCTCCACAGCAGGTATTTGCCTGTCAGATGGACCAACAAGCATACCAGCGTGACGAGGTCTTTCTCCTAGGAAAGCACAATACAATTGATTAGGTTTCTTCTTACCAAATTACAATCTCACTACAATTTCATCTCCCTGATGAAATTGCTCACGGATCACCTCTACTGGAGTTTTAGGTATTCCAAAACACTTCAGCTACACAATTACAGATAATCTCTGCATTTACTTTCCGTCGCCTAATCACTTTCATTGTGTGGATTTTACTAGTTAAACTCTCAGAAGACAACTGTGTTTCCTCAGCATCAACCTTAGGGCCCCCAGGCTCTCACTGTCGCCCCCTTGTAGACGGCATGTGTAGACGGAAAAGCTGTCGGAACCACTCTAGTCATTTGGACATTGGGGTGTGTCATCATCATGTATGGTCGAACACAAAGTTGGGCCTCAGATCTCCACTTCCAGATGAACCTTCCTCACAACAGACCACACCCCCTCCTGGGTGAGAGAGCAGCAAACTATCCTGGGAAGCCAACAGAATTTCGTGGATCATCACTGTCCAATGGCTGTTGTCTAGCTTTTGTTCAGGCTCCTGTAGGCTCCTATCATAACCGATCTCTTGATGTCTATTAACTGTTAGTTACCTCCAGAGTTATTACAGCGGGTTCGTTTCAACTGTCTTCCCCTCAGTTGGTCAGTGACATATAAATATTTATTTGATGCCCACTAATTAACCAGGTAAACAGAGAAGGCCATGGACCTGAGGTCTTGGTCTTTGATGAGAAAACCTGTGAGTGTTTGGTCAGCAGAACTGCTAGTGATGGTGAGCCATAGAATCTCTTGAGGGGATTGTGGGGAGATCTCTGATTGTTGGGGTGCTTTCTTTATCTCTCTGTTCAGTAGGCCCCTTGTTTCTGATAACAGATTGTCACTGACAAAACCTCCGAGCTGGACTTTTCGAGGTGCACTTTTCAAGATGGTTCTCCGGGATGGAGGCAGTTGAGGCTGGATGTGTATTTTAAAACATCTGAAGCAGGTCCCACCTGTGCTGCTGGCCCTCCTTACCGTCCTCTCCTGCCCAGGTCACTGCAGATGTCCCAGCTGGCAGCTGTCTGCAGACTTCTAGGTGATGATGTGTTAGCTCTTCCTTTGCAAACCCTCAGGGACTGAGACCGCTTCCCTAGTCCTTCCCACCCTCAGATATTCATTCCACAGCCCATGTTCCACGGCTCAACCCTCACCCTGCACCCTGCACCCTGAGGCTCCCAGGGCCCAGTCTGTCCGGACTGGCACCCTCTGTCCACAGCTGAATCCTTTCCTACCTCCTCCTGCTTCATGCTTTCACTGAGAGACTTAACAAAACAGGGAGTCGTTTTCCGGTGAGTGCTGTCCAGGCGCAGGGCGTGTGGAGCGAGAAGCTCCATGTTATTTCCCTCGCACGCATTAAAATCAATGGTGTTTGCTCATCTGGTGGAATGACAGCTCATTCCTCTGGCCGAGCTGGTTTCACAATTGCTCATTCAAGGGGAAATTTGATAAGAAACAATGGTCTGGTTTTCGGGAGCATTAAACCGTTGTATTCTAATTTAAACTTCAGGCCCACTTGACTGCCTGGTGTGTCTTCTCCTTCAGTATTTTGGTTTTTTTTTTTTTTTTTTGCATTATTAGTTTTTGATTTTTCCTTTCTACATGACTGCTGCAGAAAGAAAAAAATCCTCAGAACAAACAGGCCAGATTAGAAAACTCAGGGAGGTCTTCCTAGACACTCAGAGGGGACACTGTCTTATCCCCTCAGATATCAGGAAAAGAATTTGTCACAAAACTCCTGAGGCCCTTCTGAGGAGAAGAAGGTAGGGATGGACACACGATGTCCTTTACAGGGCTGCTGTTGACTGTGGGCGGATGCGGACAAGGTCATGCTTCGGACCATGGGAGGAAAAGGCTACATTTCCTCTGAGAGTGAGCTGCGAGGATGCACAGCTCAAAAATCAAAAACCCTATGGAATAATAATAGGAACATTAACCATGATCCTTACATTGTTTCAGGTGCAACAGCTCCCCACTGTTCTTTCAATGCATCGCCTCATTTAGAATCACAGAATTATAGATTATTATGCAGGAGAGAATAGTAGAGGACATCTAGTTCAAACTCTAAGGAAACGGAAGCCAAGAGACATGAAATGGCTTACTGAGAGACCCGCTCTTGCCGTGGCAGCGCAGTGAAGGTGGCACACCAAGCATCTTCTGTACTTACTGTGTGACAGCCACTCTGCTGTGGCCGCATGTGCACTGGGTCCTCACAGAGCTCAGATGGCAGTGGATGCGACTGATATGTAAACAGTTACCCCCCAGTTTGCTGGTTATGATAGGAGGCTGCGTGACTTCTTCATGGGATCGCCTAACCCAGACTATGTGTGACCAGGGAAGTTTCCCAGAAGAATAGTCAAGCACAGTAGACCAGGGCATAGAGAGTGTGAGTTAGCCAGGGGAAGGATAGGGCTGGGACTAGGGACAAGGACACGGCGACATAGGCATGGAGATTGAAGAGGTCCACCGAGGACTTCCCTCTTGAGGGATGGAGAAGGGTCCGGTCCCAAGTGCCTCTCTCAGCGCAGTGACCATGAGAAGCAAGGTTGGTGTGGCTCACTGTGTGACATTTTCAACGTCACTGCCACAATGGCTATGGGAAGGACAGATGGTTATTGTCACCAAGTGGAAACTGAGGCACAGAGAGAACACAGGGACATGCTCAAAGTCAGGCAACCAAGTGGTGGCAGGGTTAAGAGGACAACTTTGTCCCTGTTTGGGGAGGCATGGACAGATAACCTGAGGTACTGATGATCTGAAATCTGGGTTGAGAGAAACATGTCCAGCAGGTGGAAGGCTGCATTCTGGGCTTTGAGCATGAAGCAGGGGTGGTATGGGCCCTTGTGCCATTCTCAGGGTTCACAGGGGACAGCAAGGAATTGACACGATGCAGAATATTCGAGTTGGAATGAACAGCCTTTGTGATGACCTACTAGCGTGTTCCATCCAGCAGGCTGGGTCCATTTTGAATACACACAGAAGCTGCACTTATCCGAAGAGGCCTTGTGAAACCTTTAAAACAAAAGAAATTTTAAATAGAATCCATTTAAATCAATTTTACTTTAAAAAATTCATGCACAGTATTTTTAAGAAATGGAAAGAAATGCAAAAGTGAGCCATCTGTATCTTCCCAAAGCGGGTATGGTTCTCGGCTGCTCCCCATGCGGAAAGAGGGCTTTTGCTGGTATGTCCACTCCATAGAAGTGCAGCATGAGCGGGGCTCTGGTCTTTGCCTGGGGGTGTTAAGCAGGAGAACTGAGGAGAATGACATGGATCACTGGGCCCGATTCCAAATGCTGGGCTCTTTTCAACGGTGATATTCTTTGCTTTCATATCATTTCTCTCTCTCTCTTTCTTTTTTTAAAAGAATGTTTAAATGAATGTTTAAAGCATGTTAGGACATATTCTCTTACTTCACATCGTGGTGCAGTGGAAAGAGCTGAGGTTTGCTTCTCAGCTCTACATTGATTTACTGTGTGGTGAGTGGCTTACTTCACTGCCAGGATGCTGTTTAGTGATTAAGCAGGAAAATGCCTACTTCACAGCAGTGCTGCAGAATTGGGATGAGTTAAGAGGTGCCAAGTGCCTACTGTGGTGTTGGGCACATACTAGGTGTGTGGTACATGACAAGTATCATTCTTTCTCAGCATTTCACTGATCTTGAACCCAAAAAGCAAGATGACTGCCAGTCTACAGATGAAAAAAAAAACAAGTGTGGCTTAAAGAGATGGAGGGCCTCATATATCACCTGGGACTTGAAAGCAAGGTCTTCTGCCACTTAAGCCAGGGCCTTTCAGCTCTACATACTCTCTGTAACATGTGGCATTCACTTCTCTAGAAATTTTTGGTTTCCTGTGGAAGCTGTTGTGTACGTATTTACTGGAATTCAGCTTTATTCTGAATTTTGTTCTAAAATTGTTTTTAAGATAGCATCAAGAACTGTTTCTGAAGGCCTGGGAGAGAGGTCATTTTGCAGATAATCTCTCCAAACACACACAATGCAGCCCTCACAGGAAGCCTGCAGCATGTGTGCCGGCTGATGGGCTCCAGGGGCAAGAGCTGGAGGTCACGAGGAGTCAGAACTCCAGGTCACAGTCCAGGCCACAGGCCATGTCACCGTAGCCACAGTGGCTGGGCTTCTGGGCAGGGAAGGAGAAGACAGCCAGGCAGGAGGCTCTTCTAAGCATGAAGGACCTGTCACACCTTCATGTAGAAATGGGAGGATGGCCTCTTTCAGAGGCCGCCATAATGAGCTGCTAGAGGAAGTAGCAAAGGCACCTGCAGCATCCAGCTTACCTCGTGGAGATAGGAGGGTGTAACAAACACTGAATTGGGCTCCTGGTTGGGAAAACTGGGACTGATCATTTATTAACTGGGGCAAGTGACTTAACTTGTTTATGCTTCCATTTGGTTATATGTAAACATACCTAAAATAATACTTTCTCTACCAGACAGAAGGTCACTGTAGGGATGAACAGCAATTAAAGGCCTTTTACAAACTGTGAATATGATGTAAAGCCCTGTCGGGTGTGGGTGTGGAGGTGGAGAGAAGGGGCAGATTGAACCTGCAAGAGAGACAAACTGAAGCATCAGGACTTTGAACAAAGGAAAAGATAGACTCAATCTTTAGGGTTTGAAAAATGAATTATTAATTAATTAGACAAGGATTCATTTATAGCCTATTTCTAGAATCTCACAATTTGCTAGGTACTGTACACCCAGCAATGAAAGTACTTGGTCCTGTTCTCAAAGATGCTCATTGCCTGGACAGAGAAGCTTGTAACAAGGTACACTTTAGTACGATGGGGGAAATGCTGAGTAGTAAAGTGGCTTAAAACACCAATGAATATTTATCATCTCTCAGTTTCTGTGGGTCAGGAATGGAAGTAGCTTAGCTGGGTAGTTCTGGCTCAGGGTCCCTCATGACACCCCAGTCACAATATTGGCTGTGGCCAGATCATCCGAAGGTTTGACTAGGGCTGCAAAAGTCCCCAGAGAAAATGGCTCATGGGCATGACTGGTAAGCTGATGTGAGTATTGACAGGAGGCCTCTGTCCTTGCCCTCTGGGGCCTCTCCACAGGATGCTTGCCGGTCTTCTGACATGACTGCTGGCTTCCCCAAGGGAGCAATTAAAGGAAAGGCAAGAGGAAGTTGCAGTGTCCTTTATAACCTAGCCCAGGAAGTTTCCGAGTCTCATCATATCCTACTGGATACATGGGTCAGCCCTAGTCAATGCACATGGGGTCACACAAGGGCACTGACACCAGGACATGAGGATGACCATGGACAGATAGACTTGGAGGGTGGCTACCACCATTGGTAATGAAGTATAAAAATCATGCTTCAGGAAAACAGGCTTTTAACTTATGATACGTAGGCTTTGAACTAAGCTTTGGGTATAAATAGGAGTTTGTTGGTTGATGAAGACGGGTGACAGCACTTTGAGTTGAAGGGAAAATGCTCTCACAGCCACAGAGTTTTCAAATGGATTGGTTTCCTCTCATGTCTGGGCAATTGTGAGAAGTTTATTATGGCAGAAACTGTTCATGGCAGAGCACAGGGGAAAGGTACTGTGAGGCCGATTACAAAAGACCCTAAACTTATTTGAAGCTAAATAGTGTACACTTTAGCCTAAAAGCAGTAGGCAGCCAGGATGACATAATTAGCAGGATTTTAACCCACTTTCCATTTGCCCCGAGAATACTCGCCAATGACGCAGCTACAGTGTTTAGCCTGAGATAACTCATGAATTATAGTCTTAACCTTACCCCCAAATTCTGCCATGAAATATCTCACTTTTGTTATTATTTTCGCATCGCTCTGGTATATCGATAGTCTTTGGAAACAAATGACATCATTCTATTTATAGCATTCTATTTTTAGTAGTGGTATTTCCATTTACAAAATATAGTAATTCTCGATCGCTGAAAATGTCAAATCCTAGAAAATGTAGCATTCCTACATGTTAAATTAATGTTGTTAAATTAATGCTGGCAGCGAGCTGCACTTTTTTTTTCTAAGTAGAAAAAGGGTTAAGGAAGATAATATGGAAGCATAGAGGTGGGCTCAATGAGAAAGAGACCAGAGGCTATTGAAAAGCAAGGAAAAGGGGACAAGGGTCGTCTTTAGAAAATAACAGTGAGGAGGGAGAAGAGATTCCTGTTCAAGAACAATCTGTTATAGAACCAACAAAATTTTGGGGGATTCTAGAAATCATTGAGTTTGATTCTCCTCTTTCTACAGCTGGGGGTGTGAGGTGGAGGGGCACGGTTCATTCAATGCTGATGTAGTTTTTTCGCAAAGTTTTTAGATTGCCACTTGCAGATGTTAGGAGTATACTTACAGAACAAAGTAAGTGTCAGGACTCAAAAAGAGAAAGAATGAGACTTTGGAGGTAGTGAGCTCCCCTCAACTTGGGATAATCAATTGCTAAAGATTGCAGAAACCATATCTGGTGCCCTTGATTGAGTTGGGGTCCTTCCGTGGTATGCTTTTCATACCTGCTTTAAACTTCTACATTGCATTATGGTTAGTGTGTTTCTGCCTTTCACGTTAGATGTGAGCTCCTTCTAGGAAGGACTTATCTCTCTATCATCCTGCATCCCCAACACCTGGCTCAGGCCGGGCACATAGGAAGAGTCTGGGGAATGCTGGGTAGATAACTGAAGGAAGTTTCAAGCCATAGCTCACGATTGGGCTAGAGCACGGGTCACTAGGCCCCAGGCCATAGACCAGTACCAGTCAATGGCCTGTTAGGAACCGGGCCACACAGCAGGAGAGAGTAAAGCTTTGTCTGTATTTTCACTCACTCTCCAGTGCTGGCATCACTGTCTCAGCTTCACCTCAGATCATCAGGCATTAGTTAGATTCTCATAGAAGCACTAGTCCTTGGTGCCACAAAGGTCGGGGACCACTTGGCTAGATAACGTCTCAGGTTCACTTCAGAGCTGATGATTCTAAACTCCTATGATGAAGGCAGCTTGACTGAGATAGTGTGGGGAATATGACGTGAGTTCAGCAGATAATGGCCTTGGCGAGGGAAGGGATACTACAAAAAAGACTTCGCAGTCTATTTTTAGAACATTTAATTGTATTTTTCCCTTGACTTCTCATTAAGAAAGAAATTACAGTTCTAGAATATCAATCAATATTATGTTGCCAGAAGGAAGAAAAGGCCACTTGAGGGGATGAAGAGAGGCACAGGGGAGAGCTCCGAGGCCTTGCTGACCAGACGTGGTCTACATGCGTGTGTGTGTGGGGGTGGAGGTGAGACAGAGCAGTGGGCACGAGTCCCTCAGCTCTAGGCTGCAGCCCCCGGTACTCTCCTGGTGAACTAAGAGTGAAGCAGAAGAAACTTGGATGCACAGTGGCCCTGGCACCTAGACACAGGAACCAGTGACAGCTATGGGACAAAGCAGGAGGCAGCTAATATGTATGTTAAACATGTAGAAATGAGAGCAAATAGCAGATCCTGGTGACAAATATTGAACAGGGTCTGGGTCTGAGACTAAACCAACACCAGGAAATGAGAGGCTGCGAAAACAAATGAACTGCAAGGGGAAGAAGGGGAAGGACAGAGTGGGAGAGAGGCTGAGGACAAGGCTCCAGGAGCACCCTGCTGGCTCTGGCTGTAAGCTAGCCAGCCCTGAGCGGCTGAGTGTGTCATCTCTGTTGAAGGTTCCATTTCTTTGTACATTTCACCCCCTTCTTAGCACCTTCTCCCTAATTCCTGGCCAGTCTCTCTTGCCCTCCACTCCAGTCACATTTCTTCCCACCCCCAGGGGCCTGTCTCAGGTTGGAATCTCTACCTGACTCATTCCCTTGGGTCAGGGACCTGGGGACTGTCGTTGGGTTATACCAGCTGGAGAGCCACCTCCAGAATCTTGGGTGTACAGACGACAGAGGCCTGGGGCAACCATCTGCTTAGAAGGGTGGAGAGGAGGTGAGTAAGGGACTTGTCTTGAAGCTCAGTTTATACAGCAAACACACCTTTTTTACTCAGAGGGCATCATTCAGATGGTTATTGTCAGAGGAATGGCCACTGGGAATCATAACCAAATTTCCCATCTTCTAGAAGAGATAAAGAGACATGGCAGATCTGTCCAAATCATGGAAAACCACATCATGCTCTGATTCAGCTCCTGGCCAGGACTTTGTGGGGGCAGGACAGTCTGTGTCCTACTCAGGAAAATAAAACCCTGAAGTGGACAAGTGGGAGTGGGTGCAGGGGTTAGGGGGCTCTGTCATTCAAAAGCAGGGATTGTTCCCTCTTATTCTTCCAGTCCAGCCCTTAGGGCGAGCGTAAAAGTGAAGGAAATTGTAGAAGGAGGCTGAGGTTTCTGCAAGGCTTTTCTTGTGTACCCCCATGAGCGAGAGTATGACATAAAGATAGCAGATGCCACTTGACTGGCTCATTGGTCAAATCCAGCTCCGTACAAATAAAGCTCTCAGAAAGCGCAACTCAGTGTAAATACATTTCAGTAGGTTTTAGGACCAGAAGGGATGGTAATTTCCAGGGCTTGGGCACTCACTGCTCAGGAAGCCTTTTGAGAAGGGGATCTTGGGGAGCAGATGGTGGCATGGGGGTCCTAGAGTCCGAAAAAAATGGGCCTAGAAGGAGGAAGGAGACCCTTGACAATGAGCCATCATTATCAACTACCCAAAGCCAGCCTGGAATAGAGCATCCTCGATCCCTGCTCCCTAGAAGAGCCAGTGGACTTGCAAAGACTCTCATCTCATTTAGGAAGCTGAGGCCACCGGACCCTGCCCTTCGAGCCCCAGAGCCTTCTAGCATGTTCTCTTATCCACCTTTGAGGCTGTGTTACCTGTCAGGAAACAGGGAGACCCATCTCAATTCAATTCACTGCTGTTTCACATTTATTGTATCTTCTGCTGGGTTCCGTTCTTACAGGAGAGAGAAGGCTAAAAGGATAGATGAGGTACTGTTTGCTCTGCCCATGGTATGAGGATTGAGTAGGAGGAGGGGCAGATTCATCCACAAATGGAGGAGACCAGACAAAATTTAATAAAGAATAAAACAGAAGCTTTAAATAGATATAAAAGAAGAAAGAATTAACTGGGTTTTAGCCAAGAGCATCTGGGATGGCTCCATGAAAAGCACACAGTTTGAGCAAGGCCTTGACCATGAGGGAGATTCCCAGGTAGAGAAAAGAATGGGTCAAGATGAATAGAGTGGTGAAGAGGGGGCAAAGCAGTGTGTCCTCATTCCTGAAGTTTACAGGGAGCTAGGAATGAAAAGGTGATCCATGCCAGCATGCAGTGGTCTTTGTGTGGTAGGCACAGGACATGGGACACGTTTGAGGCACAGTTGCTAGTGATTTCTGAAACAGAATGAGAACATTCCCCTCCTTGACCATCATCTGTGGCCTCATGGAATAGAACCAGATTTTCAGGCCTTAGGAAACATTCATTGTCTCGAAGACCTAAGGCCTACAGTTGTGTGGCTATTACCTGGTGGGCCCATGTAGCCATTTCTGGCCTTCTAGAGCATAGGAAGCTAAGGGGACTGAAAAGAAGCCCACAGTCCATTTAGACAAAATCATTTATGTTTAAGTCACTTTAGCACAGCGCCTGGGACATAGCAAGTGTTTTAAATGTGGTTGCTACTATTATTAGTGAAACTTTATTAAAACTCTGTGAAATATGTATGTTATGCCCATTATAAATTAATATACTGAAGTTCAGAGAGATTTTGTAATTGTTCCAAGGCTCTGAGGCTAGTTGCTGGAGAGCCAGTGTTGGAATCCCCGTCTAGTTCTAAATTCTATGTTCTTCCCACCATGTCTGTTGCCAGAACAGTTCAGCTGCCAGGTGTGGACAAGGCTTCTTGGATCTTGGCCAAGGGACATTGGAAATGTCAGGTTGCCAGGGCTGAGAGATTGGTGAAGAGTTGCTCATCCACTCATCACTCACTCCTGTAATTGGCACCTAATTGTCTTTGTAACATCTTCACTTCAAAGTCATCACCACACTGCCTGGGAGGCCCGTGAGATGCTCCCTGACAAGTGCGAGAAGGCCATGCTGTGAGCACCTCGCTGCCCCAGCCCACAGCTCCCCGCCCCTCTGCAGCCAGCCTATCCTGGTCCAGCCTGGTCTAGGTTTCCCTTTCTTATCTCACCCCAGAAATGTGCCTTTGTAGCCTCTCTGGGCCTTTTATAGTTGCTGTATGTCTCTTTGGGGAGGGAAACCTGTGTCTCCTGGATGTATTGCACACGGTGGAGTATCACTGGAACTGGTACCCTTGTCAATCTGGATGACAATGCAGGTCTAACTGTGGGAGAGTCCACATGGCTACAAAAAATTTCATTGAATGCTCCTTCCATGTGGAAAGACAATTATTTCATTTTCTTTTGCTTTCTTCCAGGAAAAAGGCTCTTGTTCCTACTTTTTGCCATTTCCTGGAGCTAGAGCCACAAGTATCACTGGGAGCCATTTGAGCCTGACCTATATAGTTCAACACCTGCTATGGACTGAACTGTGTCACCTCCAAATTCATACATTGAAGCCCTAACCCCCAGTGTGATGGTATTTGCAGTTGGGGCCTTTGAGAGGTGATTAGGGTTAGATAAGATGATAAGAGTAGAACCCCCAGGATGGGATTGGTGGCTTAATAGGAAGAGAGACACTCTCTACCATGTGAGAACAGCAAGAATGGCTATCTCCAAGCCAGAAAAAGGGACCCGAATCAGCCGTCTCTTCAATCTTGGACTTCTGGCCTCCAGAGCTGTAAGAAAAACTGTTTAGGCCACACTATTTTGTTATGACAGCCGGAGCAGAGTAAGAAACTGCCCAACCTAGGTTGCATACAATCTTGCCTTTAGAGTCCACTAGGAGCATTCGGCATCGAGGTAGCCTTGACTTTGTGTCCTTTTTCAGAACTGTTTTTAATACATTTTTTCAAAGCCAACTGTACGCCAGTCTCCCTGGTGTGCACAAGCTCTAGTGTCTGTGCTGGTCTCACACTCCATTGCCTCAAGGTTGGCTCCCAGTTCACTTTCTTTATAATCTTTGAAGTTTTTACATTTTAACCAAGGGACCCTGCTATTTCCAGCCAGTCTTCTCTGATGATGCTCACCTATTTGCGTCTTTACCTTCACACATCCTAGTCAATGTATCCCACCTTCTCTCCACATCACCGCCCACTGTCCCTGGCACCTCCTTCCTGATACTGAATCTTGTCCATCTTCTTCTACCATCCCCCTCAGAATCAGACCCTTCCCTGGAGCACCGCTGTGTATTTGCAGATCCCGGAGTCTCCTGTTCTTAATCTAAGCAAATGGCAGAAGCCTTTGTACCAGCGCTGGCCAGGCTCCCTGGACTGGCAGGCACTGACTCATTTGGAGCTCTATTAAGAATTTCAATTTCAAATCCCAGGTGATCCAAATACACATTTTAGGGAAACTTGAGCGAACTTCATATTCCACCAATATTTGCAAAGTAAAAGAAAGTCATTATGAAATGATATTCTATTAGCTTACATTAATGAAAGTGGCATACCATCAAGCCATTCCTCCTGGTCCAGACATTGCCCCAGCAGGTTTGGCAGAGCTGCCTGGTACCCAAGGACAGCACCAGCTCTGTGCTCAGGTCCTGCAGAGACATGGAGGGAATGTCCTCTGAGAGGTGCAAAGGAGACCTGCACATTACGTGCAGGACCAGTCAGAGGTCCTGACCAGGCTGGAAGCTGAAGGAGGTGGGATGGCAGAGGTGGGCTATCTGGCCGCTGATCTCAGTCACCAAGCATCTGACAGTGACTAGGGATGGTCCCTGGGGTGAAGGATGTAGTGCCAAAAGCACCTCACACTCTTAGTTCATAGCCAATCCTTATCATCCTAGTTGCCACAATGCAAATTAGGCAGAACCATCTTCTCCTTCCATGCCCATTTCCTACATTCTTCAGCTGCCTCTGGAGTTGGTGTATGACAACCTCTTCACTTCTTTCTCATCAGGGATAAAAATGATGCCTTTTTGAATCCAATCTGATTTTAGAGCAGCTGTGATAGCAATAAGAGCCAACTGGGATAAGGAAAGATATGATTTACTCCCTCCCACTTAACATTGGGATTCCTGAGAAGACATAGACCTATTTTCTAGCACTCTCTGGAAATTCTGCAGAAGACCCTGAAAATATCTTTGATGATTTAGCTAGAGAAAGCCCAGGCTTTCTCCAGGTGAGAATGACACGCAGTTGAAATGACATTTGCTGACATGTCCAAGGGCTGCTTCCCCTAGAGAGTGGAATTGAAGGGATGGGAGCTCCATTCACCAGAGTCCCCTGTTATTTTAGCAACATAAACCTGTGTAAGAACACCTGCCATTGGGCAAGAAGCAGGGATGTTCAGAGATGCCAGTGATTTCCTGAGACAAGTGTTCTACTCTCAGCTTGACCATAGTCCACCTGAATGTCACGGTGTGGGGTTCCTGGAAAGCACTCTCTCAGTCCTCAGCTATCACATCTGCCATGGTCCTGAAATTCCTTCATTAGACAGGCACTCACTTGCCTCAGAATGTTAGAGCTAAAGCAGCATGAAGGCCATCCATGACAGCCATTCTTCTCCTGCTCCGGTACCTCTTTGATAATCCGATGGAAATTACTGACTATTTTCACAGGCACATATACATGATACCTATACACACGAATCCTCTCATATAATTTGTAGGGCATTTCTGGATCCCTCAAACACATTCATGGATCCCAGGTTAGATATCCCTGATCTGGTCCTTTCTATATTTCTTAATAAGCGATGGAGGCAGAGGTGATAAGCAACTTGTCCAGGGTCAGTTCTTTGCTCCCATCCCAGTCTTTTTCCAATGCTTGAGTCTCAAACTTATATAGGCCTCCTGAGTCCTCTCTGGAAGTGAGAATGCCCCTAAAAGGGTGACACACTGGCAGGGCTGTGTGGACAAGGAGCTGAGGACAAGATAGCCCGTGTCAGGGAGGAGGATGCCTGCCAAACTCACTCATGAGCAGGCAGCAGAGGTTAGCCAGTCTTAGATCAAATCCTTTCTCTTCCATGTGACTTTTGGCAGGTTAATTAACCTCTCTGAGACACAATTTTCTCCTCTTCGAAATGGAGATTGTTGTAACAGTGCCCATGTTTGTGGTGGAAGAGAGGAAATAATGCATACGGCAGGTGTTTAATGATGGTAGCTATTCTTTTTATTTTTACCATCATTCAGGGAAGGCCAAGGGCCTGAACCCTGTACCTATAGGTGACACTGTGTCCCAGAAACGAGCTGAGCTTACATTGTGTTTCCCTTTTCACGGTTTTCAACCAGCTCAGGCTTCCTCCTGGCTGGCCCTGAATCCTGGAGCTTCATCTTAGGAAATTCGATGCCAGTAGCAGAGAAGTTTGGGCCTTAAATAACTGCCTCCCCACGCGAGGTTAGCTGTGTCCCTCCCCCATCCTCCCTGAGCCTGTCACTGGCTCCTATGCCAGCTGTGAGGCCAGCTTGCCCCCTGCTGGCAGCCCAGCTGTGGAAAGCAGGCTGCAGAGGCAGAGGTCAGCTGCCTACCAGGGCTGAAATCTGGCAAAGCTAGGACTCTGTGGCCTCGGCGGAGCCACAGCTACTTTCTCAAGGCAAAAGGCAAAACTTTAGAGTGCAGCAAAGCTCAGTGGTCCAGCTGCACCCTTACACACAGAAACACACATTCTTCTGCTGAAAATGAACTCCAAGGGCAGCTTGAGGTACTGAGAAATGAGGCGGGGCGGGAGGGTGGATGAAAGGAGTGAGGGAGGAGAGGTTGATGAAGGCAAAAGGGTGTATTAGGGCCCCAGGCTCACAGGTGGGGTTTTGTATTAATGAATGTGTGAGAGAGAGACAGAGACAGAGAGACAGAGACAGAAAGAGAGACAGAGAGACAAAGATAGAGAACGAGAGAGACAGAGAGAAAGAAATAGAGACACATGAGAGAGAGAGACAGATGGAGATAGAGAAAGGAACAGAGAAAGACAGAAACAGAGAGACAGTGAGAGACAGAGAAGGAAGGGAGGGAGGGATCATATGTATTTGTTTAGCACAATTCAGCCCACTCCCTTTTGGGTCCAGAGATCCACATCTGAGAAGTGGACCTGCGTCTTGGAACCCTCTCTCCAGGGTCTTGCAGGACACAGAGGCCAGACTAGCTCAGGCAGGACTGCCTAGGGGCGCAGGCCCCTCCAAGTCGGAGCACCCCAGCGCAAGGAGTGGAGCGAGCATGTCTTATCTTTCTCAAACAGTTCAATCCCCCCACATCAAGCACAAATAGAATCCTTCCCTGCAAGGCAGCCGCCCATTCTCCTTTAGAGCTGCCGCCTGCCTGCCTTTCAATTTGGTCTTAAGATGCAACGGATACAAATTGCAAAGGTTTGGTCAGCTTTTGAGAGAAAGCAAATTTTACAGCAGGGAAAGGAAGTGAGAGAGAAGGGGAGGTGGGAAGGTGGAGAGGTGGCAGGAGGCAGAAGGGAAAAAGCTGAAATAGAAAAATTGCTGAAAGGCCTCCCGCAGCCTGTCAGGAGTATTAACTTAGGATGATGTAGGAGAAAAGACTAAGTGGTTTTTATGTCAGCTACACTGAATCAAACTGCTTCAAATATATGCGTGTGTGTGCGCATGGCAGCACGCGGGCCCACCTCAGGAATGGAAAACAGCCTCTTAGTTTTAAGGGTTTTTCATGTTTTGCAAATATAAGAAATGCTATGCATAAATTAGATTAGAGAAACAGAGAGCCATGGAGGGGGGCGGGGGGCTGCCTGGGCCTGCCTTCTGCTGAGAGATGAAAATGGCTGCAAGGCCAAGTCTGGCTTCCTGGAAAAGAAAAAGGTGGTGGGGTTGGGGGGAGGTTGCAGAGGCCACTGTGCCCCTGCCCTAGGCTGGAGAGGCCTACGCCAAGGTCTGGAGTGGGGGACAGTGCCTGGGCCCCAGGAGGGCACAGGAACGCACTGAAAACTGACCAAAAGGAGAGAAAGCCTGTACCTGCCTCACTCCAGCACCCAGATGCTTCCACTCACCCCCACCCCACTCCCCAAGAGAGGTGGCAGCACAGGGAGAGACTGCGGGTCCCAGGGCTGCCGTACTATGACCTGCTGACCTCACACATCACCCCTTTGCTGAGTGCTTGCTGCATGATGGTGTTTCTAAGTTAAATTTTTTTTGAAACATTTGATAAACACATATGCTATGTACTGTGGACCAGGCATTGTCTTAGGGCTTTGTAGATGTTAATTAATTTAACTGTGGTAACTTACAGGTATTGATTTACAAAGAAGGAAAATGAGACCCAGGAAGGTTGACCATGCCCCAGAACACTCTCTAGTGTGACCCTAAGAGTCACACCCTTCTATAAGTGTTTCTACTGAAGTGCAAGAGGCCTGCGACTTGCTTCTAACCAATAAAACATGGCAAAGGGGATGAGCCATAACACCACTATTATGTCGCATTCTGTAAGACTCTAGCATTGCCCTGCCATGTGTGGGAGGGCCACGTGGCAGGGAGCCATGGGGGCCTCTGGAATCTGAGGCTTTTAGTACGACAGCCACAAGGAACTGAGTTCTGCTAACACCAGGGAGCCTCCTATGAAAACAAAGACCCTAGCGACACTGTGATCACAGCCTCGGGAGACCCTGAGCGGAGGGCCCAGCTAAGTGGTGTGAGATCTCGGGGCCACGGAGCTATGATCTAGTAAACATGTACTGTTTGTACTCACTGCAGGTGCGGCAGTTGGTTTCCTTACGTTATACACCGAATGCCGTGCTTGCGCTAACCAGAAGCCATGCCATAGCGTTGTCCCTGCCATCGCTTGCATAGCCATGGTTGCTCACTGTCCTCACAGTGACTCTGGAAACCAGATGCTTCTGTTGCCATCTATGGCCAAGGAAAATGAAGTTCAGGGAGGTTAGTGGACCAAGGTTCTACAGGTGCTGAGGGGCTCTGTCCGAATTCCAATGTTGGTGTCTTTCCGTTCCAAAGCATTCCTCCTGCCTTCGCTACTTTGGGCCGTGCACCTCCCTCCACCAGATTAAAGGCTAGATGGGCTTTGCTCCAAAATCCTGCGATTTTCCTTTACTTCTTCCACATGTCCTTCCTTGCTTTTCAACATATCCTTTCTTTTCTTCTCTTCTCTTTCCACCTTCCTCCTTCCTAGTGTCCCTGATGTCTCAACTCATCACCTGTCATTTCAACCCCCACCAAGGGCCTGAAAACTGCCAGGCACGGTGATGGTGTGGAAGGTACAAGGCATTTTCTTGTATCTCACACTGATTCCCTTGTTTAGTTCCTGATTCTGTAACTCATTCTAGGACTTGCTTTTGGTATCCTCGCCGCTGGCCTTGAGGGTCAGCAATCTGGTTGTCACATATCCTAGGAATGCCATGGGAGAAGACATCTGACTCAGTGTAGCTCAGGAGCAGGTGGAACACTTGGCTGAAGAGCTGGTGTAATCCTCTGTTGGCTTGCCTCTCAGAGATATCTGCCAGCCCTCCTCCCATCCCTCCCCTATGTCACATGGCAGCCTTCCCCACTCCCAAAGGAGGGGACGGGCCCCATCGCCCCTTCCCTTGCAGTTCCTCTTTTTCCTCTTTACCATGACCAGCTCGTCCTAGCGTATGACATCACCTTAGCTAAACTGCTTCTTAGGAGCTGATGGTTCAGGCCTGACAGCCTGGAGAAATGCCGAGGAATGGCTGCCCTGCCACTGACCTCCTACATCTGGCCTCTCTCGAACAGAAACTGGGAAGACGGCTAGTGGAGAAACAATTCCTGGCACCCTCACCAGAATGTGGGTAAAACATGCCAGGATTGCTTGTCGCCTGATCAGAGGATGGGTGGCATGGCGCCCAGGAGCTTTTGAGGGCCCTTGTTGTACAAAACAATGAAACCACTCTCAGCCCTGAGTTCTTTGCCATCTACCTTCTTCATTCCCAGCCTAGACCTGCAAGAGAGCCTTTCAGCCAGGTCTCAGTGCCTCTGCTTCTATACACACTAACATGCACACACACACAATGCACATATATACATATACATACACACATGCACACTCACACACACACACACATGCATGCACACACACACAAACACACACGCTCACAGGCACATTTGCCTCAGAAGCCAAAGGTTTTGTTCCCTTGCTGATATTTCTACATAAACTCTAAACATTCCCAGCTCCAATCTAGGAATCGTCCTTTGCACTTGAAGCTTAAGTGTCCTTAATTTGATATGTTCTTCTATGACCTGAGAAATGTACATAGGATAAAAACACTGTCCTCAATACAGAGTTCTTATGAGGGTCAATTGAGATAATTTATGTAAATATGTTTTCTGGGATATAAAGGGCTAAACAAATTAACTGCAACCAAGTGTCCTGGCAAAGCCCCAGTTCATGTCCTCTTAGTGAGATGAGGGTCAGAAGCTGCCATTTGCACACTTATTCTGTATTAGAGCTTTTTATAAATAAAATATTAATAATAGTTTTTCTTCTTTTAGATACCAGGAGGTCTATTTGCTTCTCTTATTGTTACTGTGGCTGGGCTGAGGCACCAGGTGAGATGGGGCAGCTGCAGTGAGAACAGTGGGACAGGTGGCATTTTCCTCCTGTCCATGACAGGTGACAGATTTCCAGCAAGGGAGGAGGGGGCTTTTAGGTCCAAAAACTAAAGACACTGGACTTTGTCTATGTGGATCCAGATAGTTCTGCTTAGATTCCTAGGGTTCATGTGTGGGCATTCCTTTTACCACCTGCCCACCTTGTCCCCTCAGTCCACTTGTGGCTTCAGTACCCTGCAGGCTTCAGGAGAGCAGGTGTCTTTCACAGGTATGGGGCACTGCCCCCAGGCCTGAAACGTGCAGCTGTGCATAGGGGCATTCCCCAAGGGATGCTCAGGTGCAGAGAGAAGACTTACAGGGGACACCAAGATGGGGTGAACCCCAATCCCTATGGCCATTTTGGAAGTGATGCTGACAGGACCTGCCCACTTATGCCCATAGATGGTGAAGCCCAGACATTCAGCTGTAGATTCTTACTTCATCTATATTGACCAAACCCAAAGAAAGAGGTACTGCCTTCCCAGTCTGAAGATTCAGGTCTGCTCCCTCCCTGATATCTCAAGAGGTTCTGGCCTATTATACCCTTGGGCTCTTGTGATGCTAAAAGAATACAAAACACAGACTCACAACTGATGGAATCCATCTTCGTGTTTATAAAGCACCAATAGTGTCCCCAGCACTGTCCACACTGCAAATGGTGCTCCCAGTTACAAAGAGTCCCCTGCTTTGAGCCCAGAATTAGAAAACAAATCTCATGATTTCGAGATTTCAGTCCCTACTTTGCACACCATAGGTGAAAATGCTATTTCTTCCATAGCGAGCTTGTAATCAAATTAAAGGAACAAGACAGACGCAAAGGAGCACCTGGTTATATATGGCTTTAAAGGTTTGTGTGTGAGGAGGGGCAGGGGTTGTCCTGTGAATCTTCCTGGGGGAGGCTGAAGACTTTGGAAGTTCCACAAGAATGAAAAGAAAGAGCTGAGGGTAGGTCTTGCCTAATATTCCTCCTTTGCATCAGAGAGGAAATACTGCTACTCATAACTTTAGAAATGCTAAGTTGGTTCAAATCTATAGTTTGAAGAGCCCAAGATTCTATCTTCTATAGAGAGCTGTTTAGAAGGTGTGTGAATTATCAAGGAAGTTGAAATACATGAAACTTAAATCAGTGGGTTATTTTGTATCTGGAACTCCTCCTAGGAATGATGGCATGATGCCATCCAACAATACTGACATGATAATAATGGGAATGACTACCATTTGTGAAAAAACTTGCTATCTGCTGGACATTGTGCGTGTGCCTTGTATGTCATATCTCATTTAGTGCTGTGACACTCTTACAAAGGATATGTTAGATTTCCAATTTTATAAATAAACAGATTCAGAGTAAATAAAGACAAACAAAATCTTATGTTGTGCTTACTATGTTCCAGGTACCTCCATAAACACTTTGTGCAAATTAATAACTTAATCCTCATAATAACTATATAAAGTACTTGTAGTGTCTCTCCACCTCCCCCCCATTTTATTGATGAAGGAAATGATGCCCAGAGAGGGTAATTCACTTGCCTAAGAAGTTTTGTTTAAATGCTCAAGGTCTCAAGGTTGGCAAATAAGAACCAGAATTCGAACCCAGGCTGGTAGGTCTCTGAAGCCTAATTTTTCATGCCTAATGCAGAGTAGCTTAGTCCAGTATTCCCAGAAAGAGGCCCTAACAACAGAGGTGTGAACATATACTCTCAGGGCTCTGAGAGTAGTGCCCAACACAGCTAGCTGTCAGTGTGAAAGTTCTTTGAAGCCATGTGCTCATTTTAAATTTTTTTTGTGTGAATTTTACATTCTACTCCATTCTGTGTATTTTGAACATGAAAAGTAATGTTTTTCTATTGTCTCAAAACTTTGAGGAAAAAAGATGCTTCAGAAAGCCATGCTACACTTACCCCATGGTTTTGCTTACCTCCTGGCACAGCTTGGTGCTCCTGAGTTTATGTTGCAAGAAGAAAGGCTTAAGAGGAAAGGACTTAGGTCTTAAGAGGAAAGGACTTAAGAACCAGCCAGATCAGAGCTCAGATCCTGGCTCCATTTTGCCACCAATTGCTGTGACCTTGGGCGAGTCACTTCACTGTTTTGAGCACTGTTTCCTATAGACCTGCTGCACCCATGAGGCTCAGGTAAGACCAGGACTTTCTGTCTCTTATGCCCACGTGCGGATCATCCCCAGCCGAGAAAAGAAGTTATTTCCTGTTGCCTGGTGGCTCTGATCCAAAGGAAGACCAGCTTGAAATATATGGATGACATGCATGTGGTGTTCATATTACATTCGAACCTCTCCTTTACATACTTTCTAAGACCCTTTAAGTCTTTGACAAATGCTTAAGCAGAAGGGAGAATCAACAGGTCAGGTGGGGTCAAAAAGAACTGTCATTTTTTTGGCAACTTTATGTTTGCAGTGCAGGAAAGTCAGTGGATCTTACTGAGCCTCAGTCTTCTCATTTGTGAAATAAAACTAAAGCGGTAAGATGTGATCATCAACACATGCTTTACCACACCTATTACGATGGCTGTTAAAAAAAATAAAAATAACACATTGGCAAGAATATGGAAAAATAAAAAGCCTTGTGTGCTGTCGGTGGGAATGTAAAATGGCACAGCCGCTGTGGAAAACAGCGTGGTCGTTCCCCAAAAACTTAAACATGGAATTACCATGTTATCCTACAATTCCACATTTAGGTACATACCCCAAAGAACTGAAAGCAGGGATTGAGCACACGGTTATACACCGATCTTCATAGCAAAGGCTGGAAACAACCCAACATGAACAGGTGACTGGATAAGCAAAATGTGATGCAATGGAATATTATTCAGCCTTAAAAAGAAATGAAATTCTGACATATGCTGTAACATGAATGACATTATGCTAGGTGAAATAAACCAAACGCAACAGAATATATATTATATGATTCCATTTATCTGAGGTACTAGACTAGTCAAATTCATAGAGACAGAAAGTAGAATGTTGCTTGCCAGGGACTGGGTAGGGGGTGAGGGTGGGGAATGGGAGTTAGTGTTTAATGGATATAGGGTTTCAGTCTGGGAAGGTGAAAATTCTGGAGGTGGGTGGTGGTGATGGCAGCAAAACAATGTGAACTGAACTGTACACTTGAACATGGTTAAAACAGTAAATTTTATGTTGTGCATATTTTAGCACAAGAAAAAAAATTTTAAACAAGAATGTTTAAAATTAAAACAAATGTTTTGCATTTTCCCCTCCCTTCTATATTTCACCAGAAGATTAGAGGTTAAACGCAAACTTGCTTTTGAAGAAGCAGGAAAAAAAAGCTTTAGGCTTAGCAGAACCGTGGGCATCCTAAGTCATTGGGAGTGTGGGGACAGGGTTCCGGAAAGCCCAAGCTGGGACCTGCTGGCTAATGATGGCACCGTGAAAACTGACTTTGGAAGCTGGTCTTTGACCTGCGTATGCGCTGCCTTTGTGTCTAGTTACTTTCCCCTGATGTGCAGTCAAGCAGTAAAAGTTTCCAGAAGCATCAGCAAGACAAGCGGAGGATACACAGCTATGATGAGAGAGCAAAGGAAGTTTCTTCTGGCCCTGCTGGGATCTTCACAAAATGTACAGACATCAGCAGAAGCAGTGGGACTGTGGGAATCCAAGGACCAAGATGTGTTCTCATCACCAGCCAGTGTCCCTATCAGGCATGGCCCTAAGAAGCCCTCTCAGTTACAAATGCAGACTTTTGGGTATTCTTGCCTCCATCTTTTAATGCCTTTGCTCAATCACCATCATCACTGAGATGATCTAGCAAAGGTCTGCCTGGGACAAACCAGGAGAAGGAGGGTTTTTTAGAGGAGGTGACAGGGACGGGATTGCTGGGGACTACCAATGTCCTGGAGAAGTGGTGGGGAGAACAGACTTTTCTTCTGGATTTTCCAGGCTTCAGAGAGGAAGGGAGAGGAAAAAGGGTGGTACAGAAGGACTCAAGGGACTAACGGCTGCAGTCCTCAGTAGGAAGTAAGGGAGGAGTCTCCTGCCTCAAATCCCCAGCAAAATCCAGAGGCAACATGGTCCCGTGAGAGTCCCAGAAGTCACCCAGAAACTGTAAGCCAGACTGCTGCAGAGATGCTGTCCTTTCTCTCGGGGCCCTGCATAGACAGCAATCCTTAGCAGCCTGTGATGGCCACTCAGGGGAGTGACTGTGGCCTGAGCTTGGCCTGAGACTTTGATAATTCTCTGAAAGAGTGACCCCATATGGAAATCTTCCCCCTGTCTCATGATGCTGCAGGTCACACTAACAGCTCAAGCCAGAGGTCAGTGAGGCCATGGATTTCAAGTAGAGCAAAGTGGTGCCTGATTCAAACTCTCTGGAAACCTATGAGAGAGAAAGCAGTTATAGATGTTTCTGAGATAATAATAGTGACAATAATGGTGACAATAATAAAAAGCCAACTCAGAATTGTTGAGAGAATAAAACATGTAAGAGATCTTAGCACAAAATTATTATTCAATACATGTTAATTCATTCTCCCTTCCTTCCCCTTGGGAAGCGGGGCACACTAGATCAAAACATTCCCCCTTCTTGGTTATCCTTGGTTGTCGAGATTGCTTTCCTTCTTCCTCCTCCTCTGTCTATTACCTTCATCTCCCTTCTCCCTCTGCCTCATGAAAAGTCTGCAGAGGCAGGTTGCACCTGTCTGTTGTTCCCCCATCATATCCCATCTGCCACGGCAGGCATAGCTACAAGCTCCTGCCCAGCCTCTCCCATTCGAGCAGCTCCACTTCCATTCACAAAGGCGAGAGAACAGAGTTCATTAGCCTGTTCATCTTCACGAGTTTTCTCTTTATTAGAAGAAAGACATTTCTGTGTGGCATAAGGAAAATCATAAGAAAAGCCTGACCCTCAGAAACACGTTCTTGCTCCATCGGCCTTTGCACATTTCCATTTGGATGGATTGCCGGCTACAGCCTGTGAGCATTTGAACATCAAATTTCAAAAAGGCAACATGAAAGAGTGAACATGAAATGAGCAGCTTGATGCAGCCATCTGCGCTGGGGGACATGTGTTCTTGAAGTGCAGGAGACAAAGGGAAGTCGTGTCTCTCCCGCCTATGTGATCTCCCCAGGCTTTTGACGCCAGCCCTTCCTGGGGCCCTGGCACCAAGGTGGGATGTGGGAAGCGGTCGCTAAGAGCTAAGCACAGTGCTGGGCACCGTGGCCTTCCAGGACCTAGAGGACTTGGGGCTTAAAACAAAGCGAGCTCTTCAAGATTCAAGAACCATCCACATATAGGACCAAAACCAAGTGAAATGCAAATATGTATATCACATCAAAATGTTAATGGAATAGAGATAATGATGGTCACCAGAGTGTGGCCTTCAGGTGACAGTCAGGAGCTGTGGAATAAAAGATAGAGAGGCTTACAGGCAAGGAAATGTACCTGAAATTTAGCATGGACACACCTGAACTCAATTTCTTCCATGAAAACATTCCCTTTATTCTGTAGCGATTCCCATCTCTTAAGGGCAGTTATTATTTATTTGGTCACTTAGCCAGAAATTTGGTTTCTCCTCCCTCATCCCAAGCCACTGGTCACCAAGTCTTATTGATTCTCTTAAATATCTCTAAAAGTGAATTGCTCTGTCTAATTACCTGGTACCAGGTAATTACTTTTACCTGAATAACTGAAAAAAAATCTCCTAATGGTTTTCTTTGCCCCGACCTCATCCAAATGACACTCAAGGGCCTTCACGACCTGACCCCTACCTACCTCTTAACAGTCATCTCTTGCCATGTGCCTGATGTCTCAACCTTTTTTCTTCTACTGGAGGTTCCTTATTGATCCATGTTCTCTCACGTCTGTCTGGGCAAACTGTCTCCCCATCTTCAAACAACTTCTTCTGAGGAGTCAGTAACAAAAGGCAGTGCAGGTAAAGCCATGAACCTATGAATTAGGCATAAAATCTAAGAATGCCAGGACCAGAAAGGATCTTTGAATCCAACACTCTCATTCTAATTGATGAAGAAAGTGAAGCCACAGAAAAGACAAAAATGACCTGCCAAAGTTCACACTGATAGAATTAATTTTAACAGGTGGCTTCCGATGGTATGAATTGAAAGCAAGAAGGATCAAAATGGGTAATGAAATGGAAATAAAGACCGCAGTATTAAACTGGTTAAGTAAGTCAGGATTAAACAGGAACAGAGGGGAAAAGATACTGTCATTGAGGATATGGAGAAAATGGAGAATCAAATCCAGTCCTAGCCGAGAAGCCAAGTGCTATAGCTGGATAACTCTGGATAACTAGGTAAGTCCTACCTGGACCCCAAAAAAAGAGACAGCAGGGCAGATAGTGGACGGAGTTGGTGGGTGGATAGGCTTAGTGAGAGAAAACTTGGACTCCACATCAATTTTTGAGATAAGATCTCTCCCACAGGAGTCTTTCTTGATGGCCTAGTCTCTGTTCCTTAAATCTGAGCCCAATTCTATCTTTAAATGATTGTCCTTCATGTTCCAGGGCATTGTGCTGGCCCTGGAACGATCTTAGCATACGAGACAGGGTCTGGTCGGGTCTGAAGAATTGTGGTAGGGAGTTATGAGAGTGAGGCTGGCTAATTCTGAAAGACATGGGATGTTGGGTTGAATAATTTAGATCTGTTGCTGTAGAAGTAGGGTGTCGTTATAAGCACTCAACCTGGAAAATGACTGGTTTCAACTCAGCTGCTTTTCATATGAAATCATACCATGGGATTTTTATCTACACATGCTAGTCCCTCAACTTGGAATGCTCATCCCCCTAAATGTCTTATGCCTTTCTCTCTTAGCTGTTTATATCCTTGCTCAAAAGTCATGTCATGAGCAAAGGCTGGCCTTACCACTCTGTTTATATTTGCCACACCCTCCATTCCCTGTCTCCTTGTTCCATGATGTGTTTCTCTATTGCACTAACAACCTTCTCTTCTACTATAAGGCTTTCCCTTGTTTATGTCTCATTGTCTATCACTACTTCACGAAAATGTAAGCTTCCCTGGGGGAAGCTCTTATATTTCCAGCTCCTAGAATATTACTTGACATATCATAGGTGTTTGGGAAACATAAGACCATGCATCGGGGAATTGTTGGGAAGAGAAGATGGTTTGCAGCATCCTCCCAATCTGCTCTACAATCGGATTGCAACAAGAGGACCCAAGGTACAATTGCAAGGTTGCTATTCTGTGCAAGTAGACGCCTGCTTTGTCTTGATTTCACCATCTCCTTCCTGTCCTGGCTCTGTCCTTCCCAGTCTAATGTCCTGCATTGGTCTTAAATGAACAGAAGTTCTCGCTAGAGGATTCTTCATCACCAATTATATCTCCTCAGGCGTTCATATTTTGTTAAACTAATGAGTAAAGCCCCAGTAAGAGGAGAGAGAAGACTTTCTTGTTTTTTGTGTAGTTGGTCTCCTGATGGTAACATACTCACTTCGTGGGATTCTGGCCAGGTAAGGGGGTTTCTGAACAATTGAAAAGCGAAAACCACCCCTTCCTCTTTGTGGTCATGCCATGCTTCACTATACTGGGTACTCCGTGGGCACTTAATAAATATTAATGTGTCCACATAAAGAAAAGAGCAGTGATCATGTCTTGGAAAAAAAGAAATATTTGAAACAGGGGGCTCTCTCCAAGGACAGTATCTGTGTGCCAGTTGCCTTCTCATTCGAGGCCTGCAAAGATACTTCAGAGCCTCTCCCTTCCTCGAGCATTTCTGTCACATTTCGGGTGATGTGCACCTGCCTGCCAGCCTTCCAGAAGGAAATTCCAATACAGATTCTTCGCTTTGGTCTTTTCTTTGTTTTTATTTAAACACTGTAGTTTTTTCCTTTTAGACACTGTCACCCTCTTTGAAAAGTTTGATAATCCCCAAGAGTGCCAGCTATGGCCTGCCAAGGTTTCCCTCACCCAAAGCCTTTTTTTTCCAAACACACCTATCGGCCCTGAAGTTGCCTTTTTTCTACCTGCTCTCTCCCACCTCCCTTAACCCCATCTGGGAGGCTCTCTGCTCTTTCCTTGGCTATGCTAGCCTTGGTTATTCATTGAGGATAGGGAGAAAATGGAGAATCAAATCCAGTCCTAGCTGAGAAGCCAAAAGTGCTACAGCTGGATGACTCTAGATAACCAAGTAAGTCCTACCTGGACCCAAGAGGGAAGAGACAGCAGGGAAGATAAAGGATGGAGTTGTGGGTTAGATAGGCAGGTCATTCTCTGAATTCCTCTCATCAACTCAACATATATTTATTGAATACCCCCAGTGTGCTGAATGCTGGTAATATAAAGATAAATTAGCATCTGTCTCTGCCCTTGAGGCTCTAACCATCTGGTGGGTCTGTAGACCTGGGTCAGCTACTCATAAATGAGGGTGCTGAGTACTGTAAGCACATGGAACATAGGAAGACTGGGGTGACAACAACTTACTCTGCTTGAGGGTCTGGAAGGTGTCACAAAGAGGTAACTTTTGAGCAGGGTCACTAATAATCTAAATTTCCTTTCTGTATGTCTCCTGAGCATGCTTTGGCCTTACCAATCTCAAAACATATTTCTCAATCCCTAGATTTTTCAATAGACTCCTCCAGAAGACAATTTTGTCTTTTTCTTTCAATTTAAGAAACTTAACACATCTCAGTTTCTCCTTCACTTCATTTCTCTCTGCTATACTTAGCTAGTCTCTAGAGACATTCAGCCTGGCATTCAAGAGCCTCTTTATTTTCCCCTGGATATTCGCTCACCAGTTGGGTACGTGGCCATCTCCTCCACACTTCATTTTCTTTGATTACCCTCTCTCTGAGAAGGCAGGCTACAAAGTTGACACGGGCTGTGTTTCACTATCTGCAGTTGGACCAAATAAAATCCCCAAAGTCAATCACTCCCCCAGCCTACTGAGTGATTAAGGAAATCGGGACTCTAACTCTTGTTCCTCTGGGGTGGATGTCCTGCTCCTGATGGACTTGAAGAGTAGAAATGACCCCTTTCCTTTACTTATCCCCACAGAGCACCACAGGTGGTTGGGGGATGAGATCATTTCTTTAGTTTGCTCCTGGATGATGATTTTTTAGTGGTGGAAGAGGTAGTGTCTAGTAAGACAAGATGCTATGTCAGGCTCCTGTTTTCATGAGGCTTCTGTGGGAGGCATTCTCTCCATGGTGATAACTTCACCTTTGAGATTTTAACCCAAAAGGACAGGAATCAACATGCCACAGCCTCCTGTCCCCAGCCAGTGGGAAGGGAATGTCCTGGAAGGAGAGACTTGACAGAGTGAGTCTTGGTAGCATAAAACCAAGATTAATCTGGGAATTGAAATCAGACTCACTAGAATGATGCTCAGCTAGCATTTATGTCATTGAATGTGGGCTTCCAGCTCACATGAGAAGCTCTTTGGAGCTTGCCGAGAGGTAAGCTGTAAGTCCCAACTACACCTTTCTTCGGGCAGGTGGAGTGACCAAAGGCGTCACCTGTATACTATTCACATAGTATCTGGATGTCCTGGGAGGCAGGCAAAGGTTTAGTCACTTTATGGAAAGGGTGCTGAAGGCTAGCTGCCTGTCCCTCTGGCAAAATGTCCCTGGTCAGCAATGGCAGGCTGGTGAGTTGCAGATCACAGCAAGACACTGATTCGGAGTTTAGCATATGAAGGTGATCTAGTTTATCACTTTACTTGACGCAAAATTAGGGTGCTTGGGAGTAAGATAGAGGTATGTCAGTGGAAGGAGGAAGAAAGTGCTATAATCTGGGAGGATTCATGGACCCTGAGGCATGAAGCTGGTCTTTAGTGGAAGCCCAGGGCAATGCGGACATTGGATCCTTGAAGAGAACAGCTCAGAGCTGCGCCCTGCTGTGGAATGACTATAGAAAGGAAGTCAATGGCAGAATTTTTAATGGCGAAGAAAATCCTATGTCTGGTGGGAAAAACACAGGTTTGGGAGTCAGGAGATGTGGAACCCAGCCCAGGTCTGACCCCTAGGGCGCCATGGCCATGAGCAAGCTCCTCAGTGCCTTCGAGCCCTGTTTTCCCCTTCAGCATGGATAGAGAGTGCCATTGCAGCCAAACACAGGTAGTCACATAAATAAAACGGGCTGCTCCAGATGTACCAGGTCCCCCTGGGAAACCTGATAACTGATTTCTCAGCAACCGGACAGAAGGGTCTAGAGCAGTGCTGTTCAATAGAAGTGTGTTAGCTACTCATGCAAGCCATGTATGTATTTTCAAATTTTCAAATAGCTACATTTTTAAAAGTTAAAAAAAGGTGATATAATTTTAATAATACATTGTATTCAATACGAGATATCCAAAATATCAGGTCAATGTGTAATCGACATCAAAATGTGTCGACGATATATTTCACATCCTTTATTTTCATATGAAGTTATTGAAATCCTGTGTGTCTTTCACACTTCCACAGCATCTCAACTTGGGCATTTCAGAAACTCTAGGGACACATGTGACTACTGTATTGGGTGGCACAGGCCCAGAGGGCGGGTTCTAGGTTATGTAGGTGGCTGCCCAGCTGGCAACCCTTATCCTCCTCTCCCACTTCTATTGAAGCAGGCTTCCTGGAGGGCAGTGCTTTACTTGAGCTTGCAGCCAGTAGGTGAGGATCAAGGATTGTTGGAGAGAACTGAGGGAGACAGTTCATAGGAAAGAATGACAAGGACAAGGGTGGTAGGGAGGTGGGAGACAGTGTGCAGGAAGCAGCCTCAGGTCCATGTGTCCCCCGCTTGGAATTCACACAGCCATTTGCACTGTTTGTGTTAGTGTTTATTTTCTTCTCCTTCCCCCAGCCCCCTGCATCCCGATCCTCTTAGGCTCCGTTACTGGTTCAGACATCGACTGCAGAGCACAGTTGGCTCATGGCAAGCCCTCTTCTTCCCCAGGCCTTGCCTCAGTCTCTCTCCCCGTAACATGGAGTTAATTGTGTTTATTTCTGACTTACTCTGGCTCCAAGGAAAAGTGCAAAAATGAATGGGAATGAACATGTGTGAAAGTGCTTGAAGCATCAAAGAACAAGGAGCTTCCACAGAAAGTATTTAATTATTCATTTAGTTTTTAAGATCCACACCCCGCCTTAAAAAGGTCTCTGGCACAAGGACTTCGTCAGGCCCTGCAAACCGACCTTACAAACGACATGCCATGTTCTCATTCCGTGCACATCTCCTCCATCCAGGGTGACGTCTGGGGTATAAACAGGGCAGAGCCATGAGGGGAGGAGATTGTGAGCCAGTTCTGTCTACAGAGCCAGCCAGGCGTGCAGTTTGCTGTAATACCCAAGCACTTTCTTCCTCCATAACAGCAATAACCTCATGACCTTTAAGATTTCAGCCTCCTGGAAGAACAGTGCCTGTTACCCTTGAAAGCCTCGAACCATCGCCTTTTTTCATAAATAGTGTTTCAGAGAGTTGACATGCTTTCTTCGTGGCAATTATGTTTCCCACCCAAAAACTTAACTGAATTTTTGTCTAGTAACTTGTCTTCTCACTTGAAGACACCACCAGCTTCTAGAAAAGAGCCAACACAATTATAATGAAAACAGATATATTCAAGGGGTAGGAATCCTGCTTTGTTAAAAAAGGCTGGTCTGGGTCCTGGGAAGTGGGCAAAAACATCCCATCTTTTTATTTCCATTAAACTGATGTGAACATCCTTTTACATGCCCTTCTTTACCTATACAAATACTTTATTCTCCCTCATTAGTTTCTTTGCTAGGAGAAATGGCCCTTTTGGGCACAACTGAGGGATAAGGCCTCCTTGGCTGAGTTTTAGAAAGCAGGGTCCCTGGCTCCTGCTGGGAGGTCATTAGTTTCAGGAGATGTTAACTCCCTTATCTAGAGACTGGCAGAGACTAAGCTACCTGAGGATCTGTGCTCTCTTGAGTATCTGACATTGCAGTTGTAACTTGCAAGACAGGATTGAGACTCCGACGGACCTCTGTGGATGACCTGTATGAGCACATGTGCAGCAGCCAGGCTGTACCTTCGCTCGTGATTCGTGACTAAGGAAGTCCATTTGTGTTCATTTATTCATCACTACAATCCTTCATGGTAAATGTTCTCAGCTCCATTTTACAGAAGGACGCAGAAATTACAAAAGTGTAGGGAAATGACCCAAGTCACATGGTTACCTGGTGGTATCACTAGAAAAGCAGACACTTCCTGAAAACCTAAAGAAGATATTTAGAGGTTTCTAAAAGGAGAACTAACTTATAAGGAGGGTGAAAGTGGGCACAGGGACTCATTTAAAAAATGCACAGACCTGGAATCTGGGTTTTTCTGTGAAGAGCTCAGGGTACTTTCCACTCATCTGTGTGTTCTCACACATGCTCAGACACATACACAACTGCACACACACATTGTTCATCTGTGAATACAAGTACAGTTATATCTCAGTGCTGTTATCATTCAGGACATCCACACACAAAGGTATGAGTGGAAGGGCCTAGTTCTAGGAAGCAGATCAAGGTGGTGCTCAAGCATCCCAGACTGTGCTTCGAGTGTCTTCCCTCAGGTGTATTCAGGAGCTGTCCTATGATCTCGGGGTGGCCTTAGTGAAGGCCTGTCCAGCATATGAAGATTCAGGTTGAACGTGGATATGGTCTGCACTTGCCAAGGGCTGAGGGCGTTAGCAGTGTGGGCTTGGTCCCTGCCTGGGCTTCTCCACTGGAAGGAAGGTCACCTCTTAGACCCCTGAAGGAGGTAATTAACATAAGAGGGGACCACGTGCTGAGGCGTGTGAGGGGTTTAAGTAGAGACCAGATGAATGGCCAGAAGGCAGACCTTGGAAAAGACTGAGGGTATGTGCCCAGCCCTCTAACTGTGACACTGAGTCTGGAGTCACACTGGACCCTGAGGTCTGATGCAGATGCTGGGGCTGGGGACCTATGGACTGAGGGATTCTTATGCCCCTATGTTTTCCTTTGAGGTTGGGGTGTTTAAAAATGCTTCCAGTTTTCCTTCTGCTTATCTCATGTTCCTATAAGAAAGTTTGGAGTTCCCCAAGGGCCCATTTGTTGGACTTCCACTAAAAAGCTGAGAAATGACTTCAGCGCTCCAGTCCACTGAGAGCAAACCGGTTAGTGGAATGGCAGACAGAGGAGTAGAATTTAGCCCTGAGAACCAGTTACTTCATTCATCTTCCAAATCCTGGAAGGCATCCCCAAGGCAGAGAACAAACATCATTACTTTTTGACACTGCTGGAAATGAAAGATTGAGAGGCCAAGAGATTTTCTCTAGACATATAATTCAGTAAATGGGAAGGCAGCCTTGGATCTATCTAGGCACCAGCCAAGAAAGGGGGAAAACTTCGAATGCCACCAGACAAGGATGCCCAGTGCTTTGCATTGCTGGCTCCTGAGAAGTCTAATCTCCCTGCATAACAGCAGCTCAGGTGTCCCTGTGCCCTGAAACAGTGCCTCCTTCTAAGCAGGGCCCACGCTCAGTGTTGGACCTGAGAGGCAAATTTGGCAAATGAGATTCTCCTGCAGACACAGAAGACATGGATCGTCACACCACACACCTCCCACACCGCAGCTAGCCGGCCCTCAATTTGCTGTCTTCAGAAAAAAATTATCTCGTCTTTTCAATATTTTTTCAACCAAAGCAGAAATAACAGCAAGATTTAAACCCAAGTCCCTAATCCGTTTTCCCACAGGTGGTCTTAAGTGAGGAAAGGTGCATATAAGGTCTTGTTTACCACACATAACTGTTACATGTGCCACA